>NW_021025358.1:1547197-1561537 GCF_004153795.1 Camellia sinensis | reverse complement strand
TTGGAGATGATGTAAATTGTAGATAGGCTTATTTTGAGCCCTTCTTCAACATTGAAGAAGGGCTCATCATTGTTTGGGACCTCCATGTGCCACTTGTCATTATACCCCTCTTTGGTCCCCATTTTTGCATGATTTATTAGCCTATTGTGTATCTGTTTTTGGACTTTGGTCCGAACCTTAAAAATGGCCCTATTTTGACCCCCTATTCATGTTTCATTAAGGGTCCTATGGCTGTTTGAGACACCCTTTGTATACTTTATGTTGTAGCTCTTTTTTGGCCTTAATCTTGCATAGTATTTTGAGCATACTTGTATACTGTTTTGGGGGTTGCCATAAACTGTAAGTAGTCATATTTTTGGTCCCTCTTCAGTGTTGTAGAAGAGTATTTTTCTGTTTGGGCTTTGATCTACCACTTGCTTCATTGCCTCCCTTGCGGAGCCATTTTTGTATGATAATTTAGTCCCACTTGTGCTTATGTTTGCCATGCTTTAAACTATAAACATGCTTGTTTTGGGGCTTCCTAGCTTCTGTCTTCGTACTTCATGTTCAAATTATGCATGCTTTGTATAGATGTAAGCCATTTCATGTACCTAGTTTTCATTTCGGGAGAAATCCATGCATCGGGTGTCATTTCGCCTTGTTTCGGGGCTATTTTGCCCCTCATTTTGCTACTGATTTTTGCATGTTTTCATATCATATTTCATGCCTTCCATGTCTTGTTAGAGTGCATTTCATGCCTTAGGTTCGGTCCTCGTTTGCGTACATGTGTGCACGCATTCCGAGTTCTCATTTTCATCGATTGGCCTTCTATGTGAGTGTGGCTGAGGTCCACTTGTGTTAGTGTAAGTCCATTTGTGCATTGTGTATGCCATTTCATTTCATAGCATTGTGTATGCTAGGTTGTATGTTAGCGCATTGTGTATGCCATGTTACCTCGTGCATCGTGTATGCCATTTCATAGCATTGTGTATGTTAGGTTGTATCTTAGTTGCATTTCATGCATATCATGCATATTGCATTGTGCTTGGGATAAGAATTAGCCAGGCACGGGAAACGAGGTACGTTTCGTACTCCGAGTGACGGAACGTGTCTCAATTCCCAGTCGCCGACACTCCGGATTATCCATGATGGAGTCTAGGTTTTGTTTTGTTTTCATGTGCATTCATTCTATATTGAGTTACACAATTCGACCCCTCGGCCATCATGCATCGAGATGCGTGATTGGTGGCCACGAGGATCGAGACATGCATACATATGTGAAAATACATTGCTAATGCCCCTTTCCTGCTCTCTGTTGCAGCAAAATCAAGATTAGCAACCTTCCGAAGCTTGGCGCGCTTTTCAAGAAAATTACAAAACAGAGGCTAATCGGGGCATCCCAGTGGAATTTCCGCGCAAGGCAGCCCAGACAGGCATCAATTCATCAGAGTCAAGGCAGTCCCTGGCTTGCATACTAGTTTATTATTTTCTTAGTTAATTTGTAAATTAATTAGGAATTTGTTTATATTCGAGACTGTATTATTTGGGACTGTACTATTTATTCGGACCCTCTGCGCGAGGGCACAACTGTAATAAGTATGCGTGTGTGTGTTGTATGTCTTCCAGCCCCACGTCTTTCTCTCTTTTATTTATCCGCTTATGATGGTTAGATTAGGGCATGTTTCAATTAGCATACAGTTTGATAGCATGTTGCATTCATTCATCTGTTTTACATGCACCGGGCTCGGCGCATCATACTAACTGCATTGTATTTCAATTTCAAAGTTGAATACTTGTTAGCGTTGCATCTCATATGCCCATGTTTAGAATAGCCGAGCCTCATAATTGATTTTTTGCATGTGTTGCATTAGGCATTTCTGTATAATTAGAAATCATGCATGGATTTCTAAATGAGCTTCTATTTTGGCTTGGGAGTACCGTGTAAGTTTTATGCTTTAGCATCCTTGCATGCGTGTGAGTGACTGCCATGAATAGCATGCTTACCATGAGGCTATTTGCTTATGTGATATAACTGCCTGAATGCTTGTGGGTGAAGGTTGGGTTATTTAGATTGGAACAAATCATTAACTGTGAGTTTTAAGCCCACTAGATAGTGGCAAAACCATCTTTTCTATAAGCCCACCTGAGGGTGGCAAAATCTGCATTTTAAGCCTACTTGCGAGTAGCAAACCATCTTTCAAAAACAAACATGAAATGTTTTATTCCAATTCAGGCGACCCAGTCTAACTTGTATGCTGTGCATCACATAGTAATCTAGGCTAATAACCGGAATAAGAACACACAATGTTTTCAAAAATAGATATCATGGTTAGTAGAGGCCGATCTTTGATCGGGCGAGCAGGGGTGCTCACGAAGTGACCTTCCCCAATCGTACCCAAGTTCCGAGCCGAGGCAACTTTGGTGATGACGGACACGTGGCCTTAGGCGAACGAGTCAGGGTTTCCTAAATTTTCCCAAAAATAAAATATTTAGGTGGCGACTCTGTATCTGGCAAAGCAGTCCATGTTTGGCATTCTTTCAAAAAATCTGTTTTCTCAAAACGATTTGCCGGATTTGGACTCTTTGGTTTAGACTTAGAAACCGTGAAGTTCAAGATGGGGACCTCAAAACAGATTACACATAGGCCAAAAATAACATGCAAGATTAGGGCCTAAAGGAGAGATAAAGAAGGAAGTGCAAGATGGGGACCTCAAATGACAAAATTCCCTTAATGAAACATGAAATAAAGCTCAAATAAAGGGTACTTTCATTTTTGGTCGGAGCTCAAAACAGCAAGTAAAATAGCTAGAAAAATGTTGCAAAATTAAGCTCAAAAAGAGGGAATTGACATTTACCCTTGAAGACCAACCCTTGGTTGCTTCTTGGCTTGAGAAGTGATGCCTCCTAGCTGCTGGAAAGCTCCCCAAGCTGCTGGAAATGGAGTAGTGGTGGTGATGCTAGGTAGTGATGAAGGAATGGTGCAAGGAACTTGGATGCTTGAGCTTGAAAGAGAGAGATGGAGGGAGATGTGTATACAAGGCTTAAGGCAAAAATTTTCAACCCTCAAGACAGAGCTGGAGGCTCTGTTATGTAGACAAAAATGGGGGAGAAATAGAGGGAAAAAGTGGGGGGAAAATGGATCAAGTTTCCCCCCAAAAGTTGTCCCCCAGATATAGGTTTTTTTGGGGGGGAAAACAGATATACAGCTGGAATATACACATTGCAAGGATCATGGCCGGCCAACTTTCAGAGTTGCAGGTGGTCGGCCGGCCACCCCCCATGGCCGGCCAACCAGGGGTCAAAAGGACCAAGGTGAATTAATGGCCGGCCACTACAAATTGGTGTCCTCCTAGATGCCCTCAACACAGCCCTGTGGTCAAAAATTGGCAACAGTGAACCAGGAGAGAGAACAAGCCATTTTTAGGAAGGGTTCAAAAGGGTCAGGTGGAATTACTGGCCGGTCACCAACTTTTGGTGTCCTCCCATGTGTTTACAACACAAATATGGGGGTTAGGATTGAAGAAAGTGACCCTAGGGTGGTCAACATTGGCTTGGAAGTGAGAAAAACGGGCGTCGGAGGGTGCCAGAGGAATATAACTGGTTGCTGAAACAATTGCTGGCCTCCCACCCTTCTACGGCCTTCCTGGTGATGAAACAGAGGTACCTGCCAAAAATGAACGAAAACCGATGCAAAACGAATGTTCGGGGGCCAGAACGCGCAGTTGCGCTAACATACATCCTAGCATACGCAATGCTATGAAATGAAACACACAATACACGATGTAACGAGGCATACACAATGCTCTAACAGACCTCAGTGTCCCTCAAAAGGGAGTAAATAAGATGCATGCCAAAAACCGGAGCAATCGGAGATAGTTAGGCAGTCCCGAACCGAGCCACACAGCCTGACAGCTCCGAAAAACCGGGAACCGGGCTCCAAACGGGCAAAAATGGCCTACGACCACGAAACGTAGCCTACGGCCACTGAGAGATGATCTACGAGACCTCTCCCTCCCTTTGCGAAGAGAAAATAGAGAAAATCGAGCCTGGTTCACAAACCGAGGCAAAGCATGAAAGAGTCCGGAAGTCCGGAGGCAAGGCTCGCAGCCGAGACTCTAAAATCTCAGAACGAGCACAATATGCAACATCACCAAGCGCTCAATCGGTGACGTCGCTCACGGCCAAGACTCTGAAACTTCTGAACGAGCACAATGTGCAATATCACCAAGCGCTCAACTGGTGACGTCTGAGTCTCAAGGTCGGTCAAAAATGGGGTGTCTACATAAGCATGTTGGCTTTTCTATAGCTCATAGAGCACAACATTTTGGAGATGATGGGGAATTAAAAAACTTTGCAATTGAATGTTCTCGAGCGGGGGAGAGAAAAAAGAAATCAGAAGTGAACCCTTTGAAGCCATCTTTGTCCACAAAAATTGGTTGCAAAGCAAGGGTACGAGGTACTCTACAAAAGAATGGGACATATATGTTAACCACAGTTAACCTTGAGCATAATCATGAGTTGATTCCCACCGACTCTCGTCATTTTGCAATGAATAAGAAAATTCGTACTCCTGTGAAGAGAAGATTAGAAATCAATGATGAAGCAGGGATTGGGGTGTCTAGGAACTATTATTCAATGGTTGTTGAAGCGGGGGGATACGAGTCATTGACATTTGATGAGCGAGATGCAAGGAATTACATCAATAGAGCTAGAAGATTAAGGCTTGGTGAAGGTGATGCCGAATCACTTCAAAGTTATTTTATGAGGATGCAAGCACATAGTGAGAAATTTTTTTATGTGATTGATGTTGATGAGGAGTTTCGCATTAGAAACTTGTTTTGGGCTGATGCAAGGAGTCGGGCTATGTATGAATCATTTGGAGATGTTGTTTCATTTGACACAACTTATCTGACGAACAAATATGACATGCCATTTGCTCCATTTGTAGGAGTCAATCACCATGGACAGTCTATTTTGCTTGGTTGTGGATTGTTATCTAGTGAAGACACCGACACATTTGTTTGGCTATTCAAGTCGTGGTTAAGTTGCATGTCAAATAAACCTCCAAAAGCTATCATAACTTATCAGTACAGAGCTATGCCAAATGCTATAGAAATTGTTTTTCCACAAGCCCGGCATCAATGGTGCTTATGGCATGTAATAAAGAAAATACTGGAGAAGTTGAAAGGATATGCTCAGTATGAACCCATGAAGTTGGCTATGCAAAATGCAATTTATGATTGTTTGACAAGAGATGAATGTGAGAAAAAATGGAAAGAGATGCTTACTAAATTCAATCTTTATGATAATGAGTGGTTGGGGGTACTATATCATGAGCGGTATCGATGGGTTCCTGTATATGTTAAAGACATTTTTTGGGCTGGCATGTCAACAACACAACGAAGTGAAAACATGAATGCTTTTTTTGATGGATATGTCAACCCGAAGACTACATTAAAACAATTTGTTGAACAATATGACAATGCGTTGAGAAGTAAGGTAGAGAAAGAGAAGAAATCAGACTTCAAGTCTCGACACAAATTGTTTGATTGTCTAACTATATATGGCTTTGAGAAGCAATTTCAACAAGCCTACACCAAGGCAAAATTCAAAGAAGTTCAAGGAGAGTTGAAGAGATTAGTGTATTGTCAAGCCTTGATTGTGAAAGAGGATAGAGCAATTTGTACATATAATGTCCAAGAAGCGATGGTAGTTTGTGACAAGATGAAGCATGTGGATTTTGTTATGTATTTTAATTCAATTGAATGTGAAGTTCAATGTATGTGTCGGTTGTTTCAGTTTAGAGGCATTATGTGTGCACACTCACTCGCGGTGCTTGTGAGAAGGTGCATAAATGAGGTGCCAAGCAAGTACATTTTGCCACATTGGAGGAAAGATTTGGTTTGAGAGTAAACATGCATCAAAACCACGTACTCTGGCTTTGGGGATGATTTCAATACAAGTTGTTATGACAGAATGAACAAGAAATTGATTGCCATTATACAACTTGCTGGTAATTCGGAAGGGAAAATTAAAATTATAGACCTTGGGTTGGATGAAATGAAGGATAGAGTCATGCACGATGAATCGGGTGATGGGAGTAATTTACCACCTTCTACTAATAGGATACCTTCTTCTACAAAAAGTCCAATTGCCACCGGTTGTACATCGGATGCTAGTACGAGGAAGGTGGTTAGTCCTTTGGTTATTTGGCGAAGAGGCCGTCCAGTAACGAAACGAAAGGTTGCCAAAGTAGATCAAATAGTGAATCGGTTCAAGGCAACGGCAAAAAAACAAACAAAAGCAAAGGTAAATTGTATATTGAATTTAACTTGTTTTTTAATTTTGTTAACAAACTCTTTTGAAGTACATTCTTACAAACTCTTGAACCAATATAGGCTACTAAGGTGCTTCAATTTGAAGCTGAAGCTGAAGCTCAAGCTCAAGCTCAAGTTCAAGCTGAAACTGAAGCTCAAGCTCAAGCTTATACACCATATTATCCTTATATGGTTGGCATGCAAAATAGTGTGTATGCATCGGTATATGTTCATAAGACGATTTCACATCAATTTTTTGTTTTCATTTACAAATATTTTGTAACATGTATTTTTTTACTTCAATTATGACAGGTCGTAAATGCTATTGGAGGCATATCTCTTATCCCATCAGACTTTGTAAGCGGCACACCGAGAGGTTTGATGAGTGCTCCAACTCAAATGTTTGGCTCTAGATCTCTAACCCCATCGGGTTCTAATGCATGCACACCGAGAATGAATAATGGACATTGCACAGCGCGAATGAATGATGGAGATTGTAGAAATGTTTGACTAGTTTAAGGAACATTGACATTTTGTTTTTGAGATTGAAAGTTATTATGTTAAGTCCCATGTTACATGTGTAACACATGTTGTGTATGAATTTGCAAGATTGGTTATTATTAAGTCTCACTTTATTGGTTATGCAAGATTGGTGTTTGAGTTCATGGTTTATTTTCAGTTCACAGTTGATGGTTTAAAAAAATCTGTAAAAAAATCTGTTTCATTTTGTTATTTTGACAATATTTGAGCATTTTGACAGTGTTTGAGCATGATTTTTTGAGAGTTCATGCAAAATCTCTATTGACAGATGTTGGTTTAAGAAATATGTAAGAAAAATCTGTTTTTCAGTTTGCTATTTTGATAGTATTTGAGCCAAAATCTAATTTTTTCAGTTCATGGTTCAACCTGCCAAACTGTCTTTAAAAATCTGTCTTTGAAAATCTGAAAATTTGTTTTTTAATTTTCTATTTTGACAGTATTTCAACCAAAATCTGATTTTTTCAGTTCATGGTTCAAACTGCCAAAATCTGTCATGGTTCAGGCTCAAATCTGTAAAAAATCTGTTAAAAAACCTATCTCTAAAAAAATCTGTCATGCTTCATGCACAAATTGTGCTGGTTCATGCTAAAATCTATAAAAAAAAACTGTCTGTAAAAAATTCTGTCATGGTTCATGCTCAAACTGTCATGGTTCATGCTAAAATCTGTTTCGAATCTGTCATGGTTCATGCTCAACAATTCATGGTTCATGCTGAAATCTGTTTAAAATCTGTCATGGTTCATGCTCAACAATTCATGGTTCATGCTAAAATCTGTGTAAAATCTGCCATGGATCATGCTTGTAATAACCCTCATACTGTTTACCGATTAATGACTGATTAACTGCTAATTACTGTTAACCGAGACTGATTATGACTGATAATTGAACTGATTAAAGTACTGAACTGACTGACCGAAATTGAAACTGAATTGAATGAATACATCTGTTTGAATTGCATTTTATCTGTTGACTGTTTGTTTGATCTGTTTATGCTTATATGTTTAGACTGTAAATTGAAGGCCTTATCGGCGGCCGAATCCAAAATTGGTTGGTGTTTTATGATCAATATCATTTATGTGATTTTATAGTGCATTTATCTGAAAACTGATTAGGTATGATTAAATTAGATTAAAATAAGCTAATTAAAGAGTTAGGCTTAATTACCAAATTGCCACCCTTAGTGGCCCACTACTTGGATCATCTTTGATTCTCATTACACTCACACATACACATTTCATCAGCTCATTTTGAGCACACCACCGACTAGAGAGAGGGAGGTAGGGAGTTAGAGTGAATTCACCTTGAATTCCTTGGAAACTTGAAGAATTGCTTGGTAATTGAAGTGTAGATTGCTATTTGACCTCCTAGTCTTGCATTGGAGACCTAAGGTAGAGTAATTACCCTCTTGTTCATCTTGTTCATGCATGATTCATGCTTCATTGTAAAACTAAGTCATGTTTTGGTTCATTGTTGTTGAATTGAAGCTCAATCTTTGCATGCATGTTAGTATTGTTGGATTTTGAGTTGAGTTCATGGCAAAATGTTACATGCATGTTCACAATAATGTTTAAGTCCAAGATTTCATCATGTTTTGGAAACAATTGGCTCCTTAGAGCATCAAAGTGAAGCTTTGAATTGATTTGAATTCGCGCATGTTTGCATGTTCTCCATGTTCATGAAAATGGTTGGAAATTGGGCTTGAATTAAACACCCTTGGGCTTTGATTTCCTAAATTGAGTTTTGAAACATGTTATTCTATGTGTTTATAAATGTTTTCCAGAAAATGAGCCCAAGAGGATTGGTTTTGATGCATTTTAGCTTGGTTTTGAACCTGGAGCTCGAATCTGGGATTTCCAGATTTCAGTAGTCCGCTCGAGCGGGGGAAGTGCCGCTCGAGCGGGAAAATTGAGCTTCCAGCATCTTGCACTGTAGAACAGTCCGCTCGAGCGGAGTATTGGGCGCTCGAGCGGAGGACTGGGTGACACGCTCGAGCAGGCGTCGAGCGGGGATTTCCCCTATCCAGTACTTTTTGGTCCGCTCGAGCGGTATAATGGACGCTCGAGCGGGGACCTTTGTTTGACTGTACGCTCGAGCGGGGAAACCTGAGCTCGAGCGGGACTCTGTTTTACTGAAAATTTTGAAAATGCTTTTAAATGTGCATCTTTGCATCCTCATCCCATTCTAGGCATTCTTAGGCCTAGTTTACGGCATCTTGTTGAGGATAATGATGTAGAACACACCGAGGCAGATTAGGGATTAAGTTATGATTTTTCCAAACTGTGTAGCTTAGTGTGTGTTCAACCTGTGAACTGTGTAGGGTTGGCGACTGGGGAGACGCGCTCTAGCATACCGTAGCCCAAACTCTGTGAGTAACGATTGTGTAAAGATATGTTCACAAATGATTATCTTCTGAATAACTGAACTGTACCGTTTTCTGAACTGATTACTGTTAACTGAATGAATGTATGTCCTATATTCTGAACTGTATTGTGGCATCCTTAGCACCTACTGTTTACTGTTACTGTGACAGAATTCTCTGTCAGTTCCCTGTTAGAACCACTACTGTTACTGACTGATGGGCCATCATTACTGCTCGGTCTTTTAGACCTACTATTTACTATTATGCTAGCGGATGTACCACATATGACTGATTACTGTACTGAACAACTGAAAGACTGATTGAAATGAACTGTTTTTCATGCTGTAAGGACATTCATTCTAAACCTTTACGCTTTATGTTATTCACTAGGCTTTTAGCTTTCTACTGCTCATATATATATGTAGGTGTACAGGCACCAGACCGCGGCTAGGAGCGTCAGGGTTACTTCAGTTTTGTCAAAGCCAGCCATTTGTGCCTCACTTGAGGTTCCGAGTTGCCATGCTATGGCTTGGGGTGTCTTGTTTTTCCCCCGTCTTCTCGCATACTGTTTGGATACTGTTAGGCCTGTCAACTGCTAACTGTACTGTTATCAAGGGATTAGGTCCCGTGTACTGTGTGACTGTAAATTTTGTATAGCCTGTACTGTTTGTGAATATATGGATGTATGAAAAATCTTTTTGGCATGCAGACTGTCACAGCTCATTGGGCATTGTTTATTTACTTGTATTGGCTTCCGCCAGGCCCTGTACTCTGTTTTCTGTACTACAGTTCTGCAGGCCTTCGGTAATCTCGATTACTGGCCGGTTACGGTGCCTAAACCATAGGGCCGGTTTGGTCGTGACAGAGTGGTATCAGAGCGATACTTAACCACGAGTTATACCGCACATACGTGTCCAAATGAGCTAGTAGGTGTCCTAGAAAAGTGATTAGGGCATCTCATGAACATGAAAGTGTGGGGCTATGCTATGATTGGAACATGTTAATGTGATAACTGTTTAAATATGCAACTGTTTATGTTACAATTTGTATAACTGCTTATAGTGAAATGGACAATGGCAAATGAACCTGAATCCTCGTATCTACCGAGGCAAGAATGAAAGAATGGAAAGAATGGAAAGAATGATAGAACTGATAACCTGCTAGACTTGAAACAACAACAGAAACCAACAGCCCCCACCTCCTCCTCCTCCGTCGACAACCGGAACCTAATGTGAATGTGAATGATGGGATATTATTGCCCTTACCCATAAATTCAGCAAGATGAAACCGCCATCCTTTCAGGGAGGATTGGAACCGCTTAAAGGCTGAAGCTTGGGTGCTTGAAATAGAAAAACTATTGAAGTGTTTCCGTGCTCAGAAGGAATAAAGTATTGTTAGCTACCTTCACCCTTCAAGAAGAAGCTAGAAGGTGGTGGATTTGATCCGCGACACAAATACTGTCATGACTTGGGCTCAGTTCAAGGAGTCCTTCTTTGAAAGTATTTCCCTCAGTGTGTCAGGGATAGAAAGTGACTGAATTTGAACAGCTGAAGCAGGGCACAATGTCCGTTGCGGAATATGAAACAAAATTTACTGAGCTTGCCCGTTTGCACCGCATCATGGTGGATACTGAGTATAAAAGGCTAGAAAATTTGAAGGTGGCCTTAATGTTTGCAATTCTTGACGGAATAAATGTCTTGAAACTACCGACTTTTGTGGGTGTTCTCGACCGGGCGTTGATGGCGAGTTGAACATTGCGTAGTGAACAATCTGAAACACCAACAACTGAATGGCATGGCTAAAGGCAGGGTTTCAAATTAAGAAAGGCAAGCACAACCAAGCCAACAAGAAACAGAATACGGGGTCAACGACTAGCCCAGCCAAGGGAGTGGGTTCATTCCCCCTGCTCTGTATGTGGTAAAAAGCATAAAGGGGTTTTGTACAAATTATCTGGAGCCTGTTACAGGTTGTGCAAGATGGCACATGGTTAAAGATTGTCCTTCTGCTCCTCAGGGCACTAGCAAGCTGCAGCCAGCGGCGCAGCATAAACCGCTCCACCAAAACCGAACCGTAAAGCTACCGGAAAGAGCCTGTGAGCAAGGCCGAGTGTTCGCACTAGCTACGGGAGATGCTGCAGAATACGAGACCGTTGTGTCAGGTATTCTCTCTATTCTGTACTCAAAATTTGCATTGTACTGATTTGATTCGGGGTCTACGCATTCCATATGTGTCGCATGCCTTTTTCACGAAATTGAATAAGACCCTTGGAACCCATGAACTATCTGTTAGCTGTTACATCACCCTAGGAGGATCTTGACCTGTTGCATATGTATCTGCTTGTTGAAATTATTGTTGAAGAATGCACATCGTTTTTATCGATTTTACGTCGCCATTCTCTTAGGAACAGGAGTCGTAAGATTGCATAGTATTTACAGTTTGCGGGTGCTGAGGTTAACGAAATATCATGCACACAGTAGACTGTTGTAAGAAAACAAGTAGTTTCTCACCTGGTTTACCATTCGTTTTAATGGGGTTGGATAGACCTCCCCCGTATCTGATTATCTGTGAAAGCTGGTAAACTGATTAGAAGGGATGTAAAGGTATCTGTGTTCATGTATTGACTTTGCTATTGACTGATACTAATAATGTGAATGCTATTTCTATAGATCAGAGATTCCCAGACGTTTTTCAGACAATTTGCCAGGGGATTTGACTGACAGGGAAGTTGAATTTACCGTTGGTGGTTCCCGAACACAACCAGTTTCTAAAGCTCTTATAGAATGGCTCCAACTGAACTGAAGGAGTTAAAAGTGCAATTGCAAGAACTGTTAGACAAGAAGTTCATCAGACCTAGTGCCTCACCGTGGGTGCACCGGTTTTGTTTGTAAAGAAGAAAGATGGCTCGCTGAGACTGTGCATTGATTACCGTGAATTGAACAAGGTAACTGTGATAAATACCATTGCCACGTATTGATGATTTATTTGATCAGTTACAGGGTGCACAAGTGTTTTCCAAGATTGACCTCAGATCGAGATATCATCAACTTGAAGGTTAACCGGAAGACATTGATAAAAATGCCTTTAGAACGAGGTATGGTCATTATGAATTTTAGTTATGCCAATCGGAGTCACGAATGCCTGCTGCTTTTTGGACCTTATTAATAGAATCTTTAACCTGTACCTTGACAATTTTAATTGTGTATTTATTGATGACATATTGATTTACTCCAAGAGTATAGAAGAACATGAAATCATCTAAGACTTGCCCTACAAACCTTAAGAGACAGAAACTGTATGCTAAACTGTCTAAATGTGAATTTGGCTTGACCATGTTATGTTTTTGGGGCATGTTGTTAGCAAAGATGGAATTTCTGTTGATCCACAGAAAATTGAAGCTGTAGTGAACTGGCCTAGACCAACAAATGTGACTTGAAGTCCGAAGCTTTTTGGGATTAGCTGGATATTACAGAAGATTTGTCAAAGATTTCTCCAAAATTGCACCTACCATTGACTCAGTTAACTCAGAAGGGGACATCATTTGACTGGACTGACCAAAGGAATCTGCTTCCAGGAGTTTGAAAACTCGAATTAGTAACTGCACCGCGTTCTTACCTTACCTTCAGGTACGGATGGTTTATACTGTATTTTAGTGGCTGCTTCTCATAAGGGTTTGGGGTGTGTTTTAATGCAGAATGGGAGAGTTATTGCTTATTCTTCCCGACAGTTGAGACCACATGAAAAGAACTACCCGACCCATGACCTGGAATTGCTGCAATAGTATTTGCACTCAAAATCTGGCGTCACTATCTGTACGGGGTGACATGTGAAGTATATACCGACCACAAGAGTTTGAAATATTTCTTCAACAGAAAGAACTGAAACATGAGACAGCGGAGATGGCTAGAATTGATTAAAGACTACGACCTACAGATTTTGTACCATCCGGGAAAAGTCAATACCGTTGCCGATGCACTGAGCCGAAAATCGATTGGCAACTTAGCATGTTTGCTTACCGGACAGAAAGAGTTTGCTTTGTGACCTTGAAAAATCTGAAATTGAAATTGTTTTGCGAGAACAAGGTGGACCTTGCTGCTATTTCTGCTCAACCGGCATTGATTGAAGAGATTAAAGAAAAAAGCAACTGGATGATTTCTTGAAGAAGATCATCGAAGAAATAGAATCTAAACCGAGACCGGGATTCAAATTTGAGAAAATGTACTGAATTTATGAAGACTGTGTGTAAACTGAAAATTGACACAAAACTGAACTGAAAAGAAGAGTTCTGCAAGAGGGCCACAATTCAAAATTGTCTATCCACCGGGAATAGAAAATGTACCAAGATCTGAAACAGAATTTCTGGTGGCCGGGAATGAAAAAAGAAAATTGCCGACTTTGTGTCCAAATGTCTTCATTGCCAACAGGTCAAAGCTGAACATCAACGACCTGCGATTATTGCAACCCGCTACCCATACCAGAATGGAAATGGGGCATGTCACGATGGATTTTATTGTTGGGTTACCTCGCTCCAGAAAAGGTATGGATTTCAATTTGGGTTATGTTGATAGACTAACCAAATCTGCTCACTTCCTACCTGTCAGACATTTATAATGCAGACAAATTGGCTGTTATCTATATTGATGAAATTGTGAGACTGCATGGAGTGCCTGTGTCTATTGTTTCTGACAGGATTCGAAGTTTACATCGAGGTTCTGGCAGAGCCTACAGACTGCATTGGGTACTGAATTGAGGCTGAGTAGTGCCTATCATCCTCAAGACAGATAGACAGTCAGAAAGGACCATCCAAACTCTGAGGATTTACTGAGAATGGTGTCCTTGATTTTCAGGGAAACTGGGAAGTCATTTACCATTGCTGAATTCGCTACAAACAGCTACCATTCTGAGTTATTGGTATGCGCCTTTCGAGCATTGTATGGCAGAAAATGTAGATCTCGATATGCTGGGCAGAAGTTGGAGATGGGCCTTTGCTTGGGCCGAAATTGTATATGAAACGACTGAGAAAAGTGAAACTGATACAACAGAGATTGAACTGGCAAAGCAGACAGAGAGTTATGCTGATGTCAGAAAACGAGACAGAGAGTATGAAGTAGGTGATCACGTTTTGTGAAATGACACACAATGAAGGGC
>NW_021025358.1:1481272-1547147 GCF_004153795.1 Camellia sinensis | reverse complement strand
TAATGAAACATGAAGAATGGGCTAAAATAGGACTATTTCCAGATCTGTAAAATGGCCAAAAACAAAAGCATGATAGGCTAACAAAACATGCAAGAATGGGGACCAAAAGAGAGATATAACATGAAGTGGCATATGGAGGTCCCAAACCATGAAAGGCCCTAAATTTGGCATGCAGACTGTCACAGCTCATTGGGCATTGTTTATTTACTGTATTGGCTTCCGCCAGGCCCTGTACTCTGTTTTACTGTACTACAGTTCTGCAGGCCTTCGGTAATCTCGGATTACTGGCCGGTTACGGTGCTAAACCCATAGGGCCGGGTTTGGGTCGTGACAATGCTCAACATCTTCATTCCACAACATCTTCATTCCACAATAAACCTATTTCAAATCTGTCAAATTTGTCAAATTTGAAAAAAAATAATCTGTTTATTTTTTTCTTGCGTTAAAGTTTAATTTTAAAAAATTGCTTTATATTAATTCCAATGGGTAACATCAACGTTTGGCTTCCTTTCCTAGAGTGTTTTCAAGAAACTTTTGAGCAATACTCTTAAAACAAAGCGATGAGAAAAACGATTAATTAAAATGAAATATGTCACATGAATTTAAAACCAAAATTGACGGCATAAAATACTTTAAAGGAAAGCTTCTTCTTTTTTTGCACCTGTTTATATCAGCAATCAAGGGGATAGCATATACACTAGAACTAACTTCTGTCTGCCATCTCAGCTCCAAATGTTGAGGACACTGAGTATTCAACATTTCATCTTCATCTCTACACACACCCACAAGAAAAGTAAATACACAATCATCCTTTGAAGCTATTGATTCTATATCTCAAGAGAGCAATACAGTAAGAACAATCAATTCTACTTCACTTTGCCACGAATCTCATCGAAGTTAACTGAAAAAACAACTGAGAAATAGTGCATAAATATACACAGCTTGTTACTTGTCATCTAATTCTACTAACACCACATTTCAAATCTAAGAACCTCAAAAATTCAATTGCTTAGGCGAATCTAAACCAACTTAGAGCAACAAATATGGGTCCGTCTAACACAGGTAATAACATGAGAGGAGAGTTAGGTGTACCTCAAGGCTGAACCTAGAGCTGGACTGAACCAACAAATCTGGTGTAGAGTTCTGATCAGAGAAGATCGAGGGGTCGATTGAACAGAAATGAAGAGAAAATTAGGGCAAAGATGAACTGTCAATCTTCCAATTTCGTTTCTGACGCATTAATGTGCATCGCCACCTAATATTTCTCATCGCAATCAGCCCGTTCGAGATTGCCGTTCTGACGAGTCCGACGGTAGTCCTTTGTAGACAAAGGTTCTGAAATAGTTAAGGGGAGTGTAGGGTCTGGATTCGAAAATATGGCTTGTGGAGGGATTGGAGAAGATCGAAGGTAGGGTTAGGATTTTGGAACCGATGATGAGAGTGGAGAATACGAAGTAGACGACCAGTGAAGAGAATAGGAGAAAAGAGAGAGGGCGGCGAGGGAGGAGGCGGTGGCGGCGGCAGTGGTAGCGCCAACAGTATTGAACACACCCCATCTCTAGCTCCATCTCGATCTCCTTCTCCTTCTCTCTCTCGTATGTGCGTTTGTGATGAACCCTAGCTTTTGATTACAAGTAGCAAAGAGTCAAATGTATTTTGATTTTTTTTTTTTTTTTTTTTGAACGCCATTTGAAATGGCGTTTCTACTACCAACCAAAGCCAACCCACACAATGACACACACACCAATGGCCACACCCACAACACTCAAGCATTGAAATAATATAATTTTTATATATAATAGTGTATATATAATCACACTTTAATAAAAAGGTGTGATTAAAAAATATATAAACAATCACACTTTAATTAGAATGTGTGATTAAAAAATATATATAATCACACTCATTTAAAAAGTGTGATTAAAAAGTAATAGTGTATATATAATCACACTTTAATTAGAAGGTGTGATTAAAAAAATATATAAATAATTACACTTTAATTAGAATATGTGATTAAAAAATATATATATAATCACACTTATTTAAAAAGTGTGATTAAAAAGTAGTAGTATATATATAATCACGCTTTAATTAGAAGGTGTGATTAAATATATATATATATATATATAATCACACTTAATTGAAAAATGACATAAAAAATAAATATTATCACACTCAATCAAATTAAGTATGATTAAAATATCAATCTAATTTTTTTTATCACACTTTCAATAAAGGTGAGATATTTTTTTTGTCAAAGTGTGATCTTTAACTATTTTTGTAGTAGTGACAGTTAAGATTGCTTGATTCGAAATAAATTTTCCGCCCAAATAATTGTTAACTCTTAAAAAATTAAGAAAATCCTCATTAATTAGTTTTCATTTGACTTTTATTTTATAATAACAAATCGAGAAAAGAATGAAAAAGTGAATCGTTTCACTTATAAAAATGAATCTTATATTCCCATTTATATAAATAAAATGAAATTTTTAGTAAGAAACCTTATGATCTATATCTCATACTATTTTTTTTTTCTTAATTTTAAACAATTAAAAAAATTCTGATTCGCTAACTTTCATTTAACTTTTATTTTACCTAATATAAAAAAATTAAATATAATTATCATATTTTTATTAAATAATATATTATTTGTTAAATGCAAAGGTCTAACATATCACTCAAATTGTTTCAACGACTAACTAAAGGCAAAGAAAAAGTCACTTTCAAATGCAGCTTGATAGCTAAAAAAGGCAAGCTTGTCACAACCAACGACTTTCTTCACTACCAAAGACGTTCCTCTCCAAATAAAAAAACAAAAGCATCCTCGTTCCTTTTTTCTTTGCATGTCCTTTTCAGGTTTTGGCTATATAAGCCGATTGTAAATAAACACAATTGAATATAAAGATATACACTAGAGTAGTCGTAGTGCTCAGCATCACAAGTGATACAGGATCCGAACTAAAGGTCTGCCCCTCCCCCCCTCTCTCTCTCTCTCTCTCTCTCCAAAATTAACTACTTGCTTCTTCCTTCCCTTTCCTTTCCTTTCCTTTCTTTCTTATTCATCAATATCTAATAAGTCTCTGTAACAAATGTGATTTTGTTTCTTCTACTTTAATTTGTGTTTCGTTTTTCAGAGGGTGCATGGGAGGGATTAGGATCCTCTCCTTGCCCCTTTGTTTTTTAGTGTAATGGATGTGAGGGGATTATGATGGAAGTGGGATTATTTAGTGCTGTAATTGTTTGTAGAGTTGGGGAAGGAATTAGGATGGAGGAGGGGATTAAGATAGAGGTTGAAAGGGGAATTGGGATGGAGGAGGTAAAGGTGGTATTATAAAAATAGTGAGGGGATTATAAATTTTTTTATTTTTTTTATTTTTTACATATTGGGAATTTTTTTTTAAACATTAATGTTTAATTTTATATTTTTTTATTTGTTTTATTATTTTATATAAAAATAATTTAATAATTCATACACTAACAACTATCATAAAAACAAACACAATTTTATTTAATCCCTTCACTATTAATCCTCTCACTATGAATCTCCTCCATTCTACCTCTGAAAACAAACGGGGCCCTTGAGTTTCCTACTTGACTTCCTATCCTGCATGTTGGGCCATTTGGCCCACTTTTAGACCCAATTTTGATAATTCGAACCGTTTATATTTTAAGATTTGTTAAGTATATCATATTTGTAAAAAATCAAGTTGATCGGATATCAGAAATCATGTGTTCGGAAAACTGTTTATTAATATTTTTTAAAAAATAGTTTTTAGTTCAATGATCTGAACACATGATTTTTTGATATCTGATCAACTTGATTTTTTACATGTATGACATACTCAACAAATCTTAAAATGTGAACGGTTCAGATTATCAAAATTGAGCCTAAAAGTAGGCTCAATGGCCGAGCAAGTAAGAAGTCAAGTAAGAAAGTTAAGTAGAAAACTCATGGAGAGGATCTCGGTTCGCATGGGAGTTGTAGTCTATTGTTTGGACATCTATAATTTTTTTTTTTTTGTTTTTGTGTTTTGTTTTTGTTTTAGGTCTCAACTCAAGGAGGAGAATGGAGGAGGGATATTTGATATGCTTTGAAAAGGAGCTCTCCAAGACAGATGTCACCGGCAACCTGGAGATTCCTCGGGATGCACTGCATCTGCCCGATGCGGCAGAGAACAATGAAATCATGCTTGTGTGGGACCATGGAAAGATTTGGAATTTCCAAGCTCCTGTGAGGGGCGATGGTAGAAGACGTTTCATGAGTGACCAATGGCGTCAATTTGCCAAGGACAATTCTCTCATGGATCGTGATGTTCTAAAGTTTTATCGCTCTACTGCCATTGTAAATTTCTATGTTGTGACTTTTGAACGTGCACTTAGGACTCTCCCACTCTTCCCCGGTGCTCCCCTTTAATTTTTTCGGAATAGGAAGATTGTTCATGTTGTATCATCTGTGAAGTTAAGTGAAAATTAAACAACAATTGTTTGTTACAGTTGTTGAACTCTATGTTTGGTTTGTGTGAAGCATGAATGCAACTATGGTTTATTATCAACAAATGTGATATTGGCTTCTCTAAACATTTGTTTTATTATTATCATTTTACTTCTTTTCCATGTTCTTGAGATTACTAACTTTTTTTTAACCCTAGAGAGTAGAGAGAATAGAGATTTCTTTCAACTTAGTTTGAACCTCATAGTGGTTTGAAAAAAAAAGACCAGAAAACTACCCTAGATAGATCTGAAATTCTGGGTATTATCCAAATCTTGCTTTCGGTAAGTAGCTTCTATTTTTTTATTTTTTTATTTTTTTGATCGGTAAATGTTAGCTGTTAGTTGTTAGATTAGCATCTATGTGAGAAAATCTCTCTACCCTTGGCAAAGCACCTAAGTACTTACATTCTCTTAATTCAACCCCCCTAAGAAGAATTAAACCCATGACCTCCTTGGGACTAAGCCCTAAGGAAGGCATGGTGGCCAACTAAGCTAGGCCTAGTCGGTAAGTAGCTTCTATCTCTCTTCCCCTCTTCCTACTTTGATTTTTTTTTTTTTTAATCCTTCAGTTTTAAGTCAATTGAAATCGGAATAGTTAGTTAGTTTTACAATAACTTCTCTCCTGGAATTTGTTTTCTTTTGGATTTCAAAAAGAAAATAAAAAATCAAGTTGATCGGATATCAGAAAGCATGTGTTCGGAAAATTGTTTGTTAAATTTTTTTTAAAAATAGTTTTTCGTTCGATGATCCTTGACTTCCTACTTGCTGGGTCATTGGGCCCACTTTTAGGACCAATTTTGATAATCCAAACCGTTCAAATTTTAAGATTTGTTGAGTATATTATACTTGTAAAAAATCAAATTGATCGAATATCAGAAAACATTTGTTCGGATCATCGAACTAAAAACTATTTTTTTTAAAAATTTAATAAATAGTTTTCTGAACACATGTTTTTTGATATTCGATCAACTTGAGTTTTTACAGGTATGATATACTCAACAAATGTTAAAATGTGAACAGTTCGGATCATTAAAATTAGGCCTAAAAGTGGGCCCAATGGCCAACAAGTAGGAAATTCAAGGAGAGGATCCTTATTCTAACTCAATGGGCTAAATTTTTTTATTTTTTATTTTTATCAGTCAAAGAAAAAAATTCTTATTGATGAAATTAATATGCAATTATGAAAATATATCAATAAAGAGAAAAAAAGTGTAAAAAATATCATAGTTAGCCTACTTCGATTGACTTCATTCACAAAGCAATTCTAAACTTAATCAAATCACACAGCTCATTCAAATTGGGATTGGATGTTTTGAACACACTCATTTCTATGTTTTGACATTGATGACTGCACAGCCAATGAAGTAGCACTCAATGGGCTAAACTTGGTGAGAGGGTAATTTGTAAACAAATTAGGCCGAGCTAGGAAGAGTCTTCTTTGGGAGTTGGACCGCATAATAGGCCAAGATAAGGGCTGGTGTAGCTCGGTCTTAGGCTAAGAAGACATCTCATATTTCGGGTTACCATTGGCCTGACCTAGCTATCCTGGACCGAGGTATCAGTAGGAGGACCGAGCTAAAGGATAGCTCTACAGGGCGTCATCTCAAAGTCAAGACTGACAATGGTGCTTAAAGTATCACAGAGCCAAAGTAGCTTGGTTGACCGCAATGTTAGCCGAGGTAAAGATGTCAGCCGAAATAAGTGGGCCTGGTGGTTAGCCGAGGTATTGGTGAGAAAAGATGTCGTTCTTGGTATAGCTCTACCGGTCTTGGTATAGCTCGGCCGAGTGCCATCTACATCATTACCTAAGTGTGTGACTGAGGTAACTTAGCTCGGTGTGGTTGCAGCAGCTTATATAAAGGAGGTAACCATCTCACTTGGTTGGCAGTGAGTAGGAGTGTGACTCCTAGAAGGACTCTGCTAAGGAGAGTTAGAGTCCTACTGGGATTGTGCAAACTATTTCGCTTGATTGGTAGTGAGTAGGGTGTGTGATTCCTAGGAGGACTCTCATAGGGAGAGTTGGAATCCTACTAGGATTATGCCAAGAAGAGTCTATAAAAGCTCATAACCAGACCTATGTACAGGTATCCCAATTCTTACTCTAAAATACATAGAGTTTATTGTCTATTGTCTAGTTGCTGACTTAGGCATCGGAGGGATTTCCGACACACAACCGCCGGTTAGCTCACGTTTGTGTTTTCAAGTGGCAAAGCGACGACGTTTGGAGGAGTGTAAACTTGATCAACATGATTATACAAGCAGATTATTCTGCACTCGTACACTTGGTATATGAATTTGACTCAAAGTGGATTAACTCAACCCTGAATAAAAAGTCATTAATGATAAGTTCATAAAGAAATCATTCTTTGCTTTAAAAATAAATAAACAAAATAAAAAAGACCATGTTTGCTGACTTTTATCACTTCAAGCACTTCATGTGTTTTAAATTTGGAAAAATTATTATTCAATGATAAATTCTATGAACATTAATAATTAAAATTTTAAACCTTCTTATGTTTCTATAAATATTTTTTTATAACACCATTGAATTATAATTCCCTCTTTAAATTTAAGGGAAAATAAAGCAGAATCAAGAGTATTTTGACTGTTCGCAAACAAACTGAGCAAGGCAATTCCTCCGGGTGAATATGATGCCTTTCGATGCACCCACATGTCGGGTTTTGACTCTTTAAAAGTATGTGAATCATCGATGTATAAATTGACAATATATCATAATATTCTCACAAATTGATTTAGCCCAAAAATGATCAAATATAGTCCGATTCACAAAAGATTGGTGCCGTCACCTAATTTTTAAGGAAAACTAGGAAACTCTAACTCCATGATAATTAAGGCCACTAATCCTTAATAGCAAAAATCTTGATTTAGGAGTTTTGGTGCGAAATGGAAAGATCATTAATGTAAGCACTCCTTTGGCCCAATCAATTGATTGGGCTCTACTAATTTTCTTTTTATCAGATTTATTTCCTTATTTAATTTCATGAATTCAATTATTAACATAATCCTTTAAACTAAACCTATCATCTAGGTGATTCATACAATATAGATCATATCACTTTAACTTGAATATTGGCATATTTATAAAGATTTGATTTTTAAAATAATATTTTCATATAAAGGAGATGATTTTTCGAGAAAAGATTTTTAAAACAAATATGAAAAATATTCTAATTAAAGAGATATAACCTCTAAACATGCAATTTATATCAAATAATCACATATTGCAAGCTAATTTACCAAACGTGTAACCATATTGAATATGCAAAATATGGAAAATAAATTACGATAATATTCGAATGATGAAGAACATCCATGAACACTCAAAGAACATGGAAGAAAAAAAATGAACTCTAATCTAAATGCCGATCCTAGAGGTTATAAAAACTAATGCAATATAAAACCCTAAAAGCTCAAAAAGCACTAAACATGAATTATACAATCAATTGTTGTAGTTTATTGTTTCGGTGTGAGAATTCTCTCATAGAAAAAATAGGTTATAAAAATTCAACAGAAAAAATAGTTTATTTATACAAAAATATTTTAGAGCTCTAAAACATGAGCTCTAAAAGAACTCTAAAGGTGGATCCCACTCTATTAATGTGATGTTTTGATTTTCTTTATTTATTTGTTTATTTGTTTGATTGTTTTTTTTTTAATATATATATATATCATATCTTTCTCCTCCAGCTCCATTATTTTAGTCACCACTTCCTCTTCCTTCCCGTCACAGTTGAGCCCTAATGCCTTCCCTACCTCAATCGTAGCTTGGGCCTCCTTGATTATCTTTCTTCTCCTTTGGGAGCTGCTGTTTTGTGACGCTTGTAAAGACATAGCAGCTGCTGCCGCTCGAAGGATCACTCCACCTCTGAGACAGTTGTTGAATAGGATCCCTTTCTGTCTTGGTTGACCACCGTGCTTCACTCTTTCTTTCCCCTTTTCACTGCCTTTCCTCTTCAGGTCAGACTTCTTTCTTAATCTAGCCTGAGCTTGCTGGAATGGGCCCCCCTTCTCGTGATTAACTTGCTGAACTACAGCTTCCTCTACCGCCAGAAACTGTGATTGGGCTATGCAATCACTTAGATTAGAATTAGCTTCCCATCTTGGCCCATTAATTATGGTTTTATTTTTTTATAACAGTGTATACATATAACTGTGTATATATAATCATTAGATTTATATATATATATATATATATATTTATAAGTATAATTAGAAATGTTATTAGATTAAAAATTAAGATAAAAAAGGTTTGAAATTAATTTATAAAATTAGGATTATTAAAGTTAATAGATAATTTAATTGGTTAATACGTAATTGAGTTATTAAATTAAAAGTTATGACAAAAAGTTAAAAATTAATTTATAAAATTAGGAGTATTTTAGGTTAATATGTGATTAATTAGAATTAATGTTAATAATAGAAGAAGGGAGAAGGAGAAAGAGAAAGAGAAATAGAATATGTGATTAATTGTGTTAATGTTACATTTTAATCCAAAATTACGTGGAGTCTTTTTGACTCTTTTTGAAAGACAAAGAAATGAAATACTTTAGAGCCAAATCACAATGGAGTAAAATAATTTTTGTCCAATCCTATAATTTAAACTAAAAAGTGATTATACTGCTATATGTAGGCACTAGGGTACTCGTCAGCATAACAATTGATAAGAGAATTTTCTAGGTTTTGGTGTATGAAGTAGTGGAGATGTCATTGATTGACTACTTAGTGATTATCAGGTTCTGGTTTTCTGCTGTGAAGTTCTGTGGCTACTTAGTCTTGGTGACTAATAAGAGGGTGTTTGCTTTGCTAATGTGATAGCCTTGGCGATTATGGTGACTAATTTGTGGTTTACTCAGTATTATCTTGCTGATTATGGTGACTAATTTGTTGGTTGAACTAATTTGTTGTTAGCCTGCTATTAGTCTTGGTGCTCTTCTGCTGCTATACTGGTGGCTAAGAAGCTAGGCTACTGATTGGAGGGTTGCTTGTTGTTTTGAATGTTTGATTAATTTGAATGGAGATCATGGCAGTAGGGTTATAGGTCTATTTTGAATGGCGTTATTTGTCATGCTGTTGTGCTGGTTTTTGCTGATGTTTGCACTGGTTTATGATATTTACTGAGATTAATCTGTTGGTTCCTCAATCATATTTCTGGTTTTTGTCTTGCTACTGTGCCGGCTTTGTCTTGCTGATGTTGCACTGGTTTTTCCTAAGTTTTGTAGGATAGGATTGCTTAGCAGTGGCTGCAACTTATGGGTGTTTTTGCTGGTGGTTGTTTGCTAGGCTGATATTGAGGACTGGTGTAGTTTTGGTAGGCTGTTATTGTGTAGTTTTGTTGGGCTGCTTGCTGGTTTTCTTTTCTTTTGCTCTGTTTGTTGGTCTCTCACCAACTAAGAGATTGGAGCTTAAACTAGCTCCAAGCTCCTCTTTATGGATGTAATTTTTCATACTTTGTATGTGTTTCATCAATAAAGTCTTCATTTTGCCGATAAAAAAAAAAAAAGAAAAAAAGAGAGGATTTTCTAGGTCTCTCTCTCTCTCTCCCCAAAATTATCTACTGGCTTCTTCTTTTCCTTTCCTTTCCTTTCCTTTCCTTTCTTATTCATCATTATCTAATAAGTCTCTCTAAACAAATGTAATTTCGTTTATTTTACTTTAATTTGTGTTTCATTTTTTTAGAGGGTGCATTGGAAGTTGTAGCTTATTGTTTCGGTGCAAGAATTCTATCTGTGTACACTATATATATACACATATATGTTATGAGTAAGCACATTTGATTGATATCTACAGTTTGTTTTTGTTTTTGTTTTAGGTCTCAACTCAAGGAGGAGAATGGAGCACGAATATTTGAAATGCTTTGAAAAGGAACTCTTCAAGACAGATTTTTATTTTTTATTTTTTATCGAAAAATGTTAGTCGTTCGTTGTTAGATTAGTACTTATGGGAGAAAATCTCCCCACCCTTGGCCTTGGCAAAGTACCTAAATGCTTGCACTCCCTTAATTCAACCCCTCTAAAGGGAATTGAACTCATAATCTCCTTAGGACTAAATCCTAAGGAATGTATGGTAGCCAAGTAGGCTAGGCCTAGTTGGTTTCTCCAAGATAGATGCTACCGGCAACCTGGAGATTCCTAGGGATGCACTGTATCTGGCTAATGCGGCAGAGAACAATGAAAGCATGCTTGTGTGGGACCATGGAAAGATTTGGAATTTCAAGGCTCCTGTGAGGGGAGATGGTACTAGTGGACGGTACATGAGTTGCCAATGGCTTCAATTTGCCAAGGACAATTCTCCTATGGATCGTGATGTTCTCAAATTTTATTGCTCTACCGCCATTGTGAATTTCTATGTTGTGACTTTTGAACGTGCGCTTAGGGTTCTCCCACCCTTCCCCGGTGCTCCCTTTAATTTTTTCAGAACAGGAAGATTGTTTGTTGTGTGCTGTCTGTGAAGTGAAGTGAAATGAAAATTAAGCACTAATTGTTTGTTACAGTTGTTGAACTATATGCTATGTTGTGTTCTTTTATTATCTTCACTTTTAGGAACAAGATTTGTCCTTTTTATTTGGTCTGTGTAAAGCATGAATGTCTTTATTTAGATCTATGGTCTATTATCAAGAAATATGATGTTGGCTTCTGTAAACATTTATTTTTATTATTATTGTTTTACTTCTTCCCCATGTTCTTGAGATTACTACTTTTTTTTGAACCCTGGAGAGTAGAGAGAATAGAGATTTCTTCCAACTTAATTTGAATCTCATAGTGGTTGGAAAAAAAAAAAAAAAAAAAGGACCAGAAAACTGTTGGAAAAATAATGATTTTTTTGTGACTTTAATGCAAATATTAAAGTGGGTGTCAATCCTCAATTGACGTGGAGTAAAGTGGGTTTAGATTCTTTGTAATGAAATCTTTACACCAAGAAAAGACTGGCCAAAAACCATTAAGGTTTGAATGAGAAATTGACTCATTAAATTGGCCTCATGAAAGATGTATTGCGAAAGGTACAAAATCTTGTATCTCACATTGATTGTAGAGGAGAGTATTGATGGGTATTTAAATCTCATTTTTTGCATAAGAGTGTAAGCCCTTTGGGGCATCTAAATTTTTCGAAGAAAGGGAGTTTTGGATGCTTCAAATATGGATTTGGGCCAAGACTATGGTTCAAGTTGATTTTGCAAAAATTGCCACGCACGCACGCGCCGCCTGCCTGGAGCGAGTCAGGTCCAGGTCCTTGGATCTTAGGCTTGGGCTTACTAGCATGGATTGAGTGTGGGGGTTGGGCTTGTTCTACCCATCTTAATCTTTTTAGACCAAGCCAGATCTGTGGACTGCAGATATATATATACACAAAACTTATGTGTATAGCTGGTAACTCCTCTATTAATGATGGACTTAAACTCATCAGTTTTGTAGGTTTAATATAGAATTCATTTCTGCATTATGATGGGCCTTGATGATAGAAGTTTTTTCCTCTCTTCCTCCATGTGTATAAAATGAGACCCTCTCATTCCTTTTCATGATAGAGAATATTTGTTTTTCTGGTCTTCAAAAGTTTTCCTCTAGTTTGTATATTACATTCTTCATGTGAGAGAGTGTTGTAAAGTTCTGTTCGCCGAAGCTACTCAGCCGGTGCATTGTTGTAGCTGATCTAACCAGCGTATCTTGGGAGACAGATGTCGAACAACCTCCAGCACCCAACCGGTGAGGCGGTGAATCTGTTTTAAGGACACTGTCTAGTACAGGCTTTGGTTTGTTTCCTTTTGTTAGTTTTATTTTATTATGAATTTCTGTAAATTCCAGCATGTTCTTGTTCTGAAAGTGAAATTGTTTGTTGTATATGAATCTATTTGTTTTGTTTAATTACACAATATGTACAACAAAAACAACCCTAGATAAATTTGAAATTCTGGGTACTATCCACTCTTGCTTTCGGTAAGTAGCTTCTATCTCTCTTTCTCTCTTCCTACTTTGATTTTTTTTTTTTTAATCCTTTAGTTTTAAGTCAATTGAAATCAGAATAGTTAGTTTGTTTTAAAATAACTTCTCTCCTAGAATTTGTTTTCTTTTGGATTTGAAAAAGAAAATGAAAGATGTGTATCCAAATATTATATTGGGTCAGTTGTGGAGGGTGGGTCTTTTCAATTTTTTAGGGATCAGTACTTTTGATATCAGTAAAACTAAAAATGGGAAGGAGGAGGAAAACATGTATTGTTATTGTTGTACAGAATTAGAGCTACTTTTGTCAAGGATGTTTTATTTTTGAGGTTTTCGTAGTTTTAAGAGAATACTTTGGCAGATCCAATTGGATCAG
The DNA here is from genome assembly GCF_004153795.1 of Camellia sinensis. Taxonomy (NCBI): domain Eukaryota; kingdom Viridiplantae; phylum Streptophyta; class Magnoliopsida; order Ericales; family Theaceae; genus Camellia; species Camellia sinensis. The sequence goes on along the minus strand of NW_021025358.1, from coordinate 1,534,328 downwards.
ATCGAAGATGGCATTGATTCAATGATGGGGCAAATTCAAGGAGTTGTTGCTTGTTCTAGTGAATAGGTCTTGGTTTCTCTTTGATTCAAATTTGGAGTGCTTTATTTGTTTTTAGTTTTGTATTTTGTTTTTGGGTTTTAAATGAAGTGTTTAAGTTAAACTGATATCGTTATGCTACAATTACTCAGTAAATTCTTTTTCTTAGAGGGCAAGCAAGATTGATTTGAGTTAAACTTGACCACTTAAGCTAATGAAACAATTAGGGGTCCAAACTAATTAGTTCCTAGAACAAAAGAGAGAATGATGGAGAAGATGAGAGAAAGTTAGAGAGAAACTTTTATCTTAAGAGTTAGAAGAAAAAGTTAGAGAAAAAAAATAGAAATAGGAAGAAAATAAAAGGGAATTCAAATTCATCCTTTTGGACATGAGAATTGAACATGTAGGTGATTTAAAAAACCTTAATTGTGGTGCTTAAGTTAAACTAATAAAGTTAAATTACAATTGCTCAATAAATTCTCTTTCTTAGAGGTTAAGCAAGATTAGTTTGAATTAAACTTGTTCACTTAAGCTAATGAAACAATTAGAGGCCCAAGCTACTTAATTCGTAGAACAAAAGAGATATGGATGGAGAAGTACAAAGAAAGTTAGAGAGAAACTTTCTTCTTGAGAGTTAGAAGAAAAAGAAAAAGAAAAGAAATAGGAAGAAAATCAAAGGGAATTCAAATTCATCCTTTTAGAGTTGAGAATTGAACACTTAAGTGATTTAGAAAACCTTAAATTAGGTGTTTAAGTTAAACTAATGCCGTTAAGCTAATATTACTCAGTAAATTCTCTTTCTGTGAGGCTAAGTAAGATTAGTTTGAGTTAAACTTGGTCACTTAAGCTAATGAAATAATTAGGAGCCCAAACTGATTAGTTCCTAGAAAAAAAAAGAGAAGGATGGAGAAGTATAGAGAAAGTTAGAGAGAAACTTTTTTTTTTTTTTAATTAGAAGAGAAAGTTAAAGACAAGAAAGAGAAATATGAAGAAAATCAAAAGAAATTAAAATTCATCTTTTTGAACTTGAGAATTGAATACTTAGGTGATTTAGAAAACCTTAAATGAGGTGTTTAAGTTAAACTAATATCATTAAACTACAATTACTCAGTAAATTCTCTTTCTTTAGTTTTAGTTAAACTTGGCCACTTAAACTAATGAAACAATTAGAAGCCCAAGCTGATAAGCTGATTAGTTCCTAGAACAAAAGAGAGAATGATGGAGAAACATAGAGAAAGTTAGAGAAAAACTTTCTTCTTGAGAGTTAGAAGAGAAACTAAGAGAAAAGAAGAGAAATATGAAGAAAATCGAAAAGAATTCAAATTCATCCGTTTGGACTTGAGAATTGAACAATGAGGTGATTTAAAAAACCTTAAATGAGATACTTACGTTAAACTTAATATCGTTAAGATACAATTACTCAGTAAATTCTCTTTCTTAGAGGCTAACCAAGATTAGTTTGAGTTAAACTCGGCCACTTAAACTAATAAAACAATTAGGGCCCAAGCTAATTAGTTCCTAGAACAAACAAGAGAATAATGGAGAAGCACAAAGAAAGTCAGAGAGAAACTTTCTTCTTGAGAGCTAGAAGAGAAAGTTAGAGAAAAGAAAGAGAAATAAGATTAAATGGATAGGCAATGCAAAAGCCAAAAAACGGGTTGGGTTCGGAATCGCGTGAAATTTGGTGGGTCAATAGAAAACGTTATTTTAAGAAGGATCCATGATGATGTACCATGCATGGCCATACAATTCTTGGATCAAATGCATAGGCAATGCAAAAACCAAAAACGAGTCGGACTCAGAATCGCGTGAAATTTGGTGGGTCAATAGAAAATGTATTTTTAAGAAGGATCCATGATGATGTAACATACATGGCCACACAATTCTTGGATTAAATTGATAGGCAATGCAAAAGCCAAGAAACGGGTCGGGCTCGGAATCGTGTGAAATTTGATAAGTCAATAGAAAATGTGATTTTGAGAAGGATCCATAATAATGTAGCATGCACAACCATACAATTCCTAGATCAAATGGATAGGCAATCTAAAGGCCAAAAATGGACTAGGAATCGCATGGAATTTGGTAGGTCAATAGAAAACGTGATTTTGAGAAGTATCCTTGATGAAGTAGCATACATGGCCATACAATTCTTGGATCAAATAGATAAATAATGCAAAAGCCAAAAACGAGCCGGGTTCGAAATCACGTGAAATTTGGTAGGTCAATAAAAAACGTGATTTTAAGAAAGATCTATGATGATGTAGTATGCATAGCCATACAATTCTTGAATTAAATAGATAAGCCATGCAAAAGCCAAAAATGGGTCGGGCTTAGAATCGCGTGAAATTTGATAGGTCAATATAAAATGTAATTTTGAGAAGGATCCATGATGATGGAGCATAAATGGCCATAAAATTCTTAGATCAAATGGATAGGCAATGCAAAAGTCAAGAGCAGGCCGGCCTTGAAATCGCTTGAAATTTTGTAGGTCAATAGAAAACGTGATTTTGAGAAGTATCCTTGGTGATGTAGCATGCATGGTCATACAATTTTTGGATCAAATGGATAGGCAATGCAAAAGCCAAAAACAGGTCGGGGTTCGGAATCGAGTAAACTTTGGTGGGTCAATAGAAAATGTGATTTTAAGAAGGATCCATGATGATGTAACATGCATGGCTATACAATTCTTGGATCAAATGGATAGGCAATGCAAAATTCAAAAACGGGCCAGGCTCGGAAGAGAGAGAAAGAGAGGAGGAAGATAACACAGAGAGATGGAAGAGAGATAGTGAGAGGGAGAGAGACAAACCATAGAAACACAGTGAGAGGAAAGAGAGATGGAATGTATGTGTGTGTGTGTGTGTGTGTGTGTGTGTATATATATATATGGGTAAATTGCACTTACCTTCCTTGAAGGGTAGTATTGAAATTTGAAGAATAATTATGGATGACATAAGCATAATCTATTTGAATTTGTATGGATGGGTAACAAAAGAGGTCTTTGTATATTAGTTTTAAAAGTAAGGGAGGTCTGTGTTATTTTTGAAACCACAGGGGAGGTATTTATAATTAAAGCAAACCTCAAAGGAGATCAGTGTAACTTACCTGAAAAAAATTTATTAATATTACATAATTTTATTTTTGGTGGGTAGAAATAATTTTTAAAAATTCAAAATATTTTTTTGATTTTTTTTATCAAATTAGTTTATATTTTATCAAATTGATGATTTTGTACTTAAAATTGAGTACTGGTATCTTCATTTGTCTTTATTTGAAATAAAATTCAAAATTCATGATCAAATGTGCTACAATTAAAAAGTTAGGATCAAAGTGATACAAGTCCTAAATTATAAGGACCGTTAGTGTAATTCGCTCTATTTTAATCCTTAATTTTTTTTAAAAAAAATAATATTTTAAGATAATAAAAAATAAAATAAAAATTAATATTTTAAAACCAAGAGAATATAACATATATTGGCTTCGTTTGGGAAGTGAGTTGATTTGTTGGATTTTTAACTTTTTTTACTATTTTAGTCTGGGTTAAAAAGCTTGGTTTGGGAATGATTTTTTTATTTTTTAATTTTTTTAATTTTTTTTTATAAGAAAATAGTGTAATTATTATGAATTAAATGTGATGTATTATTTGTTGCGGTTAAAAAAATATATATGTATATATATTTAAACCTTATGAATTAAATGTGATGTATTATTTGTTGCGGTTAAAAAAATATATATGTATATATATTTAAACCATCTTCCTAAACAGTGCCATTATATAGTGCTTACTGGCAGGTCAGCCTAGTGGTGCCCACCTACCTTTTTGGGTAACCATTGAGGTTGTCTTTTGATGGCTTGACCGAGATGTGTATAAGTGTGAAATGACGATTATTATAATAACTGATCCTGACAGGAGAATCATCAGCTAATGAATATTCTTTGTCTCATCTTAGAATGAATGGATATGTTTGGTTTGATTTTGAGAAATAAATTTTTAAAAAATATTTTGGAGAGAGAGTTTAAAAAAAATTTTAGTTTGTCTGATTGTATATTTTGGAAATAGTTTTGGAATATGGGAGTTTGAAATGATTTGATATTTTGTTGTAATTGAGTAGATGTGTGTGAGAGAAAAAGTGATTGAGAATGAGAGATGAGAGAAAAAAAAATGATTGATTAATGTGTAAGAAAGAGAAAATAATTTTAAAATTTTTTTTCGAAAATTATTTAACCAAACAAAATTTTAATTTTTTGTTTTTAAAATTACTATCCAAAAAACTAATCACACAAAGGCCAATATCTTTGAGGAGATCCAGGTAAAAGCGAGATTGTCCGCATGTTTGGTGCACAACTGCCGATCAATAACTACAAACCATGCCGTACAAATTATTGTGCACTCGTTGGAAAAGTTACGTTCAATTGGGTTGGGACTAAAATAATTATAAAAAAAATAAAATAAGCTTGTGTTTGGAATGATTTTATCTTCACATTTTAATATGACGTTTAGATAGGATGTTCAAAGTATATTTTCATAACATTTAGAAAACTCTGCAGAAAACTCATATAGAGGGGCGATTTTCAATTTTTTTTTTTTTTTTTTTTTGATATTTAGCCTAACCGGTTGTCCGGCCAATTGACCAGAACAGTACAATTTATTTTATTATTTTATTTTATTTTATTTTATAATTGACATATGTCAATTTTTATATATTCGAAAAATATATTTTCTGAATTTTTAAATTTTTTTATATGCTTTAATAGAATTTTGAGTTGTATATTTGATTATAAGTTGTAAGTTTTTTTATCAAATATCATATGTCACATCAAAAAATTTCTACTCAATTCAAAACTCTTTTACCAAACAAATTTTCTACACTCAAATCATAATTCCAAAACTCACAAACTCAAAATACAACTCCTACTCTCAAATCATATTTAGAAAGCTCTACCAAACGCAACCTAAAATTTTTAATTTTTGATTAAAAAATATTATATTTGAATTATAATTATTTTATTTGTTTTTTTATAAAAGTTAAAAAAGTAAAAAAAAAAAGTTAATTTCAAATGAGATTTTTTAATCCTAAGTTAACAGTTAAAAAAATCAAAAAGTCAAAAAACTAACTCACATTCCAAATGAACTCTATACATCTAGTAATTGTCTCATATCTTTTTGGGAAAAAATTTGGGATCCTAGAATTAGGGACTCAAATTTTACTATAGTAAAAATTAGGACAAATTACCAACACTCTCTCGAGATTTGACTAAAATACGGATTCCTCTTGAGGTATGAGAAGTTACATCCCGTCCCTTGAGATTTATATTTACATAACAAATAAAGGAGCAATTTGTTATGCAAATATAAATCTCAGGAGACAATTTGTTATACAAATATAAATCTTAGGGGGCGGGATGTAATTTCTTAAACCTTAAGGAGAATTTGTATTTTAGTCAAATCTCGAGGGGGTGTTGGTAATTTGTCCTAAAAATTAAATTGATAAAGGCTAAAAATCACGAGTAAAATAAATTTGAATTAATATAGAATTTATAGTTTTCTAATCATTTTAGTTTCTTTATTCTGAGTCAGTTTTAATTTTCTTATTTTTTAGAATACTTATTTTAGAGTGTTAGGATTACTTTATTATAAGCTAGCAGCGACTGAGGTTAGCTTAGTTCAATAGGTGGACCCAAAAAAACTTGAATTAAGGCCAAAATCTTGAGTGTGATAGTTTGGTTGTGGAAGGAGGGGAGATTTTGGTCCCTATTTGGGATTGCTAAGAATAGGAATGCAGCGGTGGCACACTCTTTGTGGTTAGAGTGGAGCAGGGTATTTTGGAGTGTGTTGTTTTAGGTGGGCACAAGAGGCATGATTGGAAGTTTGAGGGGTTGGAGGTTCTTTTCACTTTGGAAAAGTGAAAATGCGTTGGACTCCCAGTGAGGGAGTAAGGATCCTCTAGAGTGATTTTTTTATAAAGTTTCCTAGAGTGTTACATTGTGTGGTTGAGATTTACTGGTAAGTCACATCAATTTTTCTGATGTGACTTGCCAGTAAATCTCAACCACTCAATATAACACTCTAGGAAACTTTAGGAAAATTTCACTCTAGAGGATCCTTGGTGCCAGTGAGGGTGCTAGGGTTCTTGTTGATTGGCTAAAAAAAATTTTTTTTTTTTTTTTGGACTTCAGCCACTAACAATGTGCCATGTGAGCATCACTCTTTCACTTTATTGTATAGGTTTTCTTTCTTTATAACTCTTTTCATTTCAAAATAATTGTTTCTTTTAAGGAATTTAACTTTTTTTTGATAATATAATTATTATACTTTAAAAATATTAAATAACGTTTGGTAGAGTTTTTTAAATATAATTTAAGAATAGAGTTGTATTTTGAGTTTGTGAGTTTTGGAATTATGATTTAAGTGTAGAAAATTTGTTTGGTGAATGAGTTTTGAATTGAGTAGGAAATTTTTGATATAACATATGATATTTTATACAAAAACTTATCACTCATAACCAAACACACAACTCAAAATTCTATTCAAAACTCATAAAAAAAAATTAAAAATTCCAATTTTTTTTATTTAAATTATAAAAAATAACATGTGGCAATTGTAAAAAAATAAAAAATAAAAACAAATAAATAAATAAATAGATAAAAAATTGTATTGTTCCGGTCAACCGGCCGGACGTCCGGGAGGACGATCAGTTAGCCCAAATTTTCCTGCCTTGAACAGAGTTTTCAAAAGTGAATGTGAAATTAATTTTTGAAAACTGTAACCAAACATCACGTGCAAACCAAAAGGTGGAACTAAAGTTCCAAAGCTCTACCAAACAGAGCCTTAATTTTTTAAAATTACCCTTTGATAATACATTTTTTTTGGGAATATCAATTATCATAATTATACTTTTTGTGTTGTTAATGAATTTAAAAAAAAAAAAGGTAAAATGGGAAATTTATATTATTTTAGTCCTTGATTTTTGAAAAATGGACTAATATTTTGGGATAATGAAAAATGAAATAAGGGACTAATATTTTGGAATGGATAGAGTATTATTATTATTATTATTATTATTATTATTATTTAAAGCTTTGTTTTCACTATAACATATAAGAGTTTTAGAAATCAAATTTTTTGGTCTCTAAAAGTGAAAAATTTTTGATGCAAAAGACATTTAGGGATCAATTTCTATTGTCGTAAGGATAGTCGCTAAAAGGTCGTCTCGAAAAGTCAAAAATAAAACTTTTAGTGACAAAATTTTGAAAATGTCACTAATAAACACACTTTTAGGGACAAAATAATTTAGTCTCAAAATGATTTTATTTTTTGAGGCAAAAAATTTAGTTTCAAAAAGATAATAATTCATCACTAATGTTCAATTTTCGTTACTAAAAATATAATAAAACTTTACACAACAAAAATATTTAATTTTTAAAAAATAATTTTATTTATAAATTTTAGTCTCTAAAATTTTAATTTTTTTTTGGGTGTTTATTGTATAGTCTATTAAGACTCGAAAGTGGGAATGACATAAGGCGGAATAGGTCTTTTTTGGGTGGGTAGGTTGAATAGGTCTAGATCAAGAAAAGTTGAAAATTGAGTCCTTTTATCAATGCTTTGCTTGGTGGCTGTGTATCTATTCCTTGGAAAGGAATTTTGAGGTCTAAACCACCATGCAAGGTTGCCTTCTTTGTTCGGATAACAACCCGTGATAAAATCCTTGGATTACCCTGATTCTGCACAAGTAAATTACTGTTAATTAAGGAAGATGCATATAATAAAATCCAAACTTTAGTTTTATCAGTTTTTGAAGTTGATTGGTTGTTCCCAGGGAAGGTAATTAACCCATGCATTGCTGGAATGGTGTGAGATGGCAAGAGTAGAAGAAAACCATGGAAAGTAGCTCTGTTGTGTTTGATGTGGATTTTATGGGCAGAAAGGAATTGACAGTCTTTTGATGGGGATGGAGAAACCTCTTTCTAAATTGTTTGTTGACTCTTTTGTGTATTTGGTTCTGCAAGGGTGTTAGTAACTTGATGATTGAGTATCTTTTGGATTTTTTTAGAGAACTTTGATGGCTATAAGAATGTCCAGCTTTTGTTTTGTCTAGGTATGCTTGTGGTTTTGGAAGTATACAGGTAACATTCCCTTTGATGACTTCATATTTTAAGTTTTCTTGCTTTTTTTATTTATTTTTTTATTTTTTAATTTATGTCTTGCAGTTTTTTTTATTTGTTATTTAAAAAATAATAAATCAGTAGCTGTTAGAAATAACAGTAAATAACATGCCTACATAAAGATATAAAATTTTAAACATAACATAAGCTTGTTTTTACATGTTTTGTATAAACATGCCGTATTAGATGTCTTGTTTGTTCACTAATGTCTCTATGAACATTTGTTAAATATTCAAGTTACCCAAATGTTGTACAAACGACAACGTCTGTACTTGTTGTGTCTCGTGTGTATGCTTCATTTGTCTTAAAAAATTAAACTAATTCTCAACATACATGCATCAAACCTCAAAATCATCCAAAATTATCCTTAATCTTGTTATAACTCAAGGCCGAAAAGAACTAATGCTAAGGCAAATCTGAAAATCAGCACAATAAGTTAGTAAATCACCTGGAAAGTAGACTTTGTGTCCAGGAACCACCACTGCTACAATGTTTCCAATGACGTCAAGATATGAGCAACTGGTCTGCACTCATGAAATTTCGCTGCAACAATCAGATGAATCAGGTGTTTTGGGATATGAGTAAAACAACATCAAGGGAAGGAACACAGTACACATCCACTCATGATAAAAATTATTTCAAACGTCTCTGAAGATGACAAAAATGGTATACCATAACAATTACCTCTAGATGTTGTTGCAGTGGAAAAGGAACCACAGCAGAAGCGTGTTTTGATCCCTCTGGCAGAATCACCTAAAAACAACAGTTCCTGCTTTAGTATTTGTATTTTCCATTCCAGCATAGAGAGACATAAGTGGAATAAAAAAATGTAAAAAAATACAAATTTAAAGAACTGTACTCACTTTGATGGTCAACTCGTCTACTACTGTCTCAACAAGAGGACATCCAAAACCTGAAGTTGAGGTAACGCCTACCATCAGATCACTCAAAAAGGAAGCCTTGCAATGGTAGTCCATATCCAATGACAAAAGTGGCCTTCCAGCCTTCAAATAAAGGATACTGTGGCTCTATTTCCAATTCTGATTGCAAAGAAAAAGTCATTGGTATAGAGAACGTTTTTAACAATAGCATTAAGAAAATTTTCCATTTTCTCATTTTTTAATTATGAAATGTTTTAATTTTTTTTTAACGTATAGCCCAATAGGTAAGTATGAGATTTAGAATTATTTTTTGGACTGGACTTAGGACAAATATAGAGACCTTAGGGCCGGGCTAAAATTGGATAGATACAAAATTTATTATTATATAGTATTAGCACAATTCAAATCGTACCTGACCCTACGTTTGTCCACCTCTGCTTGCACCCCGATTTGCTAACATCGTTGATGAAATGGAAAAAGCACTATAATGCCTTTTATCTGATTTGATAATTTTCAGCCCAACCAAAAAAATTGGGAGCCTTTTAAATATTCAAAAAATAAAATAAAAAAATTACTCTATTTAGTTTAGAGTTTTTAAAAATAATTTTTTGAGTTTATAATTCGTATTTTTATATATTTGGTAAATTTTTTTAAAAAAAATATTCACAAACATTATGCATTTTAAATGTATCTAAATTAGGTATATTTACAAAATAAAAAAATTTACGTAAAATATTTTTAAAAAATTACTAAAAAAACACATAATTGAGTCATAAAGAGAGTTTAAAAATAAATAATATAAAAAAAAAAGCTAAATAGATTTGGACTAACGACTAATACATATACAATTATTTTATATTTTATTTTTTCAATCGGGCTAACATCTAACACTTATAAATATTTTTTAATTGGGCCTAACAGAATTTTTTGAGGCCCTTAAACTGGCCTAAATTAATAAAACAAAATTGGGCTATTTTGAATTTTTAATATAGTACAAGACTAATGAATTTAGGAATCTTTCCTTGCGCCTAATTTTTGAGACCCTAGACGCATGTCTTACTGGCCTTAACCCAGAACCGACCCTGCTCAAATCATCATGACTTTTGCAAACATCATAGCCAAATACAACAATCAATCCAAGCACCAACGAGGAGAAAATGTCATGCATTCAACAACTATCTCTTCCACCTAGTACCATTTCCAAATCACAATACTTAAACCACCTGATTGTGTCCGATTCTACCCAATAATTTTTGAAATTCCATTTTGGCCCCAAAAGTTTTTAAAATTCAATTTATATCCTTGATATTGTTGAATATTTTCATTTAAGACCTTGAAAAATTCTAAAATTTTACAAAATATGTTCCTGGCTAAACTGATCCTTCTGAGTTTATTTCTAGAGTCTTTTTTTTCAAAATTTAGACTTGAAAATTTTGTGTAGCTTATTTGAAGAACAAAGAATAAACAAGAGAACTTTCGCAAGTTCCCTAGAGCAAGCTCTATAGTCAAAGTTGACGTTTAGAGGAAATGGAGAACAATAATAGGAACACCATAGAGAAGTGGAGGAAAAGACCGTAGACAAGTTGGAAGAGACTCCAACATGGGGGGGCAAAAGTCAACAATTGATTGGCAACAGAGAACAACAAGTAGTTGTTCCACGAGATAGATAACAGGCGGTTGTTCTGCGAAACAGAAGAGGTCAACAGGTGTTTGACAACACAGAACAACAAGTGGTTGTTCCAAGAGACAAAAGTTAATAGATGGTTGGCAAGAGATGACAATAGATGGTTGTTTAGCAAGAAAGATGTCAATAGTGGGTTAACAACAGATGAAGAGGTTGTGACAGAAGCTACGTGCAGTGCTACAATTGCAACGAGTATGGTCATTACAATAGTGAATACACAAAAGAGGTCCAATGTTATAACTACAATCAGTATGGGCACTATAGTCATGAGTGCATGGAGGAAGTAACATACAACAAAGTTGACGAGTCAGTAAACTTTGCAATTAGTGAAGAGGTGATGTTGCTCATGTCTTACACTGATGTTGTAGAAAAAGACAATGGATGAAGCATTGTAGACAATCAAGCTTAAGGGGTGATGTTATGAAATAAGCTTTCTTCTCCACCATCCTAGCTAGAAGTTAGGAGCAAAAATACAGAAAACTAGGGTTCAAGGATTACTACATGTTACTATAGGTTTGATGGTTGAAAAGTTCAAGTTTGAATGGTTTTATTGTAGTTTATTTAATGCATTCATATTATCAATGTTTAGCTATAAATATGTAAGGATTATGCTATTTATAAGTGTGGGAGTTAAGAAGAAAAATAAGAAAGTGAGAGAGTGTGAGAGTTTGAGAGAAATTGTTCTCATCTCCATGCATTTGTTTCAGTTTATCTAAGTGAAATAAAAGTTTGTTTTTCGCATTATAAATTATTTCTCTAAATCTATTTTTGAAACAACATAAGTGGTTTGAACATCCCACTCCCACCAACACCTCTGCCAAAGTACTTTCATTGCACTCCATCACTACCAATGCGCTATTCCCTCTCTAATCTCCCACTGCTCTACAGGTTTTCTCTTAAATCAATTTTTTTGGTTAAAATCATCGTCTCATTTGGATCTACGTATAGAGGGATTCTATGGTGGTGAATTTTATGTTGGATGGTGGTTGTGATTGTTCATTGATCAAATGTGGAATGAGGTGAATGGTGATGAACAATAGATGGAATAGTAGGTAAAAAAGTATTGAAGAGTGTAAGGGTTGGTTTGAGTTGAGAGGTAGTGTTGATTGGTGCAATCCAATAGAGGTAGTGATAGGTGAAAAGATGGATTTGCCAGCATTCTAGAGGTTGTAATGATGGTTTTGGGCTAGGGCTTTGTATTCCAACCTCTTTGTTTGATCAAATGAGTATTAAACAGTTGTTGTAGCTATCATCAAGGGTTGTAGTAAAGAGAGAAAAGCGTGAAGATTTTTTTTCACTGGTTCAATCATAGCTTCAGATTGTGGAAGGCATACATTTGATACCCTCTATGTGAGGGAGGTAAAGAGAAAATAGAGGGACGTATGATTGGAGAAATTGCCAAAAAAAAAAAAAGTTGGTCACTTGAGGAATTTTTCCTAACGGTTAACTCATGAAAGGGTTTGTGTTTTATAACAAAATTTAAAGTAAGGGAGCTCCATGATATTTCAAAGAATAGAAGGGGTGTGTATGATTTCAAATTAATAGAGGGGTGTCAATGTGATTTACCCTTTCTTTTAATTTTTGACTTTTATTTTATCAACTTCACTTTAATGTATAATCTATGATGACTCAAAATGGAGAGATGACATGATGAGGTGGAATATATTTGAATCAAGGAAATTTGAAGTCAACTCTTTTTATCATGCTTTGATGAACCCTAATAGATTTATACAAGGAAAGCATGGAAAGTGGCTCTATGTTGTTTGATGCGGATTTTATGGAGAGAAATGAATAGAAGGTCTTTTGATACCCCTTTCTATGTTGAAATCTTGTTTGTTGACTTTTTTGTATATGTGAGTCTCTAAGGGTTAGTAACTAAATGGTAGAGAGTATCTTTTGGATTTTATAGATAATCTTGAGCGCTATGTTAAATATAATAACTACACATTTTGTCTATCATTCATACCACGTTACTTTCATTATTATACTTAGGATTACCATATTTATGTTTCTCTCCTACTATATAAAGGAGTGTTATATACACTGTTACATTATTATTTAACATAATATTGAATATACATATCATATAATATTATCTTTTTCTCTCTCTTATATATTGTAAGATAGTATTAGAGCTATAGGTTAAGCTCTTGGTATTCTTCGCCTTATCAGCGGGCGACAACCTTGCCTTGGCCGCCCGCCGGAACCTCAACCCATTCCGCTACCATATTTTCCTTTCTGTATTGCTTCGTAGTGATCTATTTCTCTATTTGCTGGTTTATTCCTACTCCAAACATCTCTATTATTTTTTTTTTACTCACAATCCTTTTTTTTTTTAACTCGTAATTTTTTTTTTTTTTTTATTTTTGTTCCACATTTTTTTTTTTTTTGTACTTTTGTTCCACTCTGTCTTTCCTTCTACTTTAACCTAAAATAAGTTTCTATCTTCAAACCTATTTGAGTTTAAGGGGGGTATTATGCCTATATCATGGTGAGCATAGTTATACACCATGTAAACCACCCAAATCACCCCCTTGGTGCACTACCTAAGCCCTTCCCTTGGCGCACCAAATGCCCCCCTAACGCAGTCCCTAAATTGCCCCTTGGCGTACTACCCTAAGTTGTCCCCTTGGTGCACTACCTAAGCCGCCCCCTTGGCATATTTTGTTTCTTTCTAAGCCATCTCCTAGTGCACATGGTTCCTTTCCAAGCCGTCCCTTGGCATACTTCTTCATCTGTTGCCACGTTTGCTGGTTCAACACACGTTCTTTTTCTATAACGATCCGACATGACCATAAACTGTCTCTCGGTATTAGCTTTATTAGCTTCAGCCATGTTCCTACAATAGTTCGACACGACCATAAACTATCTGCTTGCATTAGCTCCGGGCTCTAATCTATCTCAAGCGTCCCTGTGCTCTCATCTGGACTTTGCAATCTATATGTCTCGGATCTATCCATGTTTTATTTTATCTTTAGTTTTATTTCATGTTCTAATTTCTCTTTTCAAACTCAAGTTGGTATCCCTATTTAAATTTGAGGGGAGGGGTTAAATATAGTAACTATATATTTTGTTTATCATATATACCATATTATATTCATTACCATACTTAGGATTACCATACTTAGGTTGCTCTTCTTCTATATAAAGGAGTCTTGTATATATTGTTACATTATTATTCAACATAATATTGAATATACACATCATATAATATTCTCTCTCTCTCTCTCTCTCTCTCAGATTTGTAACTGGCTAAATGAATGTATATCTTTTGTTTTGACGAGGTATGCTACTTGTCGATGACTAAAAAGTTTGCTTACTCATAAAATGAAAATAAAAGCATCAGTACATATTAGAAATAACAATAAATAACATGCTACTTACAGATGCAAAAGTTTTAACACAACATATGCTTGTTTAAACATGTTTTGGCTAAACATGCATTTACTACATATTGGATGTCTTGTTTGTTCACCAATGTCTCTATGAACATTTGTCAAATATTCAAGTTAGCAAAATGTTGTACAGATGACATGTGAGTCTTTGTTGTGTCTTGTATGTATGATTCATTTGTCTTACAAAATTACTGAACTAATTCTCAACATACGCGCACCAAACCCTAAAATCATCTGAAATTACGCTTAACCATGTTAAAACACAAGGCTGAAAAAAACTAATGCAATGCAAATGTGAAAATCAGCACAAGAGATTGGCAAATAACCTAGAAAGGAAAACTTGTTTTCAAGAACTACATTCTCCTTTTCCAACGACGTCAAGGTATAAATAATTGGTCTGTAAAGATCCATATGAGAGGAAATTAGAGTTAACATTGTAAGGTACACATGTTATTTCCCTAATAAATCCTTTCAACGAAGAATAAGCAATATGAAAGAATCAGATGAATCAGGTGGTTTGTGATGTGAGTAATGCACTTCATCATATGCACACTGTTAGGTTTTTGATTGGGATTGTTATATTCTGCTTAAAATTGATACATAATCACAAATCAACATCTAGGGAATTTCTAGATTTTTCACACACATTGTTGGGTTTGTGAACCCTAATAAGTATTGTACACTGGGCTATAGGTCCAATGGGGGGTTTGGGATTCCTCTCTCAAGTGATAGCGGGTTGAAGCGAGGCTCGAATTTTTTGGATATTTGATAATTTCCTGCTGCTTCCGCATTACCTTAATTTCTATACTTATAAATAGATGAGGGGAGACATTTCTTTTATTGTAGAGAGTTGTAATTATTTTATGATCATAATGAAAACCACAGCGGCCATGGATGTAGCCTTATTATGGGATAAATTTTTGTGTTTCTTGTGTGTATGTTTGTTTCGATTCATTTTAATTTTTTTGCTTTCTATTTTGTTTCTCATTGATTCTGATTAGGAAGAGTTGATTTCCTAATATATATGGTAAAATTTATTTCAAATGTTTGACAAAAATAGTATACCATAAGAAAATACTTACAAGTGTTGTTGCACTAGAAAAGGAGCCACATCAAAAGGGTTTTTTTTTTTATAGGGAATTTACAAATCAGTAGTTTTTCTTTCAAAATAATTACTAACTCATGAAAAATTATATGATTTTGATTAGGGCATTCGGTTTATAAATCCAAATTTGAATTCTTTTAGTTGAAAAGTCTAGGCGGTAAACAATTATGTCCATAAGGACATGGTTGTGCAAAATGACGAAACTACCCATATTATATATATGTACACAACTCTCCTCATTTATGCATTTCTCTGTCTGTCTGTCTATCTCTCTCTCTCTCTCTCTCTCTCTCCTCTTCTTTCTCTTCCATCACCACTGCTAAAAACCCATCTGGCACTGCCCAACAATGGCGGGTTCCGACGATGTCGTTTCAGCCGCTGCTTCTGAACATCACAAATACACCTCGATTCATTAAAGATATTGACGGAACAAGGCATTAGGGTCTCATTACTGATCTTCTGCCGGAACAAAGTATTGTCGCAGGTGAAAATAAAGCAGAGAGTACCGATCTTCCTTAGATCTGCTTTAGATCATTCATCTTCTCATTTTCTTATCTTCTCATTCTGCCTTGATCACTTATTTTCTCAAATTTATACATTCACTCCAGCACCTCTGTTGGAGCTACCATCAGAGAGAGAGAGAGAGAGACAGATATTCGAATGAGGGAATGAGAGATTCGTCGCCGGTGATCCCAAGGGTTTCGTCGCTACTTACCCTAACCCTTGATCTGCCTACCCTAAACCTAGATCTAGACCACCACTGTGTCGCTGTCATCACTCTCTCTCTCTCTCTCTCTCTCTCTCTCTCTCTCTCTCTCTCTCTCGACTGATCTCTCTATCTATCTTTCATTATCTCTCTCTCTCTCTCTTTCTCTCCACCAAAACTACACATGAACATGGCTTTGCAGGTGGTCGGCGATGGCAATTTGCTTTGGAAATGAATCTACTAGTTTTATTGGTCCGCAATCTCCGGAGATTGCTGAAAGTTGTACTGATGAAGATAGTGGAGCTCCTCATGTGGCTTTACCTTTTGCCCTTAGTTTTCTTGGTGTTCGGGATCTTTTTTTTTTTTTTTTTCTATGAAACGGGTTTGCAGATCTTTGAATTCAACTATTAGAAGTGATCCTCTTTTATGGAACGGATTTGCAAATCTTTGCATTCAACTATTAGAAGTGATCCTTTTCTATAGAGGAGCATCCACATAGATCAACCCTTAATTCTGAGGAATGTAATTGTTGTGGTTATATATGCTTTAAATTTAGATATGTGTGTTTTGTGGCTATACATGCTTGTAGTGTAGATATGTTCTTTTAATGGTTTTTGAATTGATCTATTCATACCCAGATTGTTCAATGGGCGATCAATATATTCAATTTCTCTTTCTCTGATAAGAATTTCACACAGATAAGTTCAACAAATAATTATTTAGCACAGATGTGTTCAATAAGCTTGGTGATATTCAACAAATATGAAAAATAAACTTAGTGAATTGGACAGATAAAAATTGTACAAATATGAAAAATTTATATAGATAAAATTTGGATAGAAAATTTGTACAAATAAAAATATTGAACAGATAAATTTTGGACGGATAGAAAAAATTTAAACAGACTGATATAAATTTAAATAGATAGTTAAAAATTTTGAATAAATAGAAAAAAAATTGAACAGATAGTAAAAAAAGTCAATAGATAAATTCAGGGATAAAATTAGAAATAAAATATCCTTCAAAACTAATAAAATGATTTCTCACCAAATTATTTTAAAAAGAGTGGACATCTCTCTAATAAATATATATATATATATATATAATATACTGAACTTAATGTCTTACATTCTTCTTACCTTGAACTTTTTAACAATTTTTTCTTTTGATTATTAAAATTTATCACTAATTTAAATATATATATATATATATTTTTTTTAACAAATATAGACTGAAGTGTTAATTTCCGTTTTTTAATCCCTCCGGCAACACCACCTAAAAGCAACAGTTCCTGTTTTAGTATTTATATGATGTTTCATTCCAGGGAAATGTCCAACGTAGAGAAACTAAAGTGGAATAAATAGAAAGTAGAAAAAATATATGTACTCACTTTTATGGTCAACTCGTCTGCCACTGTCTCAACAAGAGGACATCCAAAAGCTGAAGTGAGAGGGCTACCATCAGATGTCTCAAAAAGGAAGTCTTGCAACAGTATTCCATATCCAGTGACAAAAGTGGCTTTTAAACCCCCAAACAAAGGCATACTGCGGCTTTATTTCCAATTCTGGTTGCAAAGAAAAAGTCATCAGTATATAGAATTTTTTTACAAAAATGTTATAAAGTCCTTCTTATCTGTCTATAATTTATTCCGTATATATTTATCCAATAGAGATTAAATTAATAAAACATAGAATTTATTAATAAAATAAGTTTAAATTATAAATTCTTTTTTTTTAGGGGGGGGGAATAAATTATGGGTCAATAAATTTGAATTTGTAGTGTTATTGATTTTTTTAACATTAACATTAAGAAAATTTTTCACTGTCTCATTTTTTATTTTTTTTTTCTTTTCAAATTGATCACTGCATGAAACTGAAATCATTCTTTCATCCAGATGGAAAGGGGAAAAAAATCTATAGAGGGAAATAGTAAAATCAAAAGCTCAGATAGACCAAGCTAAACAGCAATAATTATCATGAAGAACTTGCAATCTTTGAAGAAGCCAAGAAAACACAATGAGCCTGGCAAAACCTAGCCAGATCAGAAATATATATGGCAATCCGCTCTGTTTATTTCGACTTAAAATATTTTACACAAAAAAATATTTTTCATGTAAATTAATTTTACACAAAAAAAAAAATTTTGTTTTTGTTTTTCGACATTTGGTTGACATTTGAAAAAAAAAATATTTTATTGCCTAAAAGAGAAATTTTGATTCAATAAATGTCATTTATGAATTTTAGTGAGTTAAGATATTTATTTAAAAATAATAAATGTATTGAAAAGATAATGAGTAAAAGTTAACTTCGTGAAAATTCACTTAGAGAATTTTTAAAGGTAAGTCATTTTTAAAAAATAGATGCAAAAACATTTTTTTTTATTTACTTTTTGTTTAACCAAACAACAAAAAATAAGTAAAATATTTTTGATACGTCAAAACAAGTGTTGCCGAAATGATGGATTGTATGTCTATATATATGTATGTATATGTACGTTAAGGACCAATGATTTTGCTAGTTGGAAAATATATCACTCCCACAAGCATCAAAGTAGGAAATTTGGCAATTGAAATATACTCAATTTACTCTTTGTATGTTTTCAGTGCAAAATATTTTTTTTATAGAAAACGTTTTCCTATATTTGGTGATGTTTTTTAAATTAATACACTAATAGTTGCATTAGTGGTGGTAATAGTGGTAGCAAAAGGATGGACGGGGAGGTGGTGGAAGTGGTGGTGGAGGTGGAGGTTGGAGGTTTTGGGGTGGTGGTGGCGGCAACAGTGATAGTGTTGGTAGTGATAGGGTGGAGATGGTAGTGGATGTGGTGGTATGGTGGCAATGGAGGTGGTGACGGCAACGGCAATGATGGATAGTAGTGGTGGTAGTGTGGTAGTGGAGGTGATGGCGGTGGTAACATTAATAAAAATTTAATTTGAAAAATGTTTTCTGACTTTTAAAAGTGAAAAATATTTTCCGTCTAAATATATTTGTTTTCTATTGACCATGAAGAATGTTTTCTGATAACTTTTGTTTTTCGTTGTACCAAATATCAGAAAATGTAGAAAATATTTTTTGAAAAATATTTTTTTCCAAAACAAATGGAGTTGATTATGCTTGATGTAATAAATTGCACTAATGTTGAAGCCAATCTTCCAAAAAAAACAAAAAAAACAGAGACATGTCTGAAAAGCATATGGATCCTGGACAATGTAGCAATTGAAATTTCAAGAATTACATTGAAATCTAATTCCTCTACAGTTGATAACAGAAAATAAGAAACAACAACTATATTCCTAGAATCTACACGTAAATGTGATGATGATATACTCCCTATTTCATTAGCTTGTAGTGGTTGGATATAAATAATCGACATAAACAGATAGATGTGATATATATATATATATCTATTAGCCTGAAAGGGTTCAATATCCAAAATATGAAACTATTTTCCAAAAATAAAAAAGAAAAAAAAATTAATGCAGTGCATTTTATTTCATTAGCTTGTAGTGGTTGGATATAAATAATCGACATAAACAGATAGATGTGATATATATATATATATATATCTATATCTATTAGCCTGAAAGGGTTCAATATCCAAAATATGAAACTATTTTCCAAAAATAAAAAAGAAAAAAAATTAATGCAGTGCATTTTTTGTAGTTAAATAGTTTGAGGACTTACGTGTAGGTCTTATTAAGTGAACATATTGTTCGATAGATCCAATGATAATTAATGGCGTTTTTATAAAATACTATTAAAAAATGTCACTAATTATAAGTTTTAGATATAGTTTAAAAACAAATCGTCACAAAAAAATATCACTAATTTTAAACTTTCAGCAATATTTTGAACAATTCGTCACAGAAAAAACGTCACTAATTATAAATTTTAGTGATAATTTATAAAAATCGTAACAAAAAAAAATACTAATTGTCAATTTTTAACGTCATATGCAAAAAAATTGCTATAAAAAATTATTTTTAGTGACGATTTTATTAGAATATATTTTTAATAAGACTTTATAATAATTAAGTCTAACTATTAGGTTAATTTAATAAGTCCTATCAATATGTCATAGTAATTAGGCTTAATTCTCATAAAGTCTTAATAGGTCCTATCATAGCCCAATTAAATTTGTTCTGTATACCAAGATTTGTGATTTCAAACTTCTGACGCAACTGAAAACCATATTATCAATAGGATTCAATCCATACCCATTTCCCTACGTGTATTATATATTCTTGTGGACGAAAAACTAATGTTTTGTTTAGTTGAGAGATTTGAAGAGAGATTTACAAAGAGAAAGGGAAAATGTGTGTGAAATGTAAGTATATTTTATTCACATTTCATCTAACTTTTCCTTTTCTCTTTTTAAATCTCTTCTCAAATCCTCCAACCAAATACAACGTAAGAAAAATGAATACTAATTTGCAGGCCTGACTACGGGGGCAAGTCAACAAAGCAGCCGCTTTGGGCCTCCAAAAAAAAGGCTGAAAATAAGACCCTAAAAATATTTGCAATTTTATACTAGCGTATAAAAAAAAATGCCCAATTCCAGTTTAAAGGCCTAAATGAATAAAAGGCCCAATCTAAACTTTTTAATAAATACAAGGCCCAATCTAACAATATATTCACAACAAAATTCTGTTTAATACATAGCCCAATTAAATTTAAAAAGTCCAAAAATTTGAGGCCTATATTTAAAAAACTTTTAAAATTTAGATCTCATTTGAGAATAGATTATTTTAGTAATTTTTTAAAGTTTTGGCTAAATTATGTAATAAAAAAAAAATTAGTATGGTTGAGATAACTTTTTAATTTTTTATAAAAAGATGTGAAAAAATAAAGAGAAAAAAAAATCTTTAACTTTTTTTTTTGTGTGTGTGTATAATTTGTTGATTTTTTGATTTTTTTTTTAATAATTTTTTAATTTTTAAACTAAAAAGTGATGTTTTGAAACTAGGGCAAAGTCTAAAGAAATTTGAGGCCCAACCAATCTATTGTGTATCAGAAAAGATTCGTAGCTCGAATCCTGTGGCTCGAAAATGGCCCGACTTATATATACACCCACATATCTTTATACACTTCCATTTATTCTTCTCAGTTTTAACCCATACATTTTTAGAGAGCAGAGAGAGAAGAGAGAAGAGAGAAGAAGAGGAAGAGAAAGAGAAAGAGAAAGAGAGAGAGAGAGAGAGAGAGAAGAGATGGGAAGAAGGAGAGAGAGAGAAAGGGGGTCGATCTCCGCCTCTGATCTCCTATTCTTCTCTACTGCCCGTCAATCGCCACCTCCAATCTCCACTGCGCAGCCTCCGATCTCTGATCTCTACCTCCGATCTGTGTATGATGATGATGTGTTAAAAAAAAATTCAAATTTTTACATTTTTTTTGATTGATCTCTATGGTGGGTTTGCCTTTTGGTTGATCTTTATGTGTGATGATGATGATGTGTTTGGTTGATGATGATGATTCTCTCTCCCTCTCTCTGTTGTGTTGATGATAATGTGTTGGGTGGGTTTGATTTTTGGTTGATGACGATGATTCTCTCTCTCTCTGCTCCTCTCCTCTCCTTTTTTCTTTTTTCTTGTTCTTCGTCTTCTTTGTTCTTCTGCCAGTCATGGAAATGATGAAGAAAAAAAAAATTCAAAACAACATGGTTTTGAGTTCGGGGCAATTTTGAGCTCGGGAATTTCGAGCTACGTAGCGGAACCATGTATGTATAGTACTTCTTGTTCGTGCCTCTTTGACGGACAATCAAAATTGGGTGAAATAAATAAATAAATAAATAAATAAATAAAAAACATAAGCCTTAGAGCAAAACAAAAGCTAGCCACACATAATAGTCACTCAACGATTAATTGACGTTCAAGGAAGGAGAAATTGGAGACCTAAAACTCAACATTATTGATCTTCTCTCATCTTTCATCCATCACAAATAGTGAATGTATTTTCTTTTCCTCTCTATTTTTATTTATTTATTGATTTTATGGAACTATTCAACTAATTTTTTTTTTAAATTGATGAACATTTTATATATTTTTAAATTTTTTGTAAACTTTATTATATATTTAAGCAAAATTTAGCCTACTTTTTGTGAGCATCATTTTTTTAATATATTAGAAAAGTCACATATTTAGTGTTCCCTTTAGATCTCAAAAAACTCAAAGCCAAGTTGATACTATAATGAAGTTAGCAATTTTCCCATTCCCTTGCTCCAGTAACTTAGATCTATATATGTTTTTAATAAAGAAGCATACAAATTAAGTTTTCCAAATAAATTTATCATGAAATGAATTTGCAAGTTATGAACCTCAAACTTGCATGAATAATACTAATAATAATAATAATAATAAGAATAGTAATAATCTATGAATTTGTGAAAATCATACCCAAAAAAAAAAAAATGGCTCATTCTTCTATAGATTACAAGAAAAAAAATTCCTTTTTTTGTTGAAATTTGGGAGAATTCACAGTTGGGAAGAAGTTACAGCACATTGTTTTTCATTACAACCCTCCTAGGTAACTTGAAAGATGGGAGGCTTGAGTGTCCGAAATCCAAAACGACGCCATTTGGTTTTTTTTTTTTTATTTTAAAAAAAAAAAAAAAAACTCGTAGGTTTCATAGAGAAGGAAAAAAGAAGAAGAAGAAGAGAGGAGAGGAGAGAAGAGGAAGAGCAGAGAGATTCAAACCCAAAAATCAAAAATCAAAACCAATCAGACAAATCAAACCCAAAACTCAAAACCCAAAATCAAAACCAAAAATCAAACCTAAAGAAATTTAAATCAAAATCAAAAATCAAACCCAGAGATATTCAAATCAAAACTGTGTATGGCAGAGAGATGAGATGAGAGAGAGCCATAATAATAGAGAGAGAGAGAGAGTTATCCATACACTTAAGAAAGCATGGCCGGCATTGATGGCCATTGAATGCTTCACCACCCACCTTACCTAAACTTTATTAATAAGTGGCTCATAAATCTCTTTTACCTCTATCATTGTGGTATTTGACCATAAGTGTCCATTTCATGCACTCCCTCCTAATACACAAACACACACAAGAGAAAGAGAGAAAAAGAGTCTCCTCTGTGTGTATACAGATCTATTCCCCCTCTCTAGCTTCCTTCTTCTCTTTTTCCTTTTGAAAACAGAGTAGGGGAATAGATCTGTATACACACATAAGAGACTCTTTTTCTCTCTTTCTCTTGTGTGTTTCTGTGTGTTAGGAGAGAGTGTATGAAATGGACACTTATGGTCAAATACGATAGTGATAAAGGTGAGGGAAATTAATGAGCCACTTATTAATGAAGTTTAG
Source organism: Camellia sinensis (assembly GCF_004153795.1). NCBI lineage: Eukaryota > Viridiplantae > Streptophyta > Magnoliopsida > Ericales > Theaceae > Camellia > Camellia sinensis. The sequence goes on along the minus strand of NW_021025358.1, from coordinate 1,511,040 downwards.
GTAAGGTGGGTGGTGAATCATTCAATGGCCATCAATGCCGGCCACGCTTTCTTAAATGCATGGATAACTCTCTCTCTCTCCCTCTCTATTATTATGGCTCTCTCTCATCTCATCTCATCTTTCTGCCACACACACAGTTTTGATATGAATATCTCTGGGTTTGATTTTTTATTTTGATTTAAATCTCTTTGGGTTTGATTTTTGGTTTTAATTTGTGGGTTTAATTTGTGGATTTGATTTTTGATTTTGAGTTTTGGGTTTGATTTGTCTGATTGGTTTTGAATTTTGGGTTTGAATCTCTCTGCTCTTCCTCTCTTTCCTTCTCTTTGGAACCTTCGAGTTTTTTTTTTTTTTTTTAAAAAAAAAAAAAACCAAATTTTTTTTAAAAAAAAAAAACCAAAATGGCATCGTTTTGGATTTTAGGCCACTCGAGCTTCTCATCTTTCGAACTACCTAGCAGGGTTGTTATAAATGTGCACACCTTTTGAAATAAGAAAAATGTTTGGTAACTCAAAATTTTGTGACTCAAATGGCTCAAATATGTCAAAACGACGTCGTTTTACACTCATTTACACTCAAAACGACGTCGTTTTGAATGATTTGAGCCACAAACTTTTGAGCTACCTAGCATTGTTGATGAAATAGCTTTCTTTCTGAAAAACCGAAATATTCAAAATTCGAGCTCTGTAACCATTTAAACTTGAGTTCAAGCTCTGTAACCATTGAAACTACACTTTGATTTATTTCATCGTATATTTTCTAGAAACTGGGAAAAATGAGAAATTTAGACTACATGAGATAAACAAATTCAGTTTCTCTTCTTTTCCTCCATTTTCTTGGCGGCCAAAGAAAATGTTTGGTAACTCAAAATTTTGTGACTCAAATGGCTCAAATCTGTCAAAACGACGTCGTTTTACACTCATTTACACTCAAAACGACGTCGTTTTGAATGATTTGAGCCACAAAATTTTGAGCTACCTAGCATTGTTGATGAAATAGCTTTCTTTCTGAAAAATCGAAACATTCAAAATTCGAGCTCTGTAACCATTTAAACTTGAGTTCAAGCTCTGTAACCATTGAAACTACACTTTGATTTATTTCATCGTATATTTTCTAGAAATTGGGGAAAATGAGAAATTTTGACAACATGAGATAAACAAATTCAGTTTCTCTTCTTTTCCTCCATTTTCTTGGCGGCCAAACGAACCTGGAAGGTTATATTTCAGAAACAAAGCCAAATTCCATTATACTATCTAAAAGACCAAAGCCTAAAGTGTAAGATCTGTAGCTCAATTTGCTACAGGGACTCGTTCTGTTGCGATATATATATACATATATATATGTTTATAGATAGACGAGAGACAAATTTGATGAATTTAGAGAGTTTACTCTGCTTTTGACATTGATGATCTGAAACTTCTGCGAGGAGCAAGAAGAAGATTTGGCGAGGAGAGAGAAGTGAGCCACGACTGAGAACACTAGGGCTACTTGAAGCCTAAGCAGAGCTTGCATGGTTCTCTCTCCTCTCTCATCCAGTTGGCGAAGACGACGACCCAGAGAAGACTATAAACCGTATCTCAAATTTGTTCCGAATGGGAATTGCGTGGTTCACATTGAATTTATATTTATGTAGTGCAAAATTTATATATAGAATAAAGGAAAATGAGTGAGACTACCTACAATTCACAAATATATGTAGGGGACTTATTTATGTATGTATAGGTCCACATGGTGTGGATCACTTTGACAATTGCGGAGTCTCCAAAAAAATGAAGTCTCTATCATTATTATAAAATAAATTTGAATCACCACATAATAATTTTAAATAATTTTTAAATAATTAATTCTAAATTTATAATATGACTGCTTTTGTTAATTTTCATGGAATCAAAAATAGGGTTAATGATGGATTTAGAAATGCACAGCAACAATTGTTGTACCGGGCTTATTTTGGGACTCATTTAGATTATCTAAATCATTCTTATTTTATCGACTAAAACATACTTGAATAAAATTAAATTGATCGGATATCGATATCACTTTCATCAAATTACATCTATATTCTACTATTCTTTTTTTTTATATATTTATTTTATTTTATTTTTTTAGATGTAATATGATTTTATGATAGAAATACCGATGTACGACCAACTTTATTTTTTACAAACTTATTCTTCTCTCTACATATTCTAAAAAATAAATCATTTAAATTATATAAATGAATTCTAAAATAAATCTAAAAGATAAACCGTTCGAATTATTTATGTGGTCTTCAAAATAGGCCCAAAAGTCAACACAACAATGCATATCCAAACCCTTTAATTAGTAGACTAGTCATATATGACAAATCAAAAAATCCATTTGGAAGCTCAATATTGAATTAAAAAAGGGGATTTTTTATGAAAATACAAAAATTCATTTGGACTTTGAATATTGAATTAAAAAAACAGGATTTGTTATGGAGGAGTTACGAGCTAGTCTTTTAAACTTGATTTAATTCCTATTAGGTCCTGACTCAAAATAGTTTAGTACATCTTTCCCTTTTACCCTTGACATTTAGTCCACATGTAGAAATCGCTCAACCGTTCCACATACTCTCTCTCTCTCTCTCTCTCAAGTGGCCACTGAAGACCATTTTCGACCTTTGACAATATTTTTTTTTGACCATTTTTCATTTCCACCATGTCAATACCGCCATGCTGACAACAAAAGAAAAAGAGAAGAATAAGGATGAAGAAAATGAAAGAAGGGGATAAGGAGTCATTACTAGAAAATAATTCTTTACATTTACAGATTAACACAAAGATTCAAAGACAAATCCAATAAAAAAATTTATGATTGACATATTCAATAATAAATTTATCACTATCTGTTTGTTAAAAATTAAAGAAAAAGAAAAAGAAAAAAGAAAATCTCGTCTTCATAATCACAAATCAATATAAGATTCAAAGACATACTCAGTAATAAATTTATCACTAATAGACACATTCAGTGATAAATTTATCACTGACTGTTTGTTAAAAAATTACAAAAAGAAAATCTCATCATCATCGTCACAAATTACCACAAGATTCAAAGACATGTTCAGTAACAAATTTAGCAGTGATAAACATATTCACTGATAAATTTCTCACTAGTTGTTTGTTAAAAAAATACCAAAAAAAAAAAAAATCTCATCATCATCGTCACAAATCAACACAAAATTCAAAAAAATATATCATTGATGCATTTATCACTGATATAGCAGATTTGGTTTAAAAGAAATATAAAGAAAGAGAGGGAGTAAGGAAGAGGGAGGTGATAAATATAAAATGAACAAAAATTAGTGATAAATTTATCATTGTATTAATATCAAAATTCCAACAACAGCAGTCCACAACATATTAAACAAATTAGTGATAAATTCATCAGATTAGTTCAACATATTTTACAAATGTAGATCTTTACCAACGCACTGTAGAAAGAGTCTCGATCTCATCAGCGACAATGTAAAGTACCAAATTGGTGCCGAAGATGGTAGATCGGCATTGAAAATAACTAGATTTGAAGCCATTGGTGAAATTTGACGTTGAAGATGGTGGATCGCTAATTGAAGAAGAACCGACGGTAATGGCAAATGAAGGATGGAGGATAGAGAAAGAGCAACGGTAATGGCAAAGAGGAAGGAAGGTGACAATGTTAGGCGAGCGAGTCAAACGGTTAAGAGATGGCGAAGTATAAGTCGGCGACGGTAGAGATGGTTGGTGAACAATGGTGGTAGTAATGGTCGGCGAAGGTGGTGGTAGTGGCCGGTGGAGGTGGCTGTGGTTAATGACGGACGACGATAGTGGTTGCGGGTGGATGGCCATGGCTATGGCTACAATGGTGGTATTTTCTAGAGGGAGATATATATATATATATATATATATGAGAAAGAAGAAAAGTTTTGAAAAAATAATCAAGAGAGAAATTAATAAAAATTGAAAAAATTAATGAGTAATAAATATTATAAACAATGAAAGATTTAGAAAATGTTTGGGATGATTTAAATAGGAATTTTTACCAACTGGTAGCAGGGGCAAAATTGGAATAAAAAAAATACAACAGGACTTCTTGGTACATGAAATAGAAACTTAGGGTTTAATGAGTAATACATTCAATTATTGGGACCAGCTGGTAAAAATCTCATTTGTTATCAAAACATTTAATTTTATTTGGTTTAGTGGACTGAAATGAAATAATTAGAACTTAAGTTCATGTGTTTGGATATAAATTTCAGTAGAAATTTGAAAAGCAAAGCAAAAAAGGTAAATAAAATATAAAAGAAATAGTTACATCTCATCTACATTTTCCTTTTACCTTTCAAAATTTCTACACAAATTCATAATCCGAACATAGCATAATATCATTTCATTAGACTATGTTTAGATTATGAATTTGAGTAGACATTTAAAAAGGTTAAAAAAAAAGGTGGATGAAATGTTATTGAAATACAACTCTATGTCATTTACATTTTACTTACATTTTTTCTTTTTCCTTTTAAAATTCCTACTTATGATCCAAACATAGGAAGGTAGGAAGGCCTAACTATTTCATTTTATTCCATTAAATCAAATAGGGTCTTGTTAACAGCTGTCCTATGGTACAAGAAAAAGACAAAAAATATATAGATTTTGATACATTTATTATTAAATTTAATATATATTTTTATAAATTTTAAAACACTTTGTAATTTTTTGTATATTTTTCCTTACCATTTCAATATTAACAACAATGCTTGATAACTTGAATTTTCATGGTCCAAATGGCTCGAATGCTTCAAAACGACATCATTTTAAGACATCGTTTTGGGGGTAAAATAACATCGTTTTAATACATTCAAGCCATTCAGGCCACACAAATTCAAGCTAACAAATATTTTTCATTAACTTATTAACATTTTCCTTTTTCTAAATCAATCGAGTATAAAAATAAATATTTTAGTAAAATAATCATTTTATTCAAATGAACAAACAATATCTTCGCTTATCATATGTGCAAGTGCAATAACAACCATTGACGCCACAATGGAACAGAGCTCAAGAAAATTACCAATCTTATTGGCACTATGTTTGGTTGATCTATTTGAATAAAGATTTGAAAATAATAATAATAATAATAAAAAGTTAGTTAAATGTAAATAAGATATAGAGAAAATTAGTGAAACATTACTTTTTAATTTTGTGTAGTACGGGAGGTTTAAGATATATATTTTTTTATTAGGTAAGGTCTCTCAACATTTTTACAAAGAAAATTCGACTTAGAAAAATTTTGTCCGACTCAAAGAAATTTCAAAATTTCTCTAGATGATCACAGAGAAATTTCTCTATGAAAAATTAGAAAAATTTTACCTGACTCTGAGAAATTTCAAAATTTCTCCGATATGATCTTAGAGTCTGTGAAAATTGAGATTTCTATGACTCAATGCAAAATTTCTCTGAGTCGGATAAAATTTCTCTAAATCAAATTTTCTCTATTGAAATGTTGAGGGATCTTAACTACTATGAAAATATTACATATTATTTATCTTATAAAATCTTAATATCAGGGACTTTGCAAAAAATTCTCCTAAAATATAATTATATTTTACATATCTTTTTCTCTTTTTTTTTTAATTTTATTTTCAAACTGTTATTCAAATTAATGGACCAGCATCGCCTAGGTTTCAGAATCTAGGCTCAGGATTGAGAAGATGGGCTTAGACATCTCCATTTATCATATATTGGGCTTCCCATGATTTCATTCATAGTGCTTGGACAGCTTGGGCTGCCCATCTATTGCAAGCCAAGTTGGCGGATTCTATTTACACCAAAATAATAACTCAATACACCTAATAAAAATTTTAATTAATATTATACTTTGATATAAATTTATTAATAAGGACAATTCACATTAAATCTTAAAATAATTTTTTTTTTCATGGTGAATCCTAATCATTTATACATATATATATATTCATATTAAATTCTTCATCTTCTTCTCCAAAGTTTAATTATTTCCCCTTTATCTTCTTCCTTTTATCAAAACTCTAATCCATTCCACTAAAATTTACCATTATCATCAAACAAAAAAGGAACCCTAGATCTTGCACGAAAGTATAAGAGGAGGAGGCAGTGAAGTTTTGGAGTAAAACAACCATGTCAATCGGTCTTTGATCTTTGTGATGAGATTTTTAGAAAAGAGTAAATCGTGCCAATCGCTGAATATAAAACCCACTCCACAAAACATCATTCTAGAAACCATGAAACCAATAGAATCATTATTAGAAGAAGAAAAAAAAAACCGAAAAAACCTTAGAGAGAAAAAAATTCCCAACTGTAGAGAGAGAGGGCGCACAGTTCGTGATGAAAAACGAACCTTACTCAACAAAGTTCACGAGACCTAACCAAGATCCATATATGATATATATATATAAAGAGAGAGGAGATGGGGGAGAGAGATACCCAGCATTGAGGAGAGAGGAGAAAGAGGAAGTCTTTTTTTTTAATTAATTTGTTTATTATTTGGGTGTACCGCAAATTATTATTTTATATTGAAGTGTAATTTAAGAAAAAATATAGTGTATTAAGAATAAATTATAAAATTAAATAATTAAATAAAGAATAATAAGAAATTGGGTGTCCCAAACAATTTTTTGGAGGCAAATAGAATCACCCTCCAAGTTTGGTTAGTTTTAGCATATACTGTTCATTTTATGATCTTGTGCAATATTCATTGAAGACGCTAATAATGGTCACTACTAGACTCACTATAAATTGAATAGCTAGTTAGCCTTGATTATCATTTAACCATTAATTATCTTCTTCTTCTTCTTTTTTTTTTTTTTGAAAAAATATAAAGCAATTATATTAAAATAAAAACAAAAACAATAAGATCTTAACGAGCCAAACAAATAACCTAAACAAGAATTACAAATAACAAATTACAAAGCCATCAAAAAACAAAACTACAATTCAAGGAAAACCACTAATCTTCTCACAAATGTGGTTTGGAAAATCAAGATCTACATCAAACATGTCGTTGTCATTGCCATTGCCGTCGACGTCATTCTTGTCGTCACCACCCAACTGCACTGCTACAGTCGCTGTACTTCAATCACTGCCAAAAGCCAGAATTGAAGTGCAAGAACACACACAACGGTATAGTGATAACCCTGCTCCGTATTATGCTAATTAATCTTAATTGCGTATGTGATTATGTGTTTGATATGATTTTGAGAGCCATTTAACTGAATATATGTGGTTTTGAATTTCTATCTGTTCATCGTAAAAAAATTTGTTTGAGTTTTTGCTTTGAAAATTAAATTGAAGGCCCTATCGGCCACAGAAACCGAAATTGACTACGCCTTTGCGATTAGCGTAATTTTTAGAGCCTACGGTGAAATTTAATTGAAAATTGATTCAGATCAAATTAAATAGATTCAATTAATGAATGGTGCTCAATTTTTTTTAATAATAAAGAATGTGTTTGAAAAGGGGTTTTAAAGGGCCAATTTACACCCTCAATCACTTGAGCTAAAAATTAGATTTCGTGCCTTAGAAAGAGAGAGGATCGACTAAAGAGAGAGAGAGGGCGAAGGAAATGGAAGATTTGAGCAAGAAACTTGAGTAATTTGGAGACCAACTCAAGATTTGATCATAAATTGGGAAGATTGAACTTTTAGGTGAGTAATTGGTTATGAATTCATGAGTTTAATATTGTAATTTTGTGAATTCAAAGTTGTATGGTGACCAAGAACAAGAATTGTGTTGTATTTGTTAAATTTGGAGCTTATGTAAACATGCATGTGCATAATTGTTGTAATTTTGTATGTTCAAGCATGAGGCATGTTGAATGTGAGGAATTAAGCACCAAACCTTACATGCATGAGTAATTTTGTGTAGCTTCATGATTTTGAACACCATTTGACCATGTGAAATAGAAATAAAGTCAAAAATTGATATGCATGTATGATTGATGAAGTTATGAAATTGGTGTGAAGCTTGAGCACATGAGTTTGGACCATACAAGAGAAATGAGAATTTATTTGAGAATTAAGTTGTGATTTTGAACAATTCGGTCCCATATACTCATGTTCTCATGTGGTATAGTATATTTTGCATGTTTTGAACCAAGATCATGGGTTTTGGACCTTTGGAGGTCGAATTTGAACTTGAAGAACAATTCTGGAAAGCCCATAATTTATGATGTCCGCTCGAGCGGGGGAACCGCAGCTCGAGCGAGAAATACGAGCTCCCAGAACTTTTGTAGACATGATGTCCGCTTGAGCGGGGAGCTATGTAGAATGACCTTCAGCTCAAGTATCCGAGTCCACGCTCGAGCATAAAAATGATGTAACCAGTACTTTTGCAGACTTAATGGATCCGCTCGAGCGGGAAAGTCCACGCTCGAGCGGGGACCCCTATTTCTAAAATTTTGAAAATATGTTCTGTGTCTCGTCTTCCGTTTTCTTTCACTTCTAAGTACTCTTAGGCATGCATTGAGCATTATGAATGAATTAAAAGAATAAGAAAGAAGCCTAAAGAAGAATATGTGAATTAAGAACGGATTGGATTGTTTGTGACCCATTGTGTTCATTGAATGTGTAAGGTCAAGCTCCAGGGCAAATTATCCAGCCGATCACTGTGAGTAATATCTTAATAAAGATATATGTTGTTTGTCTAATTGCTTACTTCCAAGTAAGTCTTATAAGTTTGTTAATTTGAATGGTGGACAAATGCTTGCTATGAAAGAATGAATGGGCCAGAGGCCAGTTTGACACGAATGAAAGAATGAATGGGCTAGAGGCCAGTCTGACATGAATGATAGAATGAATGGGCCAGAGGCCAGTCTGACACGAATGAAAGAATGAATGAGCCAGAGGCCAGTTTGACACGAATAAAAGAATGAATGGGCCAGAGGCCAGTCTGACAATAATGGTAGAATGAATGGGCCAGAGGCCAGTCTGACACGAATGAAAGAATGAATGGGCCAGAGGCCAGTTTGACATGAATGATAGAATGAATGGGCCAGAGGCCAGTTTGACATGAATGAAAGTATGAATGGGCCAGAGGCCAGTTTGACATGAACGAAAGAATGAATGGGCCAAAGGCCGTTTGACATGAATTGATTGGGCCTAAGGCCGTCTGATGTGTTTGGAACCGCAGTTACTTGACCTATATATATACTAGATAGAAATATGAATTGGGCCCAAGGCCATTTGGTGCATGTCGTTCTAAATACTTTTTGTATATCTTCTTTATTTGATATTATTCATTGGGCTTTCGCTCACTCTCATTCATGTGTTTGTAGGTGAGCCAATAGAGGTCCAAACCCAGCCTCAGTGAAGTTTGTGAGAAACAATCAAGGTTTTAAAGAGTCAGCCCATATGTCTCACGCACGAGACTTGTTTTCGTCCTTTTGTTGCTTTGTTATATTTTGTCATGATGGCGAGAACTTTGAATTGCGATTGTATATAGTTTTGATTGGCTGACTTAGAATTGAATGATCCTGTATGTACAGAACGTTATGTTATAGTATATTTTGAAATGTGAGTTATTAACATATGTGCATATGGATTGTTATGACGTGCCATGTAAGCATAGCTCTATAGACAAAAGTTTGAAATTGCTTCCGTTTGGCCCCTTTAACTCTGATGAGATATGTCTGGTTTGGGTTGAGCCCGTAGGTAATCTCGTGATTACTGGCCGGTTATGTCCTTAACCCATAGGGGCGAGTTTGGGTCATAGCAAGGGGCTATCAGAGCACGAGTTAATAACTCACACACTTATCCAAATGAGCAATAAGCGTCTAGAAAAGATCTAGGATGCATTCATGTGATAAGTATGAATTTGAACGCATCAAGAATACGCTTAAATGTTTAATGTGAACGATTATGTGTTATAAGTTTGTGATTTGCTTGCAATGCTAATTATTTGAATATGTATGTTCTTTAGTATATGCATACCTGTGAATCTTTTGTATAAAGTATAATGCAACTCTAATAAGATGGTGAGAACAAGAGGTGATGAGATAAAGGAGTCCTCTACTGCCAGAATGGATAGGATGGAAAGATTGATTCAAGAAATGGCAGAAACATTGAGGCAACAACAAGAGTGGCAACAACCACATCCTCCACCTCCACCTCCACCTCCACCTCCGGCAGCTCATGTGCCAGACTTACAGAATGATGACCGAATAATAGCTCTCACCAAAAAGTTTAAGAAAATTAAACCACCACAGTTCCACGGGGAATTAGATCCGTTGAAAGCCGAAGCATGGGTCCTTGGCATCGAGAAGCTATTTGAAGTGTTCCCTTGTTCGGAGGCACAGAAAGTACTTCTAGCTACCTTTATGCTAGAAGATGAAGCAAGAAGATGGTAGATGTTGATGCGTGAGAATCACAAAGATGTTGACTGGACCAAATTTTTGGAAATTTTCTATGATAAGTACTTCCCTCAGTGTGTCCGTGACAGGAAAGTATTAGAGTTCATGAAACTTAGACAGGATAGCATGACAGTGGCTGAGTATGAGGCCAAATTTACTGAATTGGTCAGGTTTGCACCACATGTGATTGATACTGATTATAAGAAAGCTAGGCATTTTGAAGGTGGGCATCGAAACGACATTTTGGAAAAGGTTAATGTCTTGAAGCTGGAAACCTATATTGGGGTGCTAGACCGAGCCATAATATCAAAAGCTAACATAGCTAGACAGACAAAATCAACAACAAATTGGAAGGCCAACAAAAGGCAAGGCTTCTTTTCAAAGAAGAAATTTTTGAAAAAACAAAACACGGGCTCCTCAAGTACTTCAAATTCTTCCCGAGATACATTCCCTATGTGTAACATTTGGAGTAAAAGGCACCGTGAGGTTTGTTACCATGTGTCGGGAGCTTGTTTTAAATGTGGTAAACAAGGGCACATGGCCAGAGATTGTAACCAGAATAATGGGAAGATAGCTGCTAGCTCCACTCTATCGATCCCAAAACCGGGAAATACTATGAGATCTACTACCACCGGAGATACCGTGAGACAAAGGAGAGTTTTTGCGCTTGTTCCGGGCGATACACGGAATGCCAACGCAGTTGTCTCAGGTACTATTTCTATATGTAATCAGGATGCTGTTGTGTTAATTGACTCCGGATCGACACACTATTTTGTAACATGTACATTTGCATCTAGGCTGAGTAGACCTCTAGAATTATTATCATATCTGCTATGTGTATCTGCTCCATCCGGGGAATCTGTATTGTGTGAATCTGTATATCTTTTTTGTGACATGCGTGTTGGGAATGCCATTCTATATGTGGATTTGTTGCCCTTGAACTTTAGGCACTTCAATGTAATTCTGGGCATGGATTGGTTAACTAAATATTGTGCTACCATTGATTGTGTAACAAAACGGGTTGTGTTTAGACCACCAGAACATGAAGAAATTGCATTTGTGGGTAACGGGGTTGTACCTGCACCTTATTTAATATCTGTAATGAAGGCATGTAAACTGATCAGGAAATGGTGCCAGGGTTATTTGTGTTATGTGTTATCTGAACAATCTGTAAATGTTGAATTGAATAGTATCCCTACTGTTAGAGAATTTCTAGATGTGTTTCCAAATAAATTACCAGGGGAATTGGTGGACAGGGAGATAGAGTTTACAATTGAGATTATGCCAGGCACCCAGCCTATTTCCAAAACTCCCTACAGAATGGCTACTGCTGAAATGAAAGAACTGAAAGAACAGTTGCAAGACCTGCATAACAAAGGGTTTATCCGACCTAGCACTTCGCCATGGGGTGCACCTGTGTTGTTTGTGAAAAAGAAAGATGGAACCTTGTGTTTGTGTATCGACTATTGAGAACTGAACAAAGTGGCGATAAAGAATAAATACCCTTTACCTCGTATTGATGACTTGTTTGACCAGTTGCAGGGATCACAGGTGTTTTCTAAAATTGATTTGAGATCCGGGTACCACCAGTTGAAAGTAAAGACAGAGGATGTTGAGAAAACAACATTTAGAACGAGGTATGGTCATTATGAATTTCTTGTTATGCCATTTGGAGTGACTAATGCACCTGTAGCATTTATGGACCTAATGAACCGTATTTTTAAGATCTACCTTGACGAATTTGTTATGGTTTTTGTTGATGACATTTTGATATACTCCAAGAATAAACTTGAACATGAACATCATTTGAGAACTGTCCTACAAATACTTAGGGAAAAGAAATTATTTGCTAAACTAAAGAAATGTGAGTTTTGGTTGGATGAAGTTATCTTTTTAGGGCATGTGATCAACAAGGAGGGAATTTCAATGGACCCATAGAAAATAGAGGCAATTGTGAATTGGCCTACACCGACTAATGTGACAGAAGTCCGCAGTTTCATGGGCTTAGTAGGGTATTACAGGAGGTTTGCGAAGGATTTCTCAAAAATAGCTGTACCTCTTACCCAACTAACACGCAAAGGGAAACCATTTGAATGGAATGATGAAAGAGAATCTGTCTTTCATGAACTGAAAACGAGACTAACCACTGCACCAGTATTGATATTGCCCACAGGTACGAAAAATTTTGTAATTTTTAGTGATGCGTCCTATAAAGGTTTAGGTTGTGTATTAATGCAGAATGGAATGGTAATTGCCTATGCCTCCTGGCAGTTGAAGCTACATGAGAAGAACTACCCAACACATGATTTAGAATTGGCCGCGGTTGTTTTTGCTTTGAAAATCTGTTGGCATTATTTGTATGGGGCAAAATGTGAAGTTTACACAGATCACAAAAGTCTGAAATACTTCTTTATGCAGAAGGAGTTAAACATGCGACAGAGGAGATAGCTTGAACTGATAAAAGATTATGACCTTGAGATTCAGTACCACCCTGGGAAAGCTAATACAATTGTTGATGCCTTGAGTAGAAAATCGACCGAAAGTTTGGCTTGTTTGCTTACTGAACAGAGAGAAATCTTGTAAGACTTTGAGAAGTCTGAAATTGAAGTGGTGTTGTGTGAACAGGGCGGATTGATAGCCGCTATTTCAGCTGAACTGGCAATCATTGAGGAAATTAAACAGAAACAAAAAGATGATGAATTCCTCAAGAAAGTGATTGATGAATTTGAGACAAGTCCAAAAGCAGAGTTTAGTATTGAAAATGAAGTGTTAAGGTTTCGAAACCGAATGTGCGTCCCAAATATTCCGGAACTAAAGAAAAGTGTTTTAGATGAAGCCCACAAATCAGCGTTTGCTATGCATCCGAGCAACAATAAAATTTATCGAGATTTGAAACAAAGCTATTGGTGGCCTAAAACGAAGAAAGAAATTGCAGAATATGTGTCCAAATGTCTTCAATGTCAGCAAGTTAAAGCTGAACATTAGAAACCGGGCGGTCTACTTCAACATCTCCCTATTCCTGAATAGAAGTGGGAGCATGTGACTATGGATTTTGTTGTTGGTCTACCTCAGACTCCTCGAGGTATGGATTTTATTTGGGTTGTAGTTGATAGACTGACTAAATTTGCACATTTTCTACCTGTCAAAACTACTTTTAATGCTTATAGATTGGCTACAGTATATGTTGATGAGATTGTCCGTTTATACGGAGTTTCGGTGTCCATTATGTCGGATAGAGATCCGAAATTTTTATCTAGATTGTGGAAGAGTTTGCAGGAAGCTATGGGGACAGAACTGAGATTTAGTACTACATTCCATCCACAAACAGATGGGCAATTAGAACGGACCATACAGATATTAGAAGATATGTTGAGAATGTGTGCCTTGAATTTTCAGGGGAGTTGGGAAGACTATTTGCCACTAGCAGAGTTTGCGTAAAATAACAGCTTCCACTCCAGCATCGATATGGCACCATACGAGGCTTTGTATGGTAGAAGGTGTAGATCACCAATTTGTTGGACAGAAGTTGGGGATAGAACTTTACTTGGGTCTGAAATTGTGCAAGACACTTCTGAGAAAATCAAAACCATTCAGCAAAGGCTCAAAACAGCTCAGGACCGGCAAAAGAATTATGCAGATGTTCGAAGAAGACCTCTTAAGTATGAGGTTGGTGATCATGTATTTATCCGTGTGACTTCGATGAAAGGCCAAGTCAGGTTTGGAAAGAAATGTGAGTTGTCGCCCCGTTACATTGGGTCGTTTCAAATTTTGGAAAGGCTTGGCCCAGTCGCTTATTGAGTCGCTTTGCCACTGGGATTCAAACAAATCCATAATGTGTTTCATGTGTCGATGTTAAGGGGTTATCTCCGAGACCTGTTTTATGTGATTGATTATCACCGGGTAGCTCTGGAGGAAAATATGGAGTACGCCGAATGGCCGGAACGAATCATTGATAGGCAAGTGAAACAATTGAGAAGCAAATCCATTCCAATGGTGAAAATGGAATGGAAAGAACACTATGGGATGGATGCTACATGGGAAAAATAGGAGGAAATGCGACTACGCTATTCACATTTGTTTCTCGACAAAGGTAAAATAAGTTTGGAGGACCAAACTTCCTAAAGGAGGGAAGACTGTGATAACGCTGCTCCGTATTATGCTAATTAATCTTAATTGCGTATGTGATTATGTGTTTGATATGATTTTGAGTGCCATTTAACTGAATATATGTGGTTTTGAATTTCTATTTGTTCACCGTAGGAAAATCTGTTTGAGTTTTTGCTTTGGAAATTAAATTGAAGGCCCTATCGGCCACAGAAACCGAAATTGACTACGCCTTTGCGATTAGCGTAATTTTTAGAGCCTACGGTGAAATTTAATTGAAAATTGATTCAAATCAAATTAAATAGATTAAATTAATGAATGGTGCTCAATTTTTTTTAATAATAAAGAATGTGTTTGAAAAGGGGTTTTAAAGGGCCAATTTACACCCTCAATCACTTTACTTGAGCTAAAAATCAGATTTTGTGCCTTAGAAAGAGAGAGGGTTGACTAAAGAGAGAGAGGGTGAAGGAAATGAAAGATTTGAGCAAGAAACTTGAGTAATTTGGAGACCAACTCAAGATTTGATCATAAATTGGAAAGATTGAACTTTTAGGTGAGTAATTGGTTATGAATTCATGAGTTTAATATTGTAATTTTGTGAATTCAAAGTTGTATGGTGACCGAGAACAAGAATTGTGTTGTATTTGTTGAATTTGGAGCTTGTGTAAACATGCATGTGCATAATTGTTGTAATTTTGTATGTTCAAGCATGAGGCATGTTGAATGTGAGGAATTAAGCACCAAACCTTACATGCATAAGTAATTTTGTGTAGCTTCATGATCTTGAACACCATTTGACCATTTGAAATAGAAATAAAGTCAAAAATTGATATGTATGTATGATTGATGAAGTTATGAAATTGGTGTGAAGCTTGAGCACATGAGTTTGGATCATACAAGAGAAATGAGAATTTATTTGAGAATTAAGTTGTGATTTTGAACAATTCGGTCCCATATACTCATGTTCTCATGTGGTATAGTATATTTTGCATGTTTTGAACCAAGATTATGGGTTTTGGACCTTTGGAGGTCGACTTTGAACTTGAAGAACAATTCTGGAAAACCCATAATTTATGATGTCCGCACGAGCGGGGGAACCACAGCTCGAGTGAGAAATACGAGCTCCCAGAACTTTTGCAGACATGATGTCCGCTCGAGCGGGGAAGTTCACGCTCGAGCGGGGAGCTATGCAGAATGACCTTCAGCTCGAGCGTCCGAGCCCATGCTCGAGCGTAAAAATGATGTAACCAGTACTTTTGCAGACCTAATAGGTCCGCTTGAGCGAGAAAGTCCACGCTCGAGCGGGGACCCCTGTTTTTGAAATTTTGAAAATATGTTCTGTGTCTCGCCTTCTGTTCTCTTTCACTTCTAAGTACTCTTAGGCATGCATTGAGCATTATGAATGAATTAAAAGAATAAGAAAGAAGCCTAAAGAGGAATATGTCAATTAAGAACGGATTGGATTGTTTGTGACCCATTGTGTTCATGAAATGTGTAGAATCGAGCTCCAGGGCAAATCATCCAGCCGATTACTGTGAGTAATATCTTAATAAAGATATATGTTGTTTGTCCAATTGCTTACTTCCAAGTAAGTCTTATAAGTTTGTTAATTTGAATGGTGGACAAATGCTTGCTATGAAAGAATGAATAGGCCAGTGGCCAGTCTGACACGAATGAAAGAATGAATGGGCCAGAGGCCAGTCTGACATGAATGATAGAATGAATGGGCTAGAGGCCAATTTGACATGAATGAAAGTATGAATGGGCCAGAGGCCAGTTTGACATGAACGAAAGAATGAATGGGCCAAAGGCCGTTTGACATGAATGGATTAGGCCTGAGGTCATCTGATGCGTTTGGAACCGCAATTACTTGACCTATATATATACCTACTAGATAGAAATATGAATTGGGCCCAAGGCCATTTGGTGCATGTCGTTCTAAATACTTTTTGTATATCTTCTTTATTTGATATTATTCACTGGGCTTTCGCTCACGCTCATTCATGTGTTTGTAGGTGAGCCAAGAAAGGTTCAAACCCAGCCTCAGTGAAGTTTGTGAGAAACAGTCAAGGTTTTGAAGAGTCAGCCCATATGTCTCACGCACGAGACTTGTTTTTTCCCTTTTGTTGCTTTGTTATATTTTGTCATGGTGGCGAGAACTTTGAATTGCGATTGTATATAGTTTTGATTGGCTGACTTAGACTTGAATGATCCGGTATGTACAAAACTTTATGTTATAGTATATTGTAGGCACCCCATTTTTGACCGTCCTCGGGACTTGGTTGTGCTTGCAGGTACACCTAACAACTAGTTCGACTGCTCGCCGAGTACTCGACTATCGCGGCGGAACGTCACCGGTTCGAGCTTCCCGGACCTTGTATCCTTTCTGCCCCATTTTTGGACCTTGGCTAGGTCCTTTCAAAGTGACCTTCTTGGTGCACTGCCGACCATGGCATGGAACTGCCGGCCATTGCTTTGCTCCCGCCGGCCACTGGTGAAGCCCTGTTGGCCATCAGTGAGCCCCTGCCGGCCATTGATGATGGCCAGCACCCCCCCTGTCTCAGCTGGTTTTCCTCCAGATCTTTTGAGCCTGCTGGTTTTTTGTTTGCTCCCCTCCGTACACGTGTATGGAGGAATGAAGCCCTTATAAAGCTTCTTGAAGAAGCTTTAGCTTTACATTCCTATATAAGCAAGAGGGCTCCCACTTTGCCAGAGGTGCTGAGTTTTGGAGAGCAAAAAACTCCCTTTCTCTCTATATTGTTTGTGTTTAGTGCTTAGAAATTGGATTTCCTTACACTTTTACACTACAACACCTAGATATATACCACCACCATTGGAAAAAGCTTCTTGGAAGGTCTTATTGAGATCTGAAAGCAAGCTTCCATCCCCTGAAATTGCTGGTTTCGAAGAGGGTCTTCAAGGGTGAGCATTTTTCCCATTTTTTGCACTTTATTGCACCTTGATTTAGCCCTCTTTTCATATTGATTTAGGCTTTGCTTATAACTAAAAAAAGTCTTGTTTTTAAGTACTTTTTAAGTTTGGTTAAGGTCACTTTGCTGTTAGGGGTGTGTAACACCCTTTCTTGCTTTGTTTGGCTTTGTTTTAAGCCATATCTTGGAGCCTCCAAGCTAGCCTTGGTTTGGCCTTCCTACCACTGAAATCTAGTGGATTTTCAGTGGTAAAGGTGTGGTTTTGAGGTCCTTAATCAGAGGGGGTAGCCCCCTCTCTTTGTGTTCCTCTTTGCTTGCATTTTTGGCCTTCCAAAGGACCATCCTTCTATGTATTTTTGAGGCTTGGTTCAAGCCTATTTTTGTGACTTTTAGGACCTGCCTTGGCCCTGTCCATGGCTGGTTTGGTCATATTTTGCATGCATATAGTATGTGTAGTGTAACTCCATCCATAGCTCATCAAAGTAGCATGTGTGCTTAGCTTGTGTTGAGTCCATTTCAGTGGGTTTTTGGTGATGTTTTACCATGCCATGAACCTATTTTGGGTTGGTTTTGTTACCCCATGCTTTTATGATGCACTTCTAGTGTAAATCCCCTAAACTAGCTTCATATGCTCCATGCTTTGCCATGTCATTTTAGCTTGTTTGGCTTATGTTCCAGCATGTATTTGGTCATCATTTGGCATATTACGACCCTATCCATAGTTGGTTTAATCATCCTTTGCACGCTCCATATAGGTGTAGAACAAATCATGTTTACTAGCCCTTTGTGCATGATGTTTTGCCTCATCATACTAGCATATTTTGGCTTTGCTCAAACTTGATTTTATGCTTATTTTGAAGTGTTCTAGGACTGTTTTAGGCTACCATGACCATATCACTCATGCTTTGTATAGCTATAGTGTAATGCTTAGGCTAGTTTTGGGTTTTGAGGCCTCTATCATGCCATACATGTGATGTTTGCATGCCTTGCCCTCATTCCACATACTATTTCAGTCCATGAAATATTGTTGTTCACTCGCATTTGACATGCCTTGAATGCTTTGTATAGCTTGTGCTTTATGCCTCAAGAATGAGCTTTTGTGCATGCCATTAAGCCTAAGGCTTTGGCTCATCATTTCAATACATTTTGGGTCCTAATATACCATGATGTAACTCTGTTTTTGGTTTTCCAAGTCATGCCATGATTGGTTCTCATAGGTGTAATGCATTACCTCTTTTGTAGCTTTTCATGTCCTATGCTTTAGCATTGTATGCTAGCTTGCTTTGGCTTACTTCCATGCATGTTTTAGTCTCATATCAGTATGTACTAGGACTATTTTGGGTTGCCCTTGCCATATCCTTCATGCTTCGTATAGCTGTAGTGTAATTGGCCTTGCAAGCTTCGTGCTTCGGTGATTCGCGCATGCCATCCTTGAGCTATTTAAATGATTTGGCATCATTTATCATCTCATTTCAGTGCATATAGTGTTGTTACGCTTGCACATTTGTCACTTCGTAGGCACTTTTGAGAGTTGCCCTTTTAGGCCCCTTTGATGAACCTTTCGCATTTCGCATGCTTGAGTGTGTTGTTTGGCTTAATTCATCGCTTTGGCTACTGATTTGGACCTAGTTGAGAGCCATCCATCTTTGGTGTAATCCCATCTTACCATGTTGTCACATGCTTGTTTCATTTCGTATGTTGTCGCATACTTGTTTAAGCTTTGCATACCTTACATGCTCACATGTTCATGTTGCATTTTGTCATGTTGTCCAAGGTCATCACCTCACATCATGCTTATATGCTTGTTGCATGCTTGGTTTAGTTGCATGTTTGCCATGCTTATGTGTTGCATTGCTTGGATTAAGTGTTAATCCGAGCACGAGGAACGAGGGGTGTTTCATACTTCAAGTGATTGAACGTGTCTCAATTTTCGGTCGCCGAAGCTCTTGATGATTCATGATAGAGTTCTAGGCTTTACTTGCTTTATTTGTGCATTCATATTCATATTGATTGGCATAAGTTGGATATTTGGCCATCATGCATCGGGATGCGCGATTGATGGTCATGGATCCGACTAGGCCCCTCCCTAGATGTCTTGAGGTGATTTGGAGTGCCACGGTGCGTACATATCCTTGGGAAACCCTCATTTTTCTCTATTTTGTGCTTCGTTGCAGTTTGGTGTCACAGCACACCAGTGGCCGACAGCCTGTCACTGATGGCCGGCAGTGTGCCACTCTTGGCCGGCAATGGACCACCTTTGGCCGGCAGTGATCCTTCCATGGCCGGCAGGCCACTGGTGACTTCCCGTACAGTGTTTTGGTAAGGTCTAGCAACAAGCACTGGAAGACACCCTACAAATAGAGCCTCTAAAGAGCAATCGGAAGGCGTTTCGAGGTGAAGAACCGAAGCGAGCATGCATGCCTCCCTTCTTCAAACAGAACTGGAATAGCACCATTTACTACTTTCCCTAGTTTCCCTACTTGCTTGTTATCATTCATTAATTAGTTAATTGATTTGTTAATTAATTAAATTGTGTAATAATTAGTTGTCTAGTTATTCAATTTGGTTCTGTAATAATTAAGTAGCTTGTTAGCTAGTTAATTAGGCAGCTTGTATTATTTATTCGGACCCTCCGAGTGAGGGCAAATTTGTAATAAGTGTGGGTGCATGTATACATGTCTTCCAACCCCATTTCTTTCTCCCTTTTATTTAATCGCTTATAATGGTTAGATTTAGGACATATTTCAATTAGCATACCTTATGCTATGCATGCGTACATTCATTCATCTGTATTGCATGCACCGGGCTCGATGCATCATACTAACTGCATAGTATTTCAAATCTAACTTGAATACGTGTTATCTGTTGCATTTCACATGCCGTCCTAGGATTAGCCGAGCCTATTCTAATTGCATTTTGCCTGCGATACATTAGCCATTCTAACATGGACTTGGATCATGCATGATCGCTAACGAGTTCTCTATTTTTGCGCGGAGCACGATGTAAGTATTTATGCTTTAGCATCTCGCATGAGTGTAATTGTTAACATGACAGCATGCTTACCATGTGGCTATATGCTTATGTGATATACCTGCTTGAATGCCTGTGGGTGAAGGTTGGATTACTTGAATTGGGATAATTCATTGAAATCCATATTTAGCCTACTTGCGAGTAGCAAACTTCAAACATTTCCAAACAAACGGATATGTAATGCTTTGTTCCAAATTAGGCGATCTAGTCTATACTTGTATGCTGTGCGCATCACATAGTAAATCTAGGCTAATAACCGGAATAAGAACGCATAATGTTTTCGAAACTCGATATCATGGTTAGTAGAGGCCGATCTTTGATCGAGCGAGCGGGGGTGCTTACGAAGTGACCTTCCTCAATCGTACCCAAGTTCCTGAGCCAAGACAATTTTGGTGATGACGGATACGTGGCCTTAGGCAACGAGTCAGGGTTTCCTAAATTTCCCCCAAAATAAAATATTTAGGTGGCGACTCTGTATCTGGCAAAGCAGTCCATGCTTGGCACTTCTTTCTAAAAATCAGTTTTTCAAAATGATTTGCCATATTTGGACTCCTTGACGATTCATCGGTCTTGCATTGTACTCTGCGAGATTAGATACAGGACCGTGACATTGAGTCCTGAACTGTAGTAAGCCCAAATGAACAAAACGGGGGATTTCCCTCCTGGGACGTTCGGGGACGTCAACAGTTTCTGGCGACCTTGCTAGGGAGTTTAGAGAACTTGTCTCGAACTCATGATATCTGGTTTTGACTACACTTATGTGTTTCTTTACATTGCATTTGCATTGGTGTGCCTTGGACACCATGTTTGCCGTATGCTATTCCTGAACGGTTTGCCGAAGGCTCACTTCGAGAAGCGTGCCATAAGGCTGACCGGTTGCGGGCTCTGCCACGACGAGAACACAAACCCCGATTTTACCGGGGCACCTTTTTTGACCATTCGACCTAGTGCATATTCGGAATCCAAGTGGCCATTCCAAACTAGGACAGGTTGCTTACCCGTTTATAGGTTGTTTGAAACCGCTGCGTGCGTAGTGAAACCCTAGCTCCTGACAAAATAGGACAGGGAAACCTTACCCCAACATAGGGGTGTTTTGGCTCTCACTTGTTTGTTATGTGCTTTTAGAGTGCGTCTCTATACGAATGCATGTATCAGTTTACAAGTTTGGGCATCAGGCCTGCGGGCGCCAATTCAGTGTTTTGAGTATCAGGCCTGCGAGCGCCATTTCAGTATTTTCGGAATCAGTTATCTCCGGGTATCAGATTCAGATTTGGGAATAATGATCAGTCTTTGAGAACAGTGTATCAATTGCGTGTTAATTATACCCGACTGTGCATTGTGTTTATTTACGCTGTTATGTTGTCCGTTTGTCTGCTCATTTATTCCCTTATTATTGCTTTATTTATCTTTTTGCTAGGTAGTTTAGCACAATTGCTTCAGACCAAGCAGACATTCCCCAAGCACTCTGGATAAGAGGTCGCCGACTCAATCGATCTGAGGATCTGGTCGACAGACAACCAGTGTTCCACTCTCTACCCCCGGTTATCAGACTGAGGCCGAGAAGACGCAGTGTATCCAAACAGAGATTGCCAGATCGGTGGACTTTGAACTGTCAGGTTGAGCTTCCTGAGGTTACTCCAGAGTTAGACCTTCCGATATTTTAGAGACATCAGGGCAGTATAGCAAGAACAACAAGAGTTGAGGAAATGATGCGTCAAATGCAGGACATCATGAGAGCCATGCAGCAGGACGCTGTTCGTCGAGATGAATTTTCCAAACAACAGGCCGAGATCATGGCCCAACAGGCAGAGTTAATTGCCAGGCTGTAACAACAAACCGAGGCATCTGCTTCACACCCAGCTCCTCCCCCACCAGGAATTTCGACACCTGGGGAGGCACCGAATGTCCAGGCAGATACGGACATCCCAACGGGGCCGGCTCCACCCCCAATTCTACCACAGTTATCCAAGGCACCTACGCCAGTCAATCAACCGGACTCTCCCTTTAAGTTCGAGGTAGACCACACAGCATTGAAATTGAGCAAGCTCGAGATGTTGTTCAAGAAATCCCATGGGGTGAAGTCCATACCAGACATCGAGGACGGATATACCGATGTGGCTGTGACGCTGCCGAATAGGTTCAAAATGTCACAAATCGACCGCTTTGACGGATCCAGGGATCCCATGGCCCATCTTCGCTTGTTCTCAGATATACTGTGACCGATGGGCCTCACCAGACCACAGAAGCTTTCACTATTCGGTCGGACCTTGTCAGGTGTGGCCGCTATTTGGTATGCAAAGTTAAAAGATGATGTTAAGCGGAACTGGGACGAGATGGCCGAGGCTTTCATTGCACAGTACTCCTATAACACTCAAATCGAGATTACAACCCATGATCTCGAGACAACAAGGCAAGAGCCTAAGGAGAGCTTTTCAAATTTTGTGGCTCGATGGAGGGCTAAGGCCTCAATGATGACCCTAAGGCCTACAGATAAAGATCAAATCCGGATGATTGTACGCAATCTCTAGCCAAAACTGATGCAGAAAATGATTGTGCTCCCCTTCCTTACCTTTTCAGATTTGCACGAGATGGGGGTACAAATAGAGGATGCTATGAAACAAGGTCTGATTGACCAAGATAGAGAGCAACCCCAAAGAACTTTCAACCGCAACAACAACACAGGCACCAATAATGCCGCAAATGCTAGAGCTTCAGAAGTAAGCGTGGTCACCACCATCCCCCCTCCCAGACCCATGGCAGCTACACCTTTGTCCGGCGCATCCGAAAGCAACACACAAACCACCCGATTCCAACCTAGAGGCCAAAGAACCTTCACCCCACTGTACCAACCTCGAGGCCAGAGAGCCTTCACCCCACTGTATATGCCCCTGTCCAAGGCTCTAGGGGTATTAATCAGGAAAGGGCACTTAAAGCCCCTGGAGCTGAGGCCATTGCCAAATCCACTCCTTCCCTCTCATAACCCAACAAAATACTACGCATATCACCAACAACATGGTCACGACACTGGCCAATGTTTTAGATTGCGTCATGAGATTCAAGATCTCGTTGACAAGCAGGTGATCGTGCCTCCAGAAAAACCCAATGTCACAACAAACCCTCTCCCATCGCACAACCAAGCTCCACCTCCCGAAAGAATCAACTTTATCTAGACTGGGGTCGTGTCTTACGATCCCAGCATATATATTACCCCAACCCACCTAACCAAGCCGGAGGTGCTCCGTCCTGACTGCACTGACTTGTGCATGTTGGACATCTTCAAAGCCCAACCCGAACCATTGGTGATTGCTGTCGAAGACAAAATAGGGGAGATTCCAGGGGAGAATGAGATTGTCGAGCCAGGATCTGAGGAATCTGAGAGTTTTTTTATACAGTCTGAGTGACTACATCCGATCAGTGGGCCATGTTAGGCCGAACTTTGCATGATACAAGGAGATGAATCTGGTTAGAGGATAGATAACCTGGCAGTTGTGGAAGAGGACTTTGCTAACCTCCAAATTTTCAATGAACAAGAGCTAGAGGACATGGTAGTCAATTGGTCAGATTTTGAGAAGTCAGCAGAGGTCACCGGGTGGCTTGATGACCTGCTAGACGTTGTTGACGAAGCTCAGTTGGAACAGGGCCCGGCAGGGGTAAGAATATCAGTGGTGGCTGGAAGGGCCAGAAATCAGAATGAATCACCGGAGAGCGCCGGTGCTAAAAATTTCGCTCAGGACTTGGGCATCGTGAATGCGGGAGTTGTTGAACAGCCAGCTGTACTGACGCAGTTGGAAAAAGAAAGGTTTGAGGATGCCGAGAGAATTAGGAAAGCTAAGGGCCCTGAGGGGATAGAGAGTGTTGTGTGCACGAAGATAGAGAATGTTGCGAGCATGTAGACGGAGAGTACTGCGGGTGCAATTGAACCGGAGCCAGACAGGTGTCTGTTGGCTGCCGACGGAATGTGATGGGAGGACGATGATTTATGTCTTGCCCACACGGATGAGGATTGGGGGAGTAATCAACCAGATGAGACCTGGTATATCGGTGAGGTCGATCATATGACGAGAAGCGGACGGTATTTTAAGCCCTCGCACTTAGACCAGCCAGAGGCATCTGGGAAGGATAAGGAAGTTGAGAGACAGAAAGAGAAGCAAGCCGAAGAAGAGGCTGTACTGAAGCAGTTAAAGAAGATACAAGTAGACATCTCCATCTGGGGACTGCTTATGGCATCGCGAGTGCATCGACAAGCTATCTTATCGGCCATGGACAAGGCCAAGCTCTCAATAAACACCACGCCCGAATAGCTGGTGGGCTTAGTTTTTCCGGGAGGAGCTACCCCGATGTTGACCTTTTCTGACAAAGAGCTGCCACCTGAGGGTGCGAACCATAACAAACCACTTTACATCTCCGTAGAGTGCAGAAACAAATGGATACCCGTGGTACTTGTCGATACAGGGTCCGCCATCAATGTGTGTCCAGTAAGGACTCCCTATGCAATCGGTTTGAAGACCGCGGACTTTGTGCCAACAGCCCAGGTGATTCGGGCATACGACAACACAAGCAGAGAAGTCATGGGGACAGTGAAAATTCAGACCAAGGTTGGGCCGGGACAGCATGAGGTAGACTTCCACGTCTGAGAGGTTCTCGCCACTTTCAATCTGCTTTTGAGGCGGCCGTGGCTACATCAAGTGAAGGCAGTTTCTTCTACCTTGCATCAAATGGTGAAATACCCACATGGAAAGGGAGTAGCCATTGTTTTTGGGAATTCATCGATCCATCCACCGCCGTAAGTATCTACGCCAGTTTTGGAAATTGAGCACGGTATAGAGGATGTGTTTTTATCTGGTTTTACCCTAGCTGAGGCCCGGGTTGTGCAAAACATCTTAGCTGTTAATGAGGGAGTGTATGTCAGTGCTCAATCAGTATACCTCATGAACAAGCTTCAACACATCCCCCCCCGGGATGGGATTAGGGAAGAGTGGCCGGAAGGGCATTGCAGTATCGGCCAATGTGCCACACAACCCACATACCTTTGGCTTGGGTTATCTACCCACCAAAGAGGATTGGGTAAGGAAAGGTAAGGAGATGGTTGGGAGAGCCAGAGCGAAGCAGGCGGCGAAGCCTTATGAGCTAATGTACCGACCCATTCAGGGTACCCTAAACGGACGCATCGTCCGGGAGGGGGAGGACTTTCCTTTTTGTGGCTTCCCAGAGCCATGGCTGAACGCGGAGAGGAAGCACGTACCAGGCTTTGAGATCTTCTTTGATCTGCAATTATCCGGGGATAATGTTGCCGAAGAGCAGACAGACCCGTTGGCTGAGGCTGAGCGGAATGAGAAAGTGGAGTTTGAGGACACCAAAAGTGAAATGGGGGTAGCGCTGGCATGTTTACTTTCAGATCCTCCGATCAAACAGAAGTGCTTGGGGGATAACGTCTCGGTATGCGTGATCAGGAATGGAACGGCTGCGGGCCTACCAGCAAACATTTTGGATGCATCCATCGCACCCTCTCTCATTTGGCAGTATGAAGAGGGATTTTTGTCAAGCAGCACCGAGTCAGGTAGTGAGCCGAAATCTGATTCCACCAAGTCTTGTGAGTCGGAATCAGGTTCCAGCTCAACTAAGTCTGAGTTCGGTATTCCTGGGGGTGACAACCCAGATGCCACAGTCCTGTCCAAGTTGTCTTTTTCTTTCTCTTTTGAGTCTGTTGTAAACAGAAGAATCGAACAACTTGGATGTGCTTAATGAGAATGATGTGGCTGTGGTTTCTGAGAATTTTTCTGTGCCCTTGATTTATTGCTTGAATCAGGACTTTCAAAATTTTGATAAAAATGACGAGGAAGAAATTCCTCCGATTTTGCATTTTTTACGCTTAATTGATCAAGAGCAGGAAAGATTTGTTAAACCTTTAGTTGATGAAATCACTACTGTGAATGTTGGTACTGAGGAAGACCCGCGGCTGGTCCAGATCGGGTCCACGTTGTCTTCGGAGGAACGTGAGCGCTTAGTCGCTTTATTAAAAGATTTCAAAGATGTTTTTACGTGGTCCTATGAAGACATGCCTGGAATCGATCCTGAGATTGTACAGCACCGGATCCCCCTTGACCCCGAGGCCCAACCTATCAAACAAAAACTCAGAAGGATCCGCCCGGACTGGGCTCTCAAGATTAAGGAAGAGGTCACCAAACAAATCAACGCAGGCTTCTTGCTGGTATCCGAATACCCGACTTGGTTGGCCAATATCGTTCCCATGCCGAAGAAGGATGGCAGGATCCGGATGTGCGTGGATTTCAGGGATTTAAACATAGCCAGTCCAAAGGACGACTTTCCCTTGCCACATATCGATGAGTTGGTGGACTTCACAGCGGGGCATGCTTTGCTTTTGTTTATGGATGGCTTCTCAGGTTACAATCAGATAGTGATGGCACCAGAAGACCGGGAAAAGACTGCCTTCACCACCCCGTAGGGGACATATTGCTACAGAGTGATGCTGTTTGGGCTAAAGAATGCTGGAGCTACATATCAACGGGCCGCGACCACAATATTGCATGACATGATCCACAAAGAGGTTGAGGTGTACGTGGACAACATGATTGTCAAGTCCAAAGAAAGAATGGGCCACTACAACGCCTTGCAAAAGTTCTTTCAAAGGATCAGAGAATTTCAGTTGCGGCTGAATCCTCAGAAGTGTATGTTTGGTGTTACAGCGAGAAAAATACTGGGGTTTCTGATTACACAAATGGGCATTGAAGTCGACCCTTCCAAAATCAAGGCCATCTTAGAAATACCACCACCAAGGACTGAAAAGGAGGTGCGAGGCTTTCTTGGTAAAGTGTAATTCATAAGACGGCTTATCTCAAAATTAACCTTGACTTGTGAACCACTTTTTGGTCTCCTGAAGAAAAGAAAGAAATTCCAGTGGGACGGCCGATGCCAAGCTGCTTTTGAACAGATCAAGGAATATTTACAAAACTCACCTGTGTTGTCACCACCAGAACCGGAGAGACCGTTGATATTGTACCTTTTAGTAACTGAGACCACAATGGGCTGCATGCTCGCGCAGGAATCAGAGGACAAAGTGGAAAAAGCCATCTACTATCTGAGCAAGAAGATGCTAAAGTATGAGACTCGTTACATGCCATTAGAGAAGGCTTGCTTAGCCTTGGTATGGGCTACTAGGAAGCTGCGGCACTACCTGTTAGCTCACTCTATAATGTTGGTTTCGAGATTAGATCCCATCAAATATCTCTTCGAGAAACTGACACTTACGAGTAGGCTAGCTCATTGGTTGCTGTTGCTTTCCGAATTCGATCTGAAATATGTGACGCGCAAGTCAATCAAGGGAAGAGCAGTAGCAGAATTCTTAGCTGATCACCCGGTGGAAGAGGGCGAAGTAGTTGAGTACTTATTTCCAGATGAGGCCATTTTGCATATCGACGACGAGTTTTGGAAGATGTATTTTGACGTAGCGTCCAACCAGTACGGGTATAGGATAGGAGTGTTGCTAATAGCACCCGACAATTCCCGTATCCCTCTGGCCTTCAAACTCCGGTTCAAAGTCTCGAACAATGAAGCAGAATATGAGGCATGCATTGCTGGTCTAGAAGCAGCTCTGGAACTAGGAGCAAAACGGTTGGACGTCATCGGGGACTCGAATCTCGTTGTGTCTCAAGCAAAAGGAGACTAGAAAGTCAAAGAAGAAAGGATGGTAATGTATCACCAAACCTTGGATCTGTTGATTCCTCGGTTTGAGAAGCTAAACTTCACTCATCTACTAAGAGAAAACAACAGGTTCGCAGATTCACTAGCAACTCTATCTTCCATGATAGACATCCCGTTTGGAGTCCGGATGCGTCCAGTCATTATCGACCAGAAATTTGTGCTGGCTTACGAGTCAATTGCTGCTATAGATAAGGTTCAGGATGAGAACCCCTGGTATTACGATATTTGGAATTTCTTGGAGAAAGAGTCGTATCCACTAGGGGCAAATGCCAAGGATAAAAGGGCAGTCAGAAGAATGGTCGTTCAGTTCATCATCTGTGGAGGTAAATTGTACAAGAGAGGTCATCTTGGAATGCATAAGCTGTACGTTGAAGCTAAAGAATCAAAACGCCTGATGGAGGATGTCCATTGAGGGAAATGTGGTGCGCATATGAACAGGGTAATGCTGGCCCGGAAAATCCTCAGACAGGATTACTACTGGTCCACCATGGAGGAGGATTGTATCAGCTTTGTTTAGCGATGCCACAAGTGTCAAATCCATGCAAACCACATGAACATCCCGCCATCGAAGCTGTATAATATGACTTCGCCATGGCCATTTTCAGTTTGGGAAATTGATGTGATTGGGGCTATCACCCCGAAGGGGTCTAATGGGCATAAGTTCATCCTAGTCGTGATAGATTATTTCACGAAGTGGGTTGAAGCCCAATCCTATGCGGTGTTGAAAGCGTCACATGTTGCAAAATTCGTTAGAAACAACATCATCTGTCGTTATGGGGTCCCAAACGAAGTCATTTCAGATAATGGTTCCCACTTCAAGAAGGAAGTGATTGACTTGTTAAAGAAATACAACGTGGCTTTTCATAAGTTGTCTACATATCGGCCGCAAGCCAATGGAGCGGTTGAGGCCGCCAACAAGAATATCAAACACATATTGCAGAAGATGGTGGAAACCTACCGGGATTGGCCAGACAAGCTGCCGTTTGCTCTGTGGGGGTACCGGACTTCAATTTGAACTTATACTGGGGCGACTCCGTATTCATTAGTTTATGGGATGGAGGCCGTTCTACCGATTGAGATTGAGGTTCCGTCATTGCGAGTACTGGCCGAGTGTCAGATAGCCGAAGTAGATTGACAACAGAGCAGATTTGAAGAACTCATGCTTTTTGACGAGCGCAGACTGAAAGCACTGTACCATGTTCAAGGCTATCAGCACAGAATTGCCAGGGCATTTAACAAGAAAGTTAAGTCCAGGAATCTAAAAGAAGAAGATTTGGTGCTCAAGGACAACCGAGCTCTCATCCACGACCCTAGGGGTAAGTTCAGACCCAATTGGACCTACATTATCAAAGCTATCTGGTCAGGTGGAGTTATGGTTCTAATGGATCTAGATGGCCTAGAGTTCTCCCAACCGATCAACATGGACAAGTTGAAGAAATATTACCCCTGAGAGGCTCGCTAGGCCGAAAACCCAAAAGAGCGACCTAGGCAAAAGTTAGAGCATTGAAAAATTGAAACATATAAAAACTAAGCTTGCAAGGTTGAAAACCCACAAAGGGCGGCCTTGGCAAAAGTTAGAGCGTAAAAGGAGAGTGAAAATAC
>NW_021025358.1:1440430-1479466 GCF_004153795.1 Camellia sinensis | reverse complement strand
GTCATTTCGGAGAGTCTGCCATCGATGGCCGGCAGTGGCTCATCAGTGGCCGGCAGTGGCACACTGATGGCCGGCAGGGATCCATTGATGGCCGGCAGTACTTCCCTCTTGCTCATTGGCTCCCTCACTGAAGACCCAGTTGTCCGTTGCAGTGGAGTCCTATCCCTTGTGTCTTTCAAGGTCTTGTTTTGTCCTGTTGGACTTTGTCGTAGGCGTATTATTTTATTTTTCTGTGTTAGGTTGTAATTATCTTCCTTTCATTTATCGAGTTGTTGCAATTTGCTTATCGAGTTGTAAACTTGCTAGGCTTTGTTTTGTTTATCGAGTTGTTTTGCTATTAGTCAATTCACAACCTGATTAGTGCAATTTGAGCGTTTGGTTTTCAAAACAAAAACTTCGATTTCATTTACATTGTTGTGTAAAGTAAAGTAATGTGATGCGATGCATGTACAAACAAAACAATTTTTCAACAAAAAGGCTGTTTTCATTCCGTCATAGTTTTTTTTCACAAAAGAGATTGGTTTTAAACCAAATCTGCCTAACGCAGTACAATGTGCAAAACTACTAGTAAAAAGGAAAATAAAACAAAAGAAGATCAACATCTGAAGTAGCAAAGTGTCTGGATCAGTGCCGGTGACCTCAAGCACGAGAATCCGTCCTGGTCCTCTTCCTAGATGAAGGTCCAGGATCTCCACCATCAGCATCTGACTCTGACTCTGACTGCGAACTCATCGCCTCCTCATCAGACTCATCATCGTCTGGGGCAGGCCTCCGTGAACTAGTCCCTCGTCCTGCTCCCTCTACTGCTCGAGGAGGTGCTGAAGGGCCTACCCCTACTCCTGCTGGAACACCCGATAGGCCTGGCGGCAAGAAAGGTATCTGAAGGAGGGACAATCCACGAAAATGCATTAGTAATCAAAATGTATCAGATGCAGGGAAAGGATGCACTGTGAATAGTGAATGATTTGCAGTAAATGTGTACCGTGAGTGAGGTATGGGAACAATGTATCAAATCAATGTAGTGTGCAAGCTATACAAATAATGGTGTGTTAAGAAAAGACTTCATGGCACGAAGTGCAGTTTGAACGAACTTACCGGGATCCTGTAGATATTGAGTAGGTCCATGCTCGTCTGTAGCATCCCTATCACTGAAGCCGTCATCGCCAGGGATTGATGAGTGTACTCAATAGGAGCCTGCAAAAAAATGGTTGAAATCATTAGTACTCTGCAGGATATTAAGTGAAATCAAATGACTGTACAAGGGATGACAGTGTAGTACATACCGGAGTCGGGCCGTAACCTCCGATAAGCTCGTGACCAGCTGGAGAAGGAGCAAAAGGAACATGATAAATCTCTCCAGCTCGCCCTCAGAGTGTCATAGTAGCAGGCAGCATTGGCCATCTGGACCCCTGCCTCTCCTCAGGACCTCTCATCCTACGAGATATGGTCGCTCCGCCCCTGCCTCTCATAGCTGGAGCCCTCGCTCCCTCTCCTCCTCGGACACCAGTCAAAGGCGGCATCAGATGTGTCTGAATGAAGGTCGCATAGTCGCCCTCGGAACGGAAGTAATCTGTCTCCAGCCCTACCATGAACTAGATCACCTGGTCGACAGATAACATATGTGTCTCCCTCATCGATGGTGGAGACGCCATCAGTACAAACGGGGCAGGCAACCCTAGAGTCTGATGCACAAAGCGCTCACTCAGAAACCAGGCTCGACAGATCGGCTCCTCGAAGAGGATACGGTACTAAGACATAATCTAGGCAACGCGATACTGATCCCGGAGTCCTGACGGAATCACCTCCCATGGTCGCCATGTAATCTGAGAAAGAGAATCAGCAAGATGATCAGTCGTCAAATAACTAAGACAGGTGCATTGGTTTAATTGAAATAATCCTATTGCAGGCTTACCTCGCCCGCCGCAACCGTGTCAAAGTACTGCCGAAAGAACATGAAGCCCTCCCGAGTCCTACGACGGAGCAGACCGTCATATACATCAAAGAACGGGACCGTCACTGCAGTCTCCTCCACCGGATCTGGAGCAAGCGCTGGGAAGTATGCATATACCCAAAGCTATTGAACAGATGTGATCAATACAGCATATGAACAAGAATGCAGAAAGTAGAATGTAGAATGCAGTACAGTACATAACAGGGGCAGGCCTAGAAAAGCGGACATTAGATCCAGTGTGCAGTGTATGGTGTGCAGTATATGGTGTACAGAAAATGCAAAGCATAAAGCATACAGTGTGATAGTGAGTACGGAAGGTACAAATGTTGAACAAAGCAAAACGTACAAATGCTAAGCAAAGTAATGAAAAGGGGAAATTAGGTTGTGCACCTCCCAAGCTCGCAAGTAGCCTCCAATCAATCTCCCACGCATCCGAGAAGTGGAGCTCATGTATCCATAAAGAGTGGTGAGGCCGGTTGTGCCCCAGTTGTAGGAGCGGACTCGCGGAAGCACCACCAGGGCGCTCAAGAAGTACAAGCCCACGGTATTCCACCTGTTCGAAAACAAGGTAGTGCCAAAAAGGAATAGGAGGAAACCCCTGACATACTGCTCTACCCCCTCATCGGTCTCGGGATCCTCCCCACGGTAATGCTCCTCGAACCAAGAGTATCTAACCATAACCGCTCGTACAAGGGGTGGACGTGCTCCAAGCAATACATCCCATGCAGCCACCCACTCCCCCATGTCGGGATCTAGGGGAATAGGATCACCTCCCACATCCAGACCAGTGATCATAGCAAAATCAAAAGGAGTCATGGTCATCTCCCCCACCGTGGAAAAGTGGAAGGAATTGGTGGTGTCCCACCACCTCTCCACAAGAGCCCCCAGGAGAGGGCGACTCGCTGTGATCCGCGTCAGGCTACAGCAAAATATACCGAAGTTGGTCTCGTTGACAATCCGACGGACCTCCGTGGGGAGCACATCGTACCAGTCTCGAGCGGTCGTAGCGCCATAGCCTCGAAAGGAGCAAGATCCCTCCTATTGAAAATGCAGGTCAAATCAAATCAGCAGTGTATTGAAAATGCAGTTCAAATCAAATTAGCAGTGTATTGAAAATGCAGGTCAAATCAAATCAGCAGTGTATTGACAATATAGTTCAGATCAGATCAATGATGTATTGAAAATATGGTTATATCCAGAGCAGTGATATGTCAAAGATGCATTTGAATTCAGAGTAGTGACGCATGAGATGTGGGTGTGTACAGTACATACAGGGTAGTGATGTGTAAAGTACAATCAGGTGCAGATCAGCAATGTATGAAATACAGTTAGATCAAAGCATGCGACGCAATCAGATCGAAACAGCGCAAGAAATGCAGGTGGTCGAAAGTAATACTACAGAAAAACAAAGGTGGTACCTCCACGGCAATGGCCGACAAATGAGACATCGACTCTCTTAATAAGAGGTCGTCTGGCATATCCTCATCGAAATCGGTAAAAGTATGGATACCTCTCGCCACCGGAATGATGTGAGTCTCCGGATGGTACACCGCGGGGTCGAAGGGACATATGTCCAATGGTAACGGCTATGGCTCAACCTCAGGCTCAGCCGCAAACTCTGCTGCTAACTCTATTGGAGAAAGTGCGGGGAAGCCCTCACCATGAGTCACATCGTCAGCCATCTGAGATGGATGCACAAGAATGATGCGAAAATGAGCAAAATGAGCAAATTTAGAATAAACCCAAACCCTAAGAGAGAGAAAATTCAAGAAAAGTTGAAAAACCCGGGAAAGTGAACTAGCCTCGAGAGAAGATCAAGGGAAATGATCCTTTAATGCGGGAAATGATGAAAGAAGCCTTGGATGCAATTTCTGATCGGTTCAAATCGAAGAAAAACCAAGAATCCTTAGTGATGCAAGGTTGAATAGGGTGTTGGAAAACGCGTAAAATGCGCGAATCTAGAGAGAAGGCACACCTAGGAAGGAAGGAAGTTGATTTCTATGGGGGGGTTTGTGAGGAAATAGGTTAGTTTTGAGCCTATTTAAAGACCCACGGCTTGAAAGCCCCTTTTGCCCCAATCTACCACCGATGGCCGGCAGGGGTACATCGGTGGACGGCAAGATGTCATCGATGGCCGGCAGTGGATGCAGATGGCCAGCGGTGGCCGGCGGTTGTCCCTGGTGACCACCAAACCTTTTCCAGCTTTCCTGATCTATTTGATCTTGGAATATGTTCCCAGGTCCCAACAATCCCGCGGAATGCTCAAAACTTAATTCGAAATGCCTCCGGGGGAACTCAGGAATCATGTCCACAACATACGATGGTAGACATCCATCAATGCACGCTAGGTGTATCCTTTTTACGCATCCCAAACCCTCCGAGAGGTAAACCGGAGGTCTCCTTTTAAGATGTCTTTATTAAACATCTTTTTCTTTTGTTGATGTCAACTAGTATTCATCTGTTACGATAAACATCCATCTAGTTCACATGCATTGTTATGCATTTTCCTTATCGCGCATTGTCATGCGCACCTTATATGCATTGTCATGCATTTTCTTATCTCTATTATGTATTTTTATGCATTTTCCTTATCGCGCATTGTCATGCGCACTTTATATGCATTGTCATGCATTTTCTTATCTCTATTATGCATTGTCATGCATTTTCCTTATCGCGCATTGTCATGCGCACCTTACATGCATTGTCATGCATTTTCTTATCTCTATTATGCATTGTCATACATTTTATTTATCATGCATTGTCATGCATGTCCTTGTCACACATCATTATGCACTTCCTTATCATGTGTTGTTACCTTTGCTTGCTTTACACATTGCATGCATTTCCACGTATGCTTTACTTACATGTGTTTATGCATTTTACAGGAGGTTACACATTGTATGCGTTACTGCATACTTTACTTACATGTGTTCATTCCTACCATACACATTGCTTGCGATACTGCATGCTTTACTTACATGTGTATATGTATTTTTAGGTGGTTACGCATTGTATACGTTTCGGCGTGCGCTTTACTTACATGTGTTCATACCTTGCTTGCTAACACATTGCATGCGTTTCCGCGTATGCTTTACTTACATGTGTTTATGCATCTCACAGGAGGTTACACATTGCTTGCGTTAATCACGATTTCTTTACTGATATGTGTTCATTCTTGCTATACACATTGCCTACATTACTGCATGCTTTACTTACATGTGTATATGTATTTTCAGGTGGTTGCACATTGTTCACGTTTCGGCGTGCGCTCTACTGACATGTGTTCATACCTTTGCTTGCTTTACACATTATATACATTTTGACGTGTGCTTTACTTACATGTGTTTATGCATCTCACAGGAGGTTACACATTGCTTGCGTTAATCACGCTTGCTTTACTGATATGTGTTCATTCCTGCTATACACATTGCCTGCATTACTATATTTTGAAATGTGAGTTATTAACATATGTGCATATGGATTGTTATGACGTGCCATGTAAGCACAGCTCTATGGACAAAAGTTTTAAATTGCTTCCGTTTGGCCCCATTAACTCTGATGAGATATGTCTGGTTTGGTTTGAGGTCATAGGTAATCTCGTGTTTACTGGCCGGTTATGTCCTTAACCCATAGGGGCGGGTTCGGATCTGCTATACACATTACCTGCGTTACTGCATGCTTTACTTATATGTGTATATGTATTTTCAGGGGGTTACACATTGTGCACGTTTCGGCGTGTGCTTTACTAACATGTGTTCATACTTTCAACTCCTATACACATTGCCTGTGTTACTACATGCTTTGCTTACATATGTTCAAATTCCTGCTTCACACATTGCATGCGTTTCTATGTGTGCTCTACTTACATGTGTTTATGCACACTTCACATGCGTTGTCACGCACTTTTCACTAGCATTGTTATGCACACTTCTAACAAAATTGTACCTGTCAAGTTTTGTTTTTCTTTCAAGCACAATATTGTATGTACGGTTCATTTGAAGTTGGCATGCCCAGACAAGCCGCACAGGTATTGTATGCACTCCGCGTGAAACGTGGTAAGAATTGCATAATTTTTCTTACATCCTTCTTGTTGGAATATGTAGGACTGTTGTTCACCCACTTAAAACTGTTGCATGATTTGCCTCATTACAGCATTCTTGGCATGATTACTAGTCATGCTCTTGCATCTTGCATATCATTTGCATTATGCCCCAGCCTCCGGGCGCATTTCCGCATGCCTATATTGATTGATTGTCTGAGCCTTCGGCCTTGTCAAAAATGGGTCGTCTCTGGGCTTTGACACTCACTCCCGTCACTTTGTGACTGTTGAGTTCTGTCAAAGAGGGGCAACTGTAGACACCCCATTTTTGACCGTCCTCGGGACTTGGTTGTGCTTGCAGGTACACCCAACAACTAGTGTGACTGCTCACCGAGTACTCGACTGTCACGGCGGAACGTCACCGATTCGAGCTTCCCAGACCTTGTATCCTTTCTGCCCCATTTTTGGACCTTGGCTAGGTCCTTTCAAAGTGACCTTCTTGGTGCACTGCCGGCCATGGCATGGAACTGCCGGCCATTGCTTTGCTCTCTCCGGCCACTGGTGAAGCCCTGCCGGCCATCAGTGAGCCACTGCCGGCTATTGATGATGGCCGGCACTCCCCCTGTCTCAGCTGGTTTTCCTCCAGATCTTTTGAGCCAACTGGTTTTTTGTTTGCTCCCCTCCATACACGTGTATGGAGGGATGAAGAACCTGTAAAGCTTCTTGGAGAAGCTTTGGCTTTACATTCCTATATAAGCAAGAGGGCTCCCTCTTTGCCAGAGGTGCTGAGTTTTAGAGAGCAAAAACTTCCTTTCTCTCTATATTGTTTGTGTTTAGTGCTTAGAAATTGGATTTCCTTGCACTTTTACACTACAACAGCTAGATATATACCACCACCATTGGAAAAAGCTTCTTGGGAGGTCTTCTTGAGGTTTGAAAGCAAACTTCCACCCCCTGAAATTGCTGGTTTCGAAGAGGGTCTTCAAGGGTGAGCATTTCTCCCATTTTTTACACTTTCTTGCACCTTGCTTTAGCCCTCTTTGCATATTGATTTAGGCTTTGCTTATAACTGGAAAAAGTCTTGTTTTTAAGTGTTTTTTAAGTGTTTTTTAAGTTTAGTTAAGGTCACTTTGCTGTTAGGGGTGTGTAACACCCTTTCTTGCTTTGTTTGGCTTTGTTTTAAGCCATATCTTGAGGCCTCCGAGCTAGCCTTGGTTTGGCCTTCCTACCATTGAAATCTAGTGGATTTTTAGTGGTAAAGGTGTGGTTTTGAGGTCCTTAATCAGAGAGTCTTGTTTTTAAGTGCTTTTTAAGTTTAGTTAAGGTCACTTTGCTGGTAGGGGTGTGTAACACCCTTTCTTGCTTTGTTTGGCTTTGTTTTAAGCCATATCTTGGAGCCTCCGAGCTAGCCTTGGTTTGGCCTTCCTACCATTGAAATCTAGTGGATTTTTAGTGGTAAAGGTGTGGTTTTGAGGTCCTTAATCAGAGGGGGTAGCCCCCTCTCTTTGTGTTCCTCTTTGCTTGCATTTTTGGCTTCCAAAGGACCATCCTTCTATGTATTTTTGAGGCTTGGTTCAAGCCTATTTTTGTGACTTTTAGGACCTACCTTGGCCCTATCCATGGCTGGTTTGGTCATATTTTTCATGCATATAGTATGTGTAGTGTAACTCCATCCATAGCTCATCAAAATAGCATGTGTGCTTAGCTTGTGTTGAGTCCATTTCAGTGGGTTTTTGGTGATGTTTTACCATGCCATGAACCTGTTTTGGGTTGGTTTTGTTACCCCATGCTTGCATGATGCACTTCTAGTGTAAATCCCCTAAACTAGCTTCATATGCTCCATGCTTTGCCATGTCATTTTAGCTTGTTTAGTTTACGTTCCAGCATGTATTTGGTCATCATTTGGCATGTTACAACCCTATCCATAGTTGGTTTAATCATCCTTTGCATGCTCCATATAGGTGTAGAACAAATCATGTTTACTAGCCCTTTGTGCATGATGTTTTGACTCATCATATTAGCATATTTTGGCTTTGCTCAAACTTGATTTTATGCTTATTTTGAAGTGTTCTAGGACTGTTTTGGGCTGCCATGACCATATCACTCATGCTTTGTATAGCTATAGTGTAATGCTTAGGCTAGTTTTGGGTTTTGAGGCCTCTATCATGCCATACATGTGATGTTTGCATGCCTTGCCCTCATTCCACATACTATTTCAGTCCATGAAATATTGTTGTTCACTCGCATTTGACATGCCTTGACTGCTTTGTATAGCTTGTGCTTTATGCCTCAAGAATGAGCTTTTGTGCATGCCATTAAGCCTAAGCGTTTGGCCCATCATTTCAATACATTTTGGGTCCTAATATACCATGATGTAACTCTGTTTTTGGTTTTCCAAGTCATGCCATGATTGGTTCTCATAGGTGTAATGCATTGCCTCTATTGTAGCCTTTCATGTCCTATGTTTTAGCATTATATGCTAGCTTGCTTTGGCTTACTTCCATGCATGTTTTAGTTTCATATCAGTATGTACTAGGACTGTTTTGGGTTTCCCTTTTCATATCCTTCATGCTTCGTATAGCTGTAGTGTAATAGGCCTTACAAGCTTCGTGCTTCGGTGATTCGCGCATGCTATCCTTGAGCTATTTAAATGATTTGGCATCATTTATCATCTCATTTCAGTGCATATAGTGTTGTTACACTTGCACATTTGTCTCTTCTTAGGCACTTTTGAGAGTTGCCCTTTTAGGCCCCTTTGATGAACCTTTCGCATTTCGCATGCTTGAGTGTGTTGTTTGGCTTAATTCATCGCTTTGGCTACTGATTTGGATCTAGTTGAGAGCCGTCCATCTTTGGTGTAAGCCCATCTTACCATGTTGTCACATGCTTGTTTCATTTCGTATGTTGTCGCATACTTGTTTAAGCTTTGCATACCTTGCATACTCACATGTTCATGTTGCATTTTGTCATGTTGTCCAAGGTTATCACCTCACATCATGCTTATATGCTTATTGCATGCTTGGTTTAGTTACATGTTTGCACATTTAGGTCATGTTGCATGTTTGCCATGCGTATGTGTTGCATTGCTTGGATTAAGTGTTAATCTGAGCACGAGAAACGAGGGGCGTTTCATACTTCAAGTGGTGGAACGTGTCTCAATTCTCAGTCGCCGAAGCTCTTGATGATTCATGATAGAGTTCTAGGCTTTACTTGCTTTATTTGTGCATTCATTTTCATATTGATTGGCATAAGTTGGATCTTTGGCCATCATGCATCGAGATGCGCGATTGATGGTCGTGGATCTGACTAGGCCCCTCCCTTGATGTCTTGAGGTGATTTGGAGTGCCATGGTGCGTACATATCCTTGGGAAACCCTCAATTTTCTCTATTTTGTGCTTCGTTGCAGTTTGGTGTCACAGCACACCAGTGGCCGACAGCCTGCCACTGATGGCCGGCAGTGTGCCACCCTTGGCCGGCAATGGACCATATTTGGCCGGCAGATCTCCTTCCCTGGCCGGCAGGCCACTGGTGACTTCCCCTGCAGTGTTTTGGTAAGGTCCAGCAACAAGCACTGGAAGACACCCTGCAAACAGAGCCTCTAAAGAGCAACCGGAAGGCCTTCCAAAGCGAGGAACCGAAGCGAGCACACATCTCCCTCTTCTTCAAACAAGGCTAGAATAGCACTATTTACTGTTTTCCCTATTTGTTTGTTGTCTTTCATTTGATAGTTAATTAATTTGTTAATTAATTAAGTTGTGTAATAATTAGTTGTAACTAGTTATTCAATTTGGTTCTGTAATAATTAAGTAGCTTGTTACTAGTTAATTAGGCGGCTTGTATTATTTATTCGGACCCTCCGAGTGAGGGCAAATTTGTAATAAGTGTGGGTGCATGTGTGCATGTCTTCCAACCCCATTTCTTTCTCCCTTTTATTTAACCGCTTATAATGGTTAGATTTAGGGCATATTTCAATTAGCATACTTATTGCTATGCATGCGTGCATTCATTCATCTGTATTGCATGCACCGGGCTCGGCGCATCATACTAACTGCATAGTATTTCAAATCTAACTTGAATACGTGTTATCTGTTTCATTTCACATGCCGTCCTAGGATTAGCCGAGCCTATTCTAATTGCATTTTGCTTGCGATACATTAGTCATTCTAACATGGACTTGGATCATGCATGATTGCTAACGAGTTCTCTGTTTTGGCGCGGAGTACAATGTAAGTATTTATGCTTTAGCATCTCGCATGAGTGTGATTGTTAACATGACAGCATGCTTACCATGTGGCTATATGCTTATGTGATATACCTGCCTGAATGCCTGTGGGTGAAGGTTGGATTACTTGAATTGGGATAATTCATTGAAATCCGCATTTTAGCCTACTTGCGAGTAGCAAACTTCAAACATTTCCAAACAAACGGATATGCAATGCTTTGTTCCAAATTAAGCGATCTAGTCTATATTTGTATGATGTGCGCATCACATAGTAAATCTAGGCTAATAACCGGAATAAGAACGCATAATGTTTTCAAAACTCGATATCATGGTTAGTGGAGACCGATTTTTGATCCGACGAGCGGGGGTGCTCACAAAGTGACCTTCCCCAATCGTACCCAAGTTCCCGAGCCGAGGCAACTTTGGTGATGACAAACACGTGGCCTTAGGCAACGAGTCAGGGTTTCCTAAATTTCCCCCAAAATAAAATATTTAGGTGGCGACTCTGTATCTGGCAAAGCAGTCCATGTTTGGCACTTCTTTCTAAAAATCAGTTTTTCAAAACGATTTGTCGGATTTGGACTCTTTAACGATTCATCAGTCTTGCATTGTACTCTACGAGATTAGATACAGGACCGTGACATTGAGTCCTGAACTGTAGTGAGCCCAAATGAACAAAACGGGGGATTTCCCTCCCGGGACGTTTGGGGACGTCAACATATATTTTGAAATGTGAGTTATTAACATATGTGCATATGGATTGTTATGACGTGCCATGTAAGCACAGCTCTATGGACAAAAGTTTTAAATTGCTTCCGTTTGGCCCCATTAACTCTGATGAGATATGTCTGGTTTGGTTTGAGGTCATAGGTAATCTCGTGTTTACTGGCCGGTTATGTCCTTAACCCATAGGGGCGGGTTCGGATCATGACAAGTATGGGAGGAAGATTGAGAGAAGAGGGAACCATTATGGGTGTAGAAAATTCAAAAATTGAGAGAGAAACTCTCAAATCCTTCTTCCTAGACATAAAAAAAATATCTAGATCTACACTTTGAAAGTGTTTTGGGAGCTTGGCAGAGACATGCCATAAAGTCATCGAAGAGGTATCGAAAATCACTTAGAGAGAGAGGCTCTTCAGTAGCCCCCCTCTAGGAATAATGTCACCATTAACTATTATTTACTCTACGATGTAAGCTACTTCCACAAATATCTATCTGTATCAGGTATTAATACTTTGTAGTTCTACATATGTATTAGGTATACGACACACACATTCAAATTTTCCTTTTTAATTTTAAAAAAAATTACGCTTGGTACCCTTGCACTTTACACTCAATTCCATTTTGGCCCTTGACCCTTAAAAAGTGACACTTAAACCCTCATACTTCCAATCAAGTCTTTTGTTTTCTTTTTTTTTTTTAACAAAAATAATAATAAGAAGGCCAAACAAACAATTACAAAGACAAAGCCCTCACTAAACCAAGAGGGGGGAGAAGACACCCAAGAAAATAGTAAATCACCTCGCAGAAGCGATTAGGTTATCCAATAAGCTGCCTTATTTGTCGATCGAGGACTCCACTTGAATAAGAAATTTCCTTGCCTTGCCATGCTTTTGATATCAAGGACAACATTGCACTCCCAAGAGGGAGCAGTTTTAGACACACAGGGGTGTATGACTGACTTCTTGTCACCTTCAATATCAATGTTCGAAAGTTATGCACTTATGCCACATGGCAAGCCAATCAAATAGAAAATGTTTCACCTTGTAGAACAGATGAAATAGTCACATGCTTGGCTATGCCATCAATGAGATTTTCATGAGCATTTCGTAAAAGAACATCAATTGCACCTTGAGAAGAGTTTTTCTAAACAACCACATCATAGTTAAGCTTCAAAAAATTTCCCAAATGAGGAGTCCAATTAGCCAAATTGAAAGACACATTAGCAGCACCTTCAGGGCAATTCACCTCCTTTATTAAGGTTGGTAAAATATTAATAAAGTATTCTCCCCTTTGCACCCCCAATGCAAGTGGGTTGGTCAGAGTAAACTTTGTCCTATGTTCCTCATACCCACGAACAAACTTCACCGGAGCCGATAGCCTCCTTTCTTTCCAAAGTCTTATTTGCTACATCAAAAAAAAATCTACACACATTTGAATGAACTGTTCGTACTTCTCGAGATACTCTTTTAAGGAGTACAACATTGTATACCAAAACAATCAATAACAAAGAAAGAAAAAAAAAGGAAGAACGAAACAAGATATCAGAAAACAAAGTCACCACAATAGCTATCTCATTGAAAAATCATATTCCTCTACACCATCAAATGTTTTCTGGTACCAAATAAATAGCAAAATTGCCCTGTGAATAAGTATAAAGATTCACCATTCAAAATAATTCAGAAACACAATCATTTTCTTATCTTTGCTTTTTGTTAATCAGTTTGTTTTTATCTTTACTTTACAATTATGCAAACCATTATACACGTGACACGTGTAAACCACTACCCCATAAGGAATCTAAAGTCCTCACACCACTCACACCTAGGCCCGGGCGTGACTTCCTTTACACTACAACCATACACGTGTCTAAACTTCGTAAATGGACGGCCCAAATTCAGCCAGGAGGGGCGCTGGTAATATTAATACAGCGCCCCCCCAAGTCACACCAAGTTTTTTTAACATAATAAGTAGGCCTTGTACGGCTAGTATGATTTTACTGTTCTCCATTGCAAAATGCCTCGCCAAGACTCTTTCTGTTTCTATGCAAAAAATGTTTTCCTCACATATCCACAATGCCCTTGTCCAAAAGAATAACTCCTAGATCTCTTGCAATCACTTCTCCAACTAGCTTACTTACCATACTATATACTGGTCGCAAGAGAGCTCCACGAAGATGGAAACCTCCACCTCCATGTAATGGTGCAATGCACAAAAAAGATCCAAACCTCCAATCAGAGATTTTTCGATCTAACAGGAACCAACAGGAGAATCGACCATCCAAATATAGAAAAAGTTCATTCTCTAACAGTAAGTCGACAATATATACAAAAATGGGGCGATTTCATAAAATGGAGAGAATTTTAATC
The DNA here is from genome assembly GCF_004153795.1 of Camellia sinensis. Lineage (NCBI taxonomy): Eukaryota > Viridiplantae > Streptophyta > Magnoliopsida > Ericales > Theaceae > Camellia > Camellia sinensis. The sequence goes on along the minus strand of NW_021025358.1, from coordinate 1,466,165 downwards.
CAAGGGAAAAGTCCTTCGAAAAATATAGACGAACTCTGGCGGGGAATTCTTGCAGAAGCAGAAATAAAGGAACAATTCCTTACAATCTGCAAAGAATGATGTTCCACCGATTACATCACAATATACCCCCAATTAAAAATATTTTCGAGGGATCATTATAGACGAGAGAGGGCCCCATATACAAGCCCTTTTAGTTCATTTCCTTTTCTTAATGAAGAAACAAAAAAATTGGGCAGAAAATAATATTTTGTTTGTAAGTCAAAATTTTATAAAATACTAGCTATGTCAAAATGGTTGTCTCTTCGTTTACTGTGAAGACGACTGGATTAGATTAGGGATAAACAAAAATAATATACATGATTTACATACTAACAAAGAACTCTCCTCCTTTTCTGATAATAGGAACCAAAACAACGGCCTATCCGCTAAATCTCCCTCTACCTCAAAGGACCTTCGAGGACAGGAAAAACTGCATGGGCCAGAAGCCTCGGACAACACAACTACTTCTCCAACCAAATAAGTTTCAAGGACTACAATCAAGACGCCGTCTACAACGTCATAAACGACATCAAATACTTGACAGTCCTAACTGAACTAATGAAAAATCTAGTTGGATGCCAGAGACTTTCATTTGTTCGTTAAATTTCAACTAGATCTCACCATTAGAGGAGAAATTCCTCATATTATATTAACTAATGGGGACAATAATTGGTTATATGTGATGCCCCCAAAAATAAGAGAATAGTTCAATGTAAATGTAACCACCGTAATGATTAATGAAAAAAAATTATTAATTTTATTTATGTAACCAATCAAACTTTCATTTACTTATTACATTTCCCTTATCATTAACAACAACAACATCGTCATTCTTCTTTATACTTATGATTACATTTCCTAAAACATCGAAAAATTCTGAACCGTCTATAACAACAGACCATCTCTTATCAACTTCGTATTTCCTAGTAGCGCCAACCTCCAAAATCGACGGACCAAGATCAACATCACCAGAACCATCACCACCTCTGCTTACATCAATCTTAGACAAGCTGAGACAACCTCTACATTCATCAATAACTGAACCACTTTGCTTGAAACCTCCTAATAACAAATCTCTCCGCCTCTCTGGTAAACCAACAAACTTAGTCCGTGATAGAATTGGAAGAACTTTGGTTGGAGCACAATGCCAAACATCAACATTCGCCTTCATATATTTTTTAGATAACACAACAATAGATGGGGCCCTCAACTGCGAATCTTCTGGAATTTCACTTGTAGAATACGTCAAATACCCCTTCATTTTACAATATGTTACACCCCTTTTAATATTCAAATCTTCAAATCGATACTTCACTATCCATGACACCTGTTTTTCGTTAATGGAATAATAAACATTCCCATAATACACTAATTCACACTGACAATCTACAGGGAAAATAAAATACACCTGTAGATTGTCATTACTATCTAACCTCCGATCATACACATTTGCTCTGACCAACCCACTTGTATTAGGGGCGCAAAGGGGGGAATGTTTAATTAATATTTTATCAACCTTAATATTCTTTTATTTGTATCTCAATCTCAACTAATAAACCAGATGGAAATGATATTCATATGACCACCTTCAAGGGTAATATAGTAAATCACTTGGTTTCCTACTCATGTTCTGCCCCTACACTTTGTAATGCTTTTATATATATATATATATATATATCTTCATTTCTTATCCCCAAAAAGTAGAGTTTGTATGAAGAAGAAAGAAGAAAAATAATGACTAGAATGTGTGGAATGCTATTAGGTGTTTGTGGTTAATTATTTGAGTGACTTTTTTGTTGATTTTTTTTTTCATTTTTAGTAAAATTAAAATTAAAAAAAAATCAAAAAGTTTGACTTTTAGATTCTACCTAACTAGACAAAATAAAAAAGTAAAATAATTTTTTAAAATTGAAGTGTCAAAAACAGTTGCCTATTTTTTTTGGGGGGGGGGGGGGTCTTTAATGAATTTTTTAAGATTCTACTTAACTAAAAGTCATGTGAATCCCATTTCCATCTAGTTCATTAATGCGGGTAAACAAATGGGGTGGATTGGAACCTGATTTAAAATATGTGGAATTAATTGTCACTTTTAAAAGCTAAGAGGCAAAGTAAGATTAGATGTAAAGTACAGAGGCACTAGTGTAACTTATCCTAATTTTTATCATACTCCAAAAGTATCTAATATATATCCAAATCGTACCTTAACGGGAATAGTACTTTCTTATACATAGAGCTGGAATTAAAAAGTTTCATTAAACCTTTTTTTTTTTTTATCATACCCAAGAACTCATGCATTTCATTAGGAGGTTAGTTGTTCGAATTTCTCCACCACGTCTAATTTTCTTGAGGGTTTTTGCCAAAACTCCCTTGGCCCAACATTTTTATGTAAAAATGACACATGCTAATTCTATCCTGTGAAACACCTTTCTCCATTGAAATATACGGTGAAGTGACTATAATAGCCCTCTATATATAAAGAGACATTGACTCACATACACCCAATCATCCCCGCTTTAGTTTCCTTCCAAAACACTCTCCGAAAAACACTTACTCGAAAGCGAAATTATTACATTTTGGTACAGATTCATCGCTATTCTCTTGCATGTTGATTTTCATCCATCACAACTATCATCTTCTATATAATCATTGATCATGACTCTTCTCCGACGTCGATTTGTTTGAATTTCAAGGTTGGAGATTTAGATCTATAAATATCTCTTGATTTTTGGAAGTTCGTTTAAATTTAGAGTTTTTTTATTTTATTTATCAGTTTGAATACTGAGACTGTGATCTCAAATGAAGATATTGTTGGAGTATGTTCAGAGTAGCGAAAATAGTAAAATTTTATTGCCTACCAGATTAAGATTTTATTGCGTAGGAGTAAAAAAAAATGTCAAAGCAGAGTAAAAGTTTATTATCAATTTTATTTTACTATCATTTATAAACAAATTGTCACCAAACGTCTTCTTAAATGTTAAAATTTCATAATAAATTTACTGTAAATTAGAATAAAATTTTAATGTGATATAGAGTAAAATTATATTGTTAACGTTAATTTCAAAGGTAAAAATTTTACTATTTTTGTTTTTAAGAATTTCATGGCCAACATGAATCTTGTTTAACGAGAGGATTATAAAAATACTATTTTATTAGAAAATAATATATAGATAAAAAATTATATCATTTCAAAATTCGAAATATAAAATTAGTTACTAAATTAAGGGCAAGATCATCCTTAAAAAAATAGAAAGAAATTTGTTTGTAGTTAAATTAAATTGAATTTTAACCTACTAAACTATTTGACTAATTTTACATTACTTTACATTAAATAAATATTATTTTAAAAACGTAATCAGCAGTATTCATACCTTATCTTTTTTCATTTTTTAATTTTACCTTATTGACAATACAAATGCTTTGTAGCATTTACTGCATATTTTGCAAGAATAGTGACTTTATTATGAGGCATTTTCATCTGAAAATCTTTAAGCAAAAGTATTACCCTCTATTGTGAGACGTGTGTTGTATGACGTGGTATACATTGCTATATAGTGCATCCATGCTCGAGGAGCTTATAGTTAGGGGTGGAAATTGTTCGTGTGGTGTTGTTTTGTGTCATGTTATCATGTTTAAAATATTTCAACATTAATAAGACTTATTTAACTTAAACGTGTCAATTATCTTGACATTGACCTGATTTACTTATACTCGTGTCAATTCGAATACAACATGCCTAACACCGTTAGTATAACAATAAACAAATTTTAAAACTTGTTTCAAGCAAACTTATTTCACGTCACATGTACAAATGTAATTTGTTCAAATATTAACACCTACAAAGATAATATATATGCCAATATTCATGAATATAAATCAAAAGATTCATAAATCATGTGTCACACATCCAGTCTGAACTACTGGCATCCATTAATATCCAAATATTTAACAAAATTTAAAAAATGGACAAATTTTCTTCTAATACCATAATTTAATTCAATGGTTGAGGATGAAACATTTAATACTAGATTCAAGTTGCATTAGTGGGTGGTTCATATCAACAAGGATTTTTGCAAGAGTCGTATTCGGATTACGCATGTATAGCCCTAACACAACCCATTTAATATTTGTATTTTTTAGTTATCATATTCGTGTTCATATAAAAAAAAATGACTAACCCTAATCTTTTAATTAAATGTACAATACGAATAGTGTTAACGAGTCGCATGTCAAATTCCTACCCTACTTACAGCATAAAGGTGTGGTTACTTATACATGTATGTGATTAGATTGGTTTTATTGTAGCATGTATTTTCTTTCATGTGGGAGTGTGATGTGGAGATAATGTTTCCATCTATGTGAAATCAATCACTTTGTGGGTATATTTCTGTAGTTTAATTGTTAGATGATTTGAGCTGAAAAATGGGTGACTTGGGTCTAAAACATGTATAGGTATTGTTTAGATGTGGAACTATGAGTATGCATGGTGTTATACTCTTAATTAAAGACAGTCCTTCTGTAGGCGTTACAACAATGGAACTTTTATTGTTTTTCATAGTCAATTTTATATGCTAATCCATAATGAATCCGCCCATTTTCACCGTGACTTTGTATAAGTTGAATTAGAATACACTTGTGGGCATCTTCATCAAATTCTTGTGAAATTGTCAGAATTTGATGTCATATAGATTTTCTATGCTGCCAAACCTTGCATGATAGAAATAGGAAGCAGGTTTTTTTTTTTTTTTTTTGGTCTCGTTTAGGAAGTTGGCTATTTTTAGGGGTGCATAGATAGAACATTGCAATGAAGATTTCTCTCCCTGATTCAAAAGATGTTACACCGAGGTATGCAAAGGCTAAGATAAACCAGACATTGAAGTATCTCAAGAACCAGGGCTCAAACGTTGGTGTGAGAGTTCAATCCACTAGTCCAATCCCCACAAGAGATTGTATGGCAAAAGGAAGGATGAAAATAAATCTGCAGCTACTTTGTTTTCCTTTTGAAATTGCTCATGCCTTGTGCATTCATTAAGATGATATACTTGCTATCCATTACTGTAAATTACTTTTCTGGAATTTTAAGAATGTTTTAGTTATTAATTTTTTTCATCACCTATAGCTTTTCCGAATCATTTTGGTATTATTGTCATCATCAAGACGGTCATTATGATCATCGTCATCTACTCCTTCCTCTTCTTCGTCTTCTTCTCTTAAATTTGGCAAAATATTGTTGCGAAGCAAGGATATTGCCAAGGTCAAAGATGATCAGGAGTGGGAGATCATTGAGACAAGAAAAGCACTTTTGAGCACATGACATGTGGAAGCATATAAACCCGAAGAAGATATCACTAGCGGAGGAGCTTGAGGTATGGAAAATAACTTATGTATCTTAAATGAATATTATTTGAAAAAACTAGAAATCCCCCAGATGTTGATTTGTGATTATGTATCAATTTTAAGCAGAATATAACAATCCCAATCAAACAATCAAGACAAAGAGACACAACAATTTTAACGTGGAAAAAACCACAATTGGACACCTCCAACTGTGATCAAAAAACCACGGGCAACAGCCACAAGAACAATCCACTAAGAAGATTTAAAGGAATTACACAGGTATACTCTCAATTACCTAGCGAATCCACAACGCCTAATTGAACCAACCTTTATGTGCCTCTTCCAACCCCATCTTCACCCCGGAATTGTCTTTCTGATGAGCCACTCCGGATTCCACCAAAGCTTCAGGCTCGAATTCTTCAGAATCCACAACTGAAGAATAACTCTCTCTTTTGTGTATAACAAACAAACCTTTGATGTACTCTCTTTAGATCATGAGTTGAATACTCAATAAAAACATCAAAGAAAACTAACAAAATCTCTCCAGATATAAACCTTAAGATCCAAAAATAAGATCTGGAGAAGTTCAATCAATCCCTTAGTTTTGGGAGAAAACCAAGTATTTATAGAGAACCAAAGTAATCCTAATTTCAGAAGAAAACCAACTCTTTAATCAAATCTGGAAATCTGGGATCGCGCGGTCCGCTCGAGCGGAGACTTCAAATTCTGTGATTTCATACAAGCTCCACGCTTTCCACGCTCGAGCGGCGGTTTGGACGCTCGAGCGCCGAATCACACCATCCAGTACTTTTTCAGCCATAACAGAGATACTGTGAGCTCGCAAACCCCGCTCGAGCACCCGTTTCCCCGCTCGAGCAGACAGGCAAAAACTGGAAAAACTGGAAAAATATTACATGATCGAACAGGCAACTTTGAATGCATTTTTGCATTTTGCTTCGGGGGCGCTGCCCCTCGACCCCGCCGTGGCGCTGTCCCGGACCCGCCAAGGGGCGCTGCCCCCTGGACCCCCGCGAGCTGACCGGGCAGCTCGATCCCCGTCATAATCAGCGAAGTGGCAATCTTGAAAGCTTTATCATCACAAAATTCCCTGAAAGGCTTGATTCGGGTTGGATTCGCATCTAAACACTCAAAGTCTCACTGAAATAAAAATGCGAATAAAATTACAACTCAAAGAAGTTTTGTCAAACGGGTTTGCCAAGAAATAAAACCTAACATTATTGATATCTGAAAATTCTAAAAATTCTCGAGATAATGATTTGTAATTATGGTTCAATTTTAAACAATGAATAGAAATCTCAATCAAACAATCAACAACAAATTGGCACAACGATTTAATGTGAAAAAAATCACAATTGGACTCTTCCAATTGTGATAAAAAAACCACAGTCCAAGGTTACAAAATAATCCACTAAGAAGACAAATAAGAATTACACACAAGAGCTCTCAATTACCTAACGAATCCACTCCTAAATTAAACCGAACCCCATGTGCCTCTTCCACCACCGTTTACACCTCGGAATTGCTTTGGCCAATGTTGAATTCATAACGCCAATGTCGAATCCACGATGATGAGTCACTCTAAAATCCACCAAAGTTTCAGGCCCAAGTTTCTCGGAATCTATCAATGAACACCTCTCTCTTTTTTGTGAATGAAAGAATAAAAACAACCCTTGATGTTTGTCAATATTGTTGAGTATCCACACCATGTGAAATTGGCTATGGAAATCAAGAATGGAGACTGCAGATTTGGGCTAGAGATCTTGTGGAGATTTTTAGCCAAGCTATCCTATTATAGGGCGGCTGTGTTGGTGGCTTGCCATAAATTTTGTTGGTGGCTTGTCTGTAGGCAAGTGTTGAATTTTAGCTCTCCTGTTTGTATATAAATAGGAAGAGTTGTGAGCTGAGATTGTAGTGTGAAGAAAGTGAGAGTGTTGTGAGAAGTGTATAAGAGCTGTGAGAGTTGAGTTGAGTGAGTGACAATCTCTTCCTTCTTCATTTTGTATTTTTGCTCGATTTAGTGATTTCTCATTTCTCCTCCCGTGGACGTAGGCATTAGGCCAAACCACATAAATATTTGTGTCTCATTGGTGTGTGTGATTGTTTGTTAATTGATCTATGGGTGTGCATAAACTCAACAAATATGTAGTTCGTTGATCAATTGATTACCTTCTATATATCAAGGAAACTCATATATAAATACCTTCCAATATAAAATACTTTGATTACTCTCCTCTCTGAGAATCTAGACAGGGTTCAACCCTAAAATGAGCAAACGGTGCACTTCATACTAAATAGAGTCGCGACGACCGCTCACTTGACCATTCGAGCAGTACAATCCCCGTACTTAATCAGCGAAGTGGCAAACAAGGAATGCTCAAAACAAAATACGGAATGTCAGCACATACTCTTTTACTCAAGTGCAACTTAGGTTGGATTCACATCTAAACTCTCATAACATATAGATGCAATAGAGCGTATAAAAATATAATTAAATAGAGTTTTGTCTAACGAGATTGCCAATTACAACAACCTAACAATATCTATTGCTACTTATTAGCAAATTGTTCCATGTGTTACAGGCCTTGCAATAGAATGTTGACATTAACAATTATGAATACAAGAGAATTCCGATGCGAAATGAAGAGAAGTCGAGCTAGAATAGAATTCTTTCACATTTTCCCAGTCGCTGCACCACAGAAGAAATTTTAGAATTTAGATTTTCCATTAACATCATCAAATTCCATATCGCCATACTGATTCTACCAGGGAACAAAAGGTTATGAAAGGGTCCAAGAAGTGTGTCTTACCATCACAGTCTCCCAATTTCACCTTGTTGATGTTTGGTTATTCTTTGCTGCCAATTAGGCTATTTTTTGGTCTGTAAACAATTACTTTGTTATACTTCAGCTTTTATTGTATATCCTGTAATCAAATACATTTGGGAAAAGTTTTGTATGAGACCAATTGATCAAGGATAAATTAATTTTTGCCTTCGTATTCATTTCCATTGATAAATCCAAGATACAAAAGCATTACTCTTTCTTCCACAAGTGGAATTTGTACTCATATGTACACAGATTATGTGTATCCATCATCTCTTGTCCCAAACTACTCTCTATCTCACAATGAGTTTTTCTGAGCTTGACCCTCTAATAGAGATTTGATTTGAAACAGAGTACACAAGGTTTTAGCTCTCAATTTCATTTGGCTGTGTTTGGATTAAAGGTTTGAGTAGCAATTTATAGAGAGAAGGGAATAGGAAAGGGAAATGGTATAAAAATTTAGCTTCTATTTTTTCATTTTCCCCTCTCATTTTCTTTTTTATCCACAAATGCCTACTCAGTTTGATCTAAACACATCCTCAGAATATATGCCTTTGCAGTGACTTTTAAAACCATGAAAATAAGGAGCATATTGGAAGAGATTAATCAGTTTTTTGCAGGTCACTCAACATACAGCCTTAATTTATTAATTTATTATTATTTTTTTTATTTTTATATAAAACATCAAGAAACAGTTATATATATCTAACCTAGGGGTGTATGATGAAAATAAGGCTCAAAATCGCTTAGAATGCAACTATTCTACCACCGAACTGCATGCATTAGAGAAGAGGAAGTCTAGTAAAGCGGAGAAAATACATCAAGAAAACTGTTAAAGAATCAAATTGCAGGTATCTTATATATTAGAAGAAGAGTTCACCCAAACTATCCCCACAATTACAAACTTTATATCCACTTCTCTTTAAGACTAAACCATTTCTTCTTATGCACATCACCCCCAACAATAAGAATAAAAGTCAAAAAACCAAAACAAGAAGTTTTAAGCCCTGCCCAGTGTTTCTCTTCTCCCCTTCCACACTGCACCAAGTTTATTCCTTTACATATATAAGACAGGAACAATATTCACATTGAAAAATGCTCTTCTTATCTTTTCCCATTTATCCCCACCCAAAAACAAAAACAAAAATCTGAAAAAATAGAGAGGCATTACTGTGTCTTGAAGATCTCTCTCCATAGCAACCACAAAAACATTACCTTGGGTTGGGTTGTGATGCAAACGACAATACTGGTCGAAGAAGCCTCTGAGCCGATGGGCTGCCCAACAATGTAGCCTGAGAGCGACCAAGCATCTCAGTCATTGACGGTGTTTGATAGGACTGAACAAGGCTCGAACGCTCTGTAGAGTCTCCCCGTGCTGTTGCTCTCTGCCATGAGTGTGAGCTCAGTCCAGAAAGAATATAAGCTCTTCCAGATGCCTCGTAGACATGTCTGCTCACCATCCTCTCCTGAATCTCCTTTAGCTCAGCATCCAATGCAACGCAGAGCCTGTCACCGGATTTAGCGGACACAGTGTCTGACAATGCCCTACGAAAACTCTCAAGGATCGACACCGCACCAGCAAGGTCTCCCTGCTCGGCTGCGATCCGTGCTTGTGCCATTGCTTCAGCTGCTTTGAGCCTGTTCTGTTGCCTGTCCACTTCTATTGACACCGTCTCTTGTCCACCTAATTCACGTCTCTTAATCCTAACTTCTTCGCTCTCCACAGTAATCATTTCTTTTGATATGGGATCGCAGTAAACGCATATCACCTTTAACAACGATGTTTCGTTGCTTGAAAAGTCTGCTGGAACATTGACTGAAAGAAGAAAATCCCTCTCCTCGTCAGCATACAAATCTCCAACATCGATAAAACCCATGTGTCGATCAGCCACCACACGATTTGGGTAGCTTCCTGCTTGTAAACAGCCTATACGGATGGTTGGGTGGAGACACTCCACACACACTTGCAGCTCCTTTGCCACGACACTCAGAAGCCCCCCAATGCACTGTGCAAATGCATCCTGAATCACAGCTTCAGTCTCAATGAAAGAGAAGGTCCCTCCTGAAATCTCTGAAATGGAGTGCATGGATGATGCATCATGATCTGTACCAATCCCAAAAGCATGCACTGGGATCTTAAATGCTCCGCTGTCATTTCCATAAATAGACAAAGGAAGGAGTAACTGGTAATTTGGTTGTCGCTGGTCGCCACTAGAAGCATTGATAGTATATGTATCCTGCCCATCGGACAACAGTATTATACTAGAAACCGGGTTCTTGTCCTTTCGGTCTTCCATTACCTTGGCACCCTTTCGCAAGCCTTCAGCGATGTTCGTCCCACCATTTGCAGCTAAAGAGTGAACAGCTTGCAATGCTTGTTGTTTTCCTGTGTTAGACATTCTATGGAGGGGGAAGACGCGACGGGCCGTTGAAGAGAAAGCAATGACTGACAACCTGTCGTTGGGGCCGAGATTCTGTATCACAAACCCCATGGCTCGCTTTAGCAGTGCAAGCTTGGTCCCCGCCATGCTGCCGCTAACGTCAAGTACTGTGACGAGGTCAACAGGAGCACGAGGAGTTTGAGAAATTTGTGGTGAGTTAGCTTGATTTCTGTTGGAATTTTGGTCAGAAACTGAAACAGGAGCTTTGACATGGATGAGAACGGTGAAGTCATCGTACGAATTTAACGGTGGGACTGCTGGAACTTCAGGGAACGTGTCGATCTTTAATGTCCTGTGGAAATTATTATCTGCACTGTTTGTATTTGAGGGGCTTATGTCAACAACCTCAGGCTGATCTAAGGATTCATCATCATCAAAGACAGCCGGCTCAGGAGCTTGAAATAGTAGCATGATGTGCCGACGGGAACTTGAACGAGGGGGAGGGGGAGGTAGTCGGCGGACTACAGTCATCAAAGCATTATTTTGGGGGTCATCTACAGGAGCGATCCTTGTCCTCCGAGGTAGAGGGTCAAAACCAGAACTCTGCAAGGGAATTTCCTTCCACTTTGCCCTGCAAACGGGGCAAATTTGGTTGCCATGCTCGACATTTGAAACAATACAGTGAAAATGGAAGGAATGTGAACATTCTGCAGTGAATATTGCATGGCCATCTCCGCATTTCATTGTGGCCAAACATATTGAGCAAGTCTTCTGAAAGTACAGACCAAATGCCAGTGAGAAGCACGAATTGGAATAAAAACAAAAGCAAAAATAAAAAAATAAAAATAACAAAACTAACTGCTTCAAAGAAAAGGAACAATATTATCTACATGAATATGAAATGACGCCCATGTCAAGATGTCCCAATTGGAACTTAATTTAAGAGTGCATCAAAATTGGAAACTATTAATAACATAGCCCAGAATGCAAGCATGACGAGAAAATTTTCCATACACCACCAAGCAGATATAAAAATTTGTGCACCATGCAAGGCAGGAGAGAAAAAGATGGTTTATGCAGGAGAAAGAGATGGTTTTGAGTTTATGCGGATGATGTTTTATGTGTAGTTGAATTATTTTCATATTTTTCTATGTTTTAACTTACTTTGTACTATTCTTACTTCTTGTAGTTGAATTTCTATTCTATACTTTATTTCCTAATTATTTTTCCTCTATGCACCTCTATTTTTTGTCATGCCATGCGTCTGTGATTATGTTTAGGTCAAACTAGGCACCATGCAAAAGCATGCTGGTCTGTTTGCTACTTGATTCCATGGGCCATTAATGCAGACAAGATAGAATTGTGTGTCTGTGTGTCAACATCCAAGTAAACTCACACAATTACGCTCACACATTCCAACTGAGACTTAAATCCTACACCTCTCCGTCATGGGACATACCACTGAAGCTAACAGTTAACAAAATACTATACCAAAAAAATAAAAAAGAGAAAAAAACAATTAAAAAAAAAGGATACATGAAAGTGCTAAGGAAACTATTGATCGTATCGTCTAGTAGAATTGTTTTTATGCCACAAGTTAGTTTAAGAGATAGCCAATCAAGACTTTGCACATCTTTAGCCTAGTTTGAGTGGTAATAATACACTGCCGTGGTAATTTGTTTGGATTAGGGTGAATATGTGCTTTGCTTATGGCCCCAGCTAGGAATTTAGGCTTACAAAAACTGATAACAGGAAAGAACAGTAAACAAACAAATCAAGTACGGAAACCAAAAGAAAATCAATTGTCAATTTCCAACATATGAAGGGATATTACAAAATAAAGCAAAATCAAGATTGAGATTTTGAAGGCTAATCATGCAAATTGCAGGTGATCTAAAGGAGAAAAGTTTTGAAAGCATCCAATGAAAAAATAAATAAATAATCAAAATTTAAGGCAATTTGTAATCTATCAAAGAAAGGGGAATCAAGAATTGCCGTCGGATTTTGCTCCCCCTCCCTATTTTGCTTTTGATTAATCTTTGTACACAAAATTAAACCAAAACAAAGCACGTATGAAGAATATACACCGTAGTACAATGAAGCCCACATTATTTTCACTAAGGCTATGTAGGGATTTGGGAAGCGAAAGTAAATGGGAAGAGAAAAGTGACAAAAATTTAACTTTTACTTTTGTTACTTTTTCCCTTCCCTTTTCCTTTCTCAACACAGATGTGTGATTCAAATACAGCCTAAAGATGGGTATTATTCTACTGATGTGTAGATTTTTAATACTTTTCTATTGTTTAACTTCATGTATTAATTTTATGTATGTAGACTCACACCTTGCTTTCTGGATGAAGATTATAGCTAAGAAAGCTTTGCAAATAATAGTCAACAAATGTGGCCACAAAAAAAGCAACTTTTCACAGTGAGTAAAGGTGGAAAAGGAAAGGTAATTATGTAGTCTTCTTTAACTATTAAGGCTAAATGATAAGGGTCTTGAAAGGGACTTGTTCATTAGTCACAGCCCAAAGAGTAGAAAACAACAAGACAAACAATACCTAACTCACTAATTTCACATAAATATAGATACTGTATATGACTTGAAGCAAACAAGTGATAACATCAAAACAGAAAAAAACAAAAAAACAAAAGAAACAATTTAAGCAGAAACAAATAGGAAAAGAATGAAATCAAAATCTTAAATTAATGAATAGCAGGAAAATATTTTAAGGAAATAATATACCAAAAATAATTATCGAGAAACTTCAAACTCATGTGAAAAAATGACTTAGAATATTAGTTGTGAAAGCCTGCAAAGCCCGTTTGGTTGCAGAGAAAATGTCAGAAGAAGCACCAAGAAAATACAATTTTGAAGCTCATATTCCACCGTTAAGAAACTAAATACAAACTAGCTAGCTTAAATTAATTTAGTATGGTTCTATCTGTAAAGCAAACAAAAACAAAGAATAAGCTTCCATTAATTTTCCTCTGTTTTTCTCAGCAACCAAACGGATCAATCATAAATTACAAGCTTTATGAGAAGAGCAATCATAGTTCGGAGTACAATTTTATGCAATTATTTTTCCTTGAGCACGATTCTCGGCAACCAAACAAGAATTATAAACAGCAGAAATGAAGGTTAACGAACCTTAGACGATCGGCTCATACTTCTAGACAGCCTCAACCCGCGGGACGACGGAGTGGGCGTTGTGGGCATCGCCGCTATTTCCGGAGACTCCGACGGCGGGAGCAGAGAGACGTCAGAGAGAATCTGCGACGGAGGCGGCGAATCGTCGCTGTCAAGGGTCCTGGGAACAGAGACGCAGAGGTTCAACCCAAGCGCCAGCTTCGCTTTCCTCCATTTGCTCCCCATTTGAAGCTCAACCCAGATCTCAAAATGCTATTTTCTACACACACACAGAGAGACAGGGAGAGAGAGAGAGTTTTGAATGAAGATTTGGAGAGAGAGAGAGAGAGAGCTTTGAATGAAGATTTGGAGAGAGAGAGAGAGAGAGAGAGAGAGAGAAGGGGGGGTTGTTAATGGTGAATGGGGTTTTTGAGTGTGGAAGGCTAAGACTGAGTCATGGTAAAGAGGGAAGAGAGGGTCGTAGTTGCTTTGCTCTTCTTATTCTTGGAGGCCATGGATGAGGGGAGAGAGAGAGAGAGAGAGAGTTGAAAGAGTTGTGTTGTTGGCTGTGTGGGTTGTTTTTTTTGACCTCTTGTTTGGGTTGGTTTGGTCGTTGAGTTGTGTTGTGTTTGTAAATGAGAGAGAGAGAGAGAGGATCACAATCCGAGAGGACAAAAGCAAATTGATTGACAAAACAAACCAATAATAATGCTAAAAAAGCACGTTTTGGGGTTGAATAAGAGGACAACCGAATGGGAACATGATACTCACCTTGTTTGATTTTGATTTTAATATATATAATTTGAATATATTTAAAAAATATAATAAAATATTTTAAAATTTTAATAAATACATGTATTCATAATTATTCTTTTGCTTATTAAGGTGTTCAAAATTTCATATGGAATTATTCTTTGGTATATATTATCCTTCCATTTTAGTCCTTCATATAATTCTTCCATTTTATAAACATCAAGTAATTCCCAAGTTTGAATTTTAAGAATCATTAAAAAAGTGAAAATTAAATATTTTATGAGTCTAGTTAAAGTGTGCTTTAGATAAAAGTTATTTTAAAAAATCGTACATATTCTATTATATTACTTTTATGTAAAATATATAACCTTTTAGACTCTGTTTAATTAGAAAGAAATAAATAATGGAAAGTGAAAATAATAGAGAGTGAATTAAGAGAAAAAAAAAAGGAAAATGAAATATATTTTCTTGAATTTGATTAGAATAAAAATTTTACAACAAAATAGGAATTCTAATTATAACTAACTATTTTAAGAAAAATGGTTGGGAGCACTAAGGAAACACTAATTATGCCTTTTTTTTTTTTTTGGTATTCTCAATTTATTAGTGCTATTAATGGTATTTTTTTAGTAGTATGAATCATTGTTGCTATTATAAGTTGTACAAGAAAATTAATTTTTTTATAACTTCCACTATTTCCACTATTAGTGGTATTTTTTCCATTTCTTTCACTTTCTACCATTTTTACCCTAATCAAACTTAGCCTTAAGAGTCAGGCTTCTCTTGGACTTGAAAAAATTTAAGGGGTCTATGGAGCCTACCACAAGTTTTATTTTGATTATTTGAACCGTTCATTTTATAAAATCTTTCGTAAAAATAAAAGTAAAAATAAAAAAGTAAATAAATAAATTAATTAATTAATTAAGTCGATTCAATAGTTGTATCATTTTCATTTTATTAGGTTTGTCTCTTAAAATATGAATGGTCTATTTAAAAATTATATTTATCGTTTATTTTTTTAATACAAAACTGTTAAAATAAAAATTGTTATGATCATTAAATCAACTTATTTTTTTTTAAATGATATAATTAAGGATCCTACAAACAGTGCGGACGCAGGATTTACATTACACTTAGAGGATGCCAAACTATATGTATATGTAATTGATAACAAAAAAATTTCTATGAAGAAAATAATAATGTTAATTATATATATACTGAACAAAAAAAAAAAACAGAGAGAGAGATAATTATATGAGTACTTTTTTCATATCGATAAAAAAAAAAAAGATATATATTTTTTTCTAAAAATTACTTAAACAGAAAAACTAACTATAATCCCATTTATCAATTAGGGAGTTCGATAAAGTAACCAAAAAATTTACTAGAAACATGATTAATGTTAAAAAAAATGATTCATAAATTGAATGATCACATAAAAAAACATATATAAAATAATGTGTCAAAATATTTTTTAAATTTTAAAAACACTGATAAATTTTAATTAAAAATGAAATAAAAATTTTATACAAAATTTATTTTTATATGATTACTCTTGATATTAATGTGTTATGATTTCCTAGTTGGCGAGCCTTGAGGAGGCCACACCTTTACCACTTCTAAACAAAATATCAACACGGGAATTAGGAAGGTAAGAAAAATTAAAATAATTGACCAAATCAATTGAACTAGATTGAATTGATTATATTTGATCGGCTTTTTTAACAATAATCGGTCTATGTAATTTTTTAATTTAATTTTTTTTAATTTTTGATTCAGTATTGGTTCAAATTTGTGTACTGAATTAAACCGAAACCGATTGCTCAACCTATATTGTATTTATAATATATATATATATACAATCTAATAATATAATGATATTAATTAACCTTATTATCTTTATAAACTCTTATTATCTAAACTCATTATTCTTTGAATGTTAGCATTTTTTAACTTTTATTTTTTTGTATTTTTGTTAATGTAACAATTGAAAAATATTTATTAAATGGATGGATTTAATATGTTTAAAATGGTGAACAAATAACCAATTCAATATTTTTATATAGATTTAGTGACTATACTAAAATGACTCAAGTTGAAAAGATTCTAAACCAATTAAACCGCATCGAACCAAATCCTTTTAATTGGTTCAGTTTGGTGCGGTTTAATGGAAGAAATGGTTTGTATCAGTATTAAAAATAATAAAATCAACATTATCGATTCGGTGAAAAAATTTATCTAAATATTTGATTGTATCAAACCAATTACATCCCTAACAGCAACGGTTAGTGAAGCTCTAGCAAATTTTGCAGGGGCCACAACCCCTTCCCCCCACCCCCAATTCCCCTTGTGTCCACCAATGTTACAAAATAAATAATTTAAATCATTAAAATGTGACTCATGATTAACAAAAACGTGACTCATGATTTACGAGTCTCTCAAATTCTTTTAAGTTTAAAATACAACTTATCTTAAAGCCTATTATATGCTTTAAAAGCACAGGTTAATAACATGTAATTAATGATTGATTACTTGATATTCAAACTGATCACATTCATATAAAATTCATAATTTCCGATCGACTAAAACAACTCAATCAGTCGATTCATGCATTTACTACCCTCGCTTACGGTACGATAGGGCAAGAGACTTACAAATTCTAGAACCTAATTAACTTTGACTTTTATTGGTTGATTGAAGTAGTTTAAATTTTCATGTGAGACGGTTTTGTGCTTAAATTTGTCAACAAAACAAGGTCAAATTGATTTTATGCTAACTTTTCTAGGAGAATATTCTCTCTAGATTGGTCCTAATCAAATCAATTGTTACGGTTTAATTTAGTTGGTTTAATATACAATTTGATTATGCATTTTAAAATAAGCATGTTATATGATTCAATTAGTGATTTTATAGGTATAATTTTAATTTGAAATCGAATCAAATCGAACTATTTAGATATCTATATAATTTGTAATTTATCTTAGACATTTGAGTATCGTTTACTATCTCAAATATATTTATAACTTGTTAACACTCTACTTTTATAAGTGTGTTATTGTATAATGATAGATTTAGTTTTAAATAACCATTTAAACAATTTTTGTTTGTAAAATGATAACATATTATTTAATATAAGCGTGTAGTTAAATTATAAACAAAACATAATCTTATTTCCAAACCAAACCGAACCTTGATGGTTCCAGGCCCCATCAAGGTTTGAAAAACCTGTAAAAAAAATTTATTTTATATTATTAATATTTGATTTAATATAGTTTGCTCCTATTAAAAAATTAAGGGACCTATCATATAGACATTTACACTCATTAGATAAAAAAAAAATATTGAGTCAATAAAAAACTTTAAATGCGCTTAAATGGATCATCCATGTCTCGCACTAAGCAAACACTGTTGTAGTTCTTACCACAAATTAAGATTGTTTATCAAATGATAATATTGTTACATAATATCATTGTTACATTCAATATTTAATAGTTATGATTGAAAATATATTGTAAATCTTAATAAATAAGTATTTGTTTATTTTACTTGCCATTAGAAGCTCACTGTTTGACAAATTTAAATCACTCTGTTTGGTTAACAATTTTTTAAATAATTTTGAGTTTTTGTATTTTTTTAATCTTTAGTGAACTTCTAAAATATTTAGATCTACTAGGAGCATCTCTAATGGTGTTTGCTAAAATAGCATTGTCATTGCTATAATTTGGTAATAAATAGTGTTATTTTACCAAATTATAGCAATGGTGCTCCAAGGGTCACATGCTATTTTGGCAAATCTCAACCAACTTTCCCTTCAAGTTTGTAGGTATTGTTTAGATATAGATTTTTTAGTTTTTTTTTTTTTTTTGGTTTATTTTTTGTCTTTAGTGACATTTTTTTAACTGTTTCTAAAAAAGTTATATATTTACATTATTCCTGACTAAACAAATATAAAAAATGAAAAAAAAAATTGAAAAATTGAAGAAAAAAATTAAATATAATTCACTCTACCAAAATTCATACCACTAGAAAAATATATATATATATATATAATTCAATCCACCAAATTTGTATTTAATTTTGTTTTTGTTTTTTTTTTTTAATTATTAGCCAAACAGAGCACAACGGCTCTATTTCTTTCATCAACATTGTCCATGTACAAATCATCAACAGTTGAAATGATTTGTATAGAATCGTCCAACCTTATTCCTCTCTCTCTCTCTCTCTCTCACACCATTTCGTCTTCCCTCTCTCTCTCTCTCTCTCTCACTCTTAGATATCATCTCTCTTCTCTCTTTGTTCGAGCGGCGATGGTGTCGACCCCCGATCGCCGAAGACCAACAACAACCTCTATCTTCCCCTGACTCTCACTCTATCCCTCTCCCTCTCCCTCTTACTCTCAATCTCCCTCTCCCCCAAGCGCCGCCGTCTACCCTCACCCCTCTTTTTCTCTCACTCCTCTCTCTCTCTCTCTCTCTCTCTCTCTCTCTCGCTCTCGCTCTCTTTCACTCTTAGAATGGATCGGCGACGTTAGACAAGGTCACAAAGATTGAAACCCTAATGAACACAAAGAAGATCATCCAAAGAACACGAAGAAGATCAATCCATTTCTATCATCAAGTATTTTTTTTTTTTGACTTCACTGTGTTAATTTTCTAATGTTTTTTTAAAAATTTTTTACTTCAAATTGCTGAAATTGAAATTTGGAATTTGAAATCACTGTGTTGATATGTGTTGAAATTGAAATTGAAATTTGAAATTTGAAATCACTGTGTTGAAATTGAAATTTGGAATTTGAAATCACTGTACTAAAATTGCTTTAAATCACTGTGTTGATATGTTTGAAATTTATGTATTTTTGGATGAATATTGTTTTTGTATTTGGAAAGGATGATGAAAAAGGAAGGAAGGAAGGGAGGGAGGGAGGGAGGGATGAAGCGGTTGGTTGAAGCTGACTTGGCAGCTTTGGCAGCTACTAGGGGTGTGCATAATACCGCCGAAACCGTCAAAACCGCACCGAACCGCACCGTCAAGGCAAATTCGTTATTATTTGTCAATCGAATCGCCGGTTTTTGGTAAGAAAAATGGCAAACTCTAGTGACACTTTTATCAATCCGCCGGTTTCTATTTTTCTTCCAAACCGCACCGACCCGCACCACTATTAAATCATGTTTTATAAGATTCTAAAAAATTTTTTTACTTAAGTTTGCTTTTTGTTCTATACCTTAAAATATAGTATTACATAATCCAATATAAAGTTGGATTCCAATTCATTTTTCAATCTTTTTTTTTTCTGACCATGTTGCAAACTTGCATCAGCTCACTTTTCAATCTAAATACTTTTCAACAGTAAACATTTTCAATATATTGTAAACCCTGAATGATATTAATTTTATGTATTGTATTTGATCATTGTACCTTACACAGATGCTTGTAATGAACTGATGGCATAGTCGTTGATATTATCATGTTGTTGCTACACTTGTTGCATCAGAAGAAAGCTTCGCAAAATGCTTAACATCACGGTATCTCTCGTCTTTTTTTTACTCTTTGATTTAAGTTTTGTAATTTGAATTATATTTTTTATAAACCGCCAATCCGCCCGAACTGCCAAGGCAAATCCGCCATTATTTGCCAACCGAACCGCCGATTTTTGATAAGGAAAATAGCAAATTCTAGTGACACTTTTATCAATCTGCCACCCGCCATACGGTTTCTATTTTTCTTTCAAACCGCACCGACCCGCACTGCTCACACCCCTGGCAGCTACCAAAGATTGGGCCATATTTGACACAAACTTTGGCATTTGCCAAAGATAGCAGCAGCTAAAACTTACCATTGGAGGTGCCTTTCTATCAACTGTTGCCATAATTTGGCAATAGCAGCTCCAATGGCACACCATTGGAGATGCTCTAATCTAGATATACTTAAAACAAAAAAAAAAAATTGTTTTTTTTTGTAAAATATTTTCTATATACCAAAAACAAAAAAAAAAACAAAAAAACAAAGTAATTATTGCTTTTTTTATTATAGAATTCATGAAACTTCAATTTATCGCGGTTGTCATCAAAAAAATGAATGGTCTATTTTAAAAACACAATTGTCGTCTATTCTTTTGATGACGAATGTAATAAATTGAATAGGTTATGATTATTGAATCGACCAATGTTTTTCGTGATTGACATACATGAAGTGCCTGACAAAATGAACTATTCAAATCATCAAAAATAGACCCGTAGTGGACCTCACGGACCCAAACAACACCCTCCAATTCAGATTAAGGACGGAAAGGGATCCAGGACCAAAATAAATAAATAAATTGTGAAGGTGACCCCATCTATACAAATTTCTGTAGTCGCCACTGAAATGCATCACAGTTTCATGTTTGGTTTAGAGTCAAATAATAGTAATTTGGTCCATTATAGGTATTTATTCTATTGATTTGAACAATTTATGTTGTAAAGTTCTGTGTAAATTATTCTGAAAAATAAAAATCTAGTTTGATAAAAATAAACACTAAAAAGAATGTCTTGAATTTCAAAATTTTATTTTTTGCCTCAAAACAGCTAAAATTATATGAAAATAATAAGTATTTTCAATTTATTATTTTTCACTAAATTAAATTTTATATTTTTTCAAAAAAAAAATAGAATACATATTCTAAAAATCAAACCAATCCAGGTCTAAGTTCTGTGTCTTACTTTTCAATTATCAACTAAACCTAAAAATAAAAATTAAAAAAAAGGTCTAACTTTTAATTCATTAATTGACTTTCATTTATTTATTTCAAACGTTGTCTGCGATTTTTATTCATGTTGGATTTTTATTAACAGTTCCCCATTGTCCCCACGTTGTTTGATTTTTTTTAGATTGAGAAGAAAATCTTTATTATAAAAACAATAAAAATTAGATCAATTTGGCATGACGGTTATAAGATACTAAAAAGAGATGAACAATCTCCATAGAATGAATAATTCAAGCCACCATAGAGAAGGAGAAAATGACCTCGTAAGGGATGGAAACAAACCTCCGCACAAGAAGAATTATTATATCAACAAATTAAAAATTAAAATATCATATACAAATAAACTAAATTCAAGTCGCCATCAAATACATCCAAAAACTCCACTACTCCTCAACCTTCAACTTGGATTCTGAAAGCCCTATCTCTGTTGGTCATCAAGATAGAATATTGAGATTGAGGTGGTCACCTAGTGTGAAATAGATGCTGTATAAAATTAGTATTAAATAAAGATAAAAACAAATCTAGATTTATTAATCGAATTATAAAATAGACATAATAGAATTATTAAAAACTAGAAATTACAATTTGAATAACAGAGGAATAAATAAAGCAAATTCTGGAAATGAAATAAACAAGAATATTAAGGAAGCAAACTGAAACTTGTGTATCACACAGTTTCCTTAAAACAGATACGGGGTTGATAGCTACAGCAAGAGTACCTTCTGAGTAGCTCCGATGAATAGAACAACGGCAGCACTCTTTTATAGTAGAAAAATTATGTAGATATAGAATAACGAGAAGACTTAGAATTTTTCTTTGAAGAAAACCAAGGGAGATCTCCATTTATACAAAATTGGAGGAAAGAGGAGGAGCCTCAGCTATGAAGGCGGCAACAAATGCAAAGTTTAATTCTGCAAAATTGATGGATTAAACCCACAATTGATATAGAGATTACACACTTGTGTATATATATACAGTCACCACAACCATCACCATCTGACCTAGGTTAAAAAAATATATAAGGTTTGTGGGTCACCAAACCTGACCCAATCCAAAACCTTATCTAGTCAAAAAAGCCTCAAGAACCACGGACTCGGCTCAATCCGGTCCAAGTGGGCAGCACGCGTGTGACACTTTTTGCATAACTAATTTGGACCATAATCTTGGCCCAAACTCATTTTTGAAGCATCCATAACTCTCTTTTTTTAGAAAATTTAGATACTCCAAAAGACTCACACTCTTAGATAAAACTAAGGATTTAAATACCCATCAATACTTTACTTTATAATCAATATGGGATAGGTGATTACACATCTTCTCCAACACATCATTCAAGAGGTTAACTTTATGAGAGAATTTTTCATTCAATTCTTAATTTTTTTTGTCATTCTTTTTGTAATGTAAAGTTCTTACTACAAAAAATCTAGATCCAATTGGATCCACCTCAACCGGTAGTTGGGACATATTTTAATTTTGTATTAAAGTTATCGAAAAACCATTATTTTCTAACAATAAACATGTTATTTAGCGTCAAGTAAAAAGATTTGAAATTGGATCTTAAAGTTTTAGGCTCGATGGTGGAGGAAGTAAGGTGGTGATGGCCGGACTGGTGAGACAAATATCATATTTGAATTAAGGATCAGATCTAGAGGAGGGTTGAAGGAGTAGGGAGAGGAGAGGGAGATCGAAGAGATGTCACCGTTGTCTCCCTCTCCCCTCGTAGGAAAATCAAAAGAGAAAAGCAAGAGCATTTTAGATGTTGGAATTTTATTCATGTTGAGGGATCTTAAAAAAAAAATTTCGCATTGGATAATTAATGTGTAGACAAATCTATTTTAGGATCTCTAGAATTGTTGAATTTTTTTTTAGGAGTAATTACACCCTCGTAGGAACTTTTAAAAAAAAAAATTTCCATATTCATTAAAAAGTTTACAATTTTAATTATTAATATTTATAAAGTTTTTTATTGATTTGTAATTATTTTTGTAAAAATCCACTGATATGATATTTTCTCTAATTATTTTTTTATTTTATTTTATTATTTTTTTTCCTATTACCAATGCTAGAGTATAATTTATTTACATATTAGTTATCCAATGTGTAGGGAATATATCAAATAAATAAAAAATATATTTATAAAATTAAAGGAGTTGTAATAATGGAAACACAATGTATGACCCCACCACATCCAAAAATAATAATGGAATCTCATATTTTTATTGGGAGTTATTTAATAATTTTTATTGTACAACATGTAGTGTAACGGTTGAGGTTAAAATAAATAAATAAAATAAAAAGTAAAAACAAAAACTATTAAATTCATTGGATAACAATATTGTTCTTTACAATGAAGGAGACAATTGTTCCCCGTTGTGAGAGTGGTTGGAAATAAAAACATATAAAAGATTAAATATGATAAATAAATAATTAAAATAAAATATTATATCTAAATTATGATTATTTCTATTTTTTTCTCTCATCAAATAAAAATCAAAAGAGTCTAAAAAAAAATTAAAAAAAAAAAAAAAAATGAAACTAATTTAACCAAATTAAATTAGCTCAAAAAAAATTAAAAAGTTTAATTAAAAAAATTCTTTCCAAATGAATCCAATCTCTTTTTCCTTAGCACTGACAAAACTCTCTCTCTCCCTACTATCACATCATTGTTCAACCAATAAAATAAATAAAAATTTATTTCTTATGCAGTTGTAACCCTAACTGCAAAGTGACTGTTATTATGCCCTAGTTTGACATGAGATTTTTTTGAAGTTAGACTTAATTTAGTCACAAAAAAAATAAGATAGATTAAAAAATTAATAAGATAAAATATTATATTTAAATTATCATCATTTTATTTTTTCTTTCACACAAATCAAAAAAACCCGATCCAAATAAACTTTTTAACCTCAAATTAAAAAAGCCAAAAAATCAACCCCTGCAAACCGATTAGCTGAAGTTGCAACTTTAATTTGCAAAGATGAAATTAAACAATAAGTTAGAGTAATGCTTGGTAGCCCGAATATGAAGTTAACTCGAATGACTCGAAATTCATCTCGTCGGTCATCTGGCAAGGAGGCTGACAGCCACAGTCGACAAAGGTGACGACCACGATAGACAATCTTTCACCCGGTCGTCCGAGTGGACGTCTGGCCAGTCATCTGGGCGGATGGCCGGCCAACACCCATTCAAGCCATTTGAACTCTTCCAATTCGAGCTACCAAGATGGGATAGTAAAGATGATTTTTTAAGTGCACTATATTATATTTTTAGGAGTATACACTACAGTAAAAATTTCAATAAAATTATTAAGATAGTAACTTTTTTCTAATCTAAAATCGGATTGAAGTACGTTATTGGGCTTCCATGGACTGATCATGGACTCACATCGATGCCAAAACCGTTCAATATGTAAGGTTTGTCTAATATTTTATTCTTATAAAAAATTACGTTGATCAGATATTGAAAATCATTTAATCAGATCAAATTTGTGTAAACTATAAGTACGAAAATATATTATTACCACAAATGTGATCTGATTAAGTGGTTATTAATATTTAATCAACATGATTTTTTTATAGAGATGAAATATTTGACGAGTCCTACATATTAAACGAAAAATCTTAAACTTCAATAATTCTATTTTTTTTCTAATAATTCATAATTAATAATGAAGAAAATTTAACTACTTAAATTAATGGAGACTTACATGTAGATCTTAATAGGTAATAGGTCTTATAATAATTAATAGTATTTTTTATCAAACACTATTAAAAGACGTTAGTAATTGTTAATTTTCTGAGGCAGTTTGAAAATTTTATCACAAAAATGGTCACTAATTAAAAGTTTTAGAGACAGTTCAAAAAAAAATTGTTACAAAAAAAGTCATTAATTTTTAATTTTCAGTGATAGTTTGAAAATTTTATCACAAAAAAAGTCACTAATTGTAAGTTTTAGAAACAAATTATAAAAATTGTGACAAAATAGTCACTAATTGTCAATTTTTAATGACATATGCAAAAAATATCAAAAAAAATTATTTATTATAACTTATTTTCAATAGGACTTGAGCGAAATTAATGCACTATTTGACATCCCTTATATTAGCATACTTTTTTTTTTTTTTTATCTTTTTATTCTTTTTGAGTCATATCATTTCTCTATTTTTTTACATATCTTTCCATAAAAAAGAAAAAAATATATACTTATTTAAACTATTCAAATCACTTTCTAAGTCAAACTATTAAAATTTATTAATAATTTACTCTAAATTAATTTGAAAGTGAGCAAGACAGTCGGCGTATAGTGATTGCACACATGTTCGTTATGTCAGGGTTCAACTCCCGGCAACCCCACCCCCTCTCTTTCTGGATAGAATAAAACACGGCATATTACATTTTATCTTTTTAAATTATTTGGTATGAATTTATTCTATTCAATTAAAAATTTGCTAAATTTCCCAAATTACATTGTCAATTGCATAAATGTATCCCTGCCATTAGCAATTTGAAAAAAA
>NW_021025358.1:1425030-1435264 GCF_004153795.1 Camellia sinensis | reverse complement strand
TGAAAAAAAAAAATATATAATATATATATAATATATGAAAAACTATCACATGACATCTTAATTAATATGAAATGTCAAAAATATTCTAATTTTTAAAAAAATATAAGTTTACCACTTTAAACTATGGTTTGGTATCACTTTATTCCATTTAATTAAAATTATTACATTTTATCACCTTAAATTATTAATTTTTACCGATATGTACCTATCCAAGCAGTCCGTTAAGAGATGAACGGAAATTGTCATGTGCAAGGCACGAGACATCTCAAATATTATAAAATATCAAAATGCCTAAATTTTAAGAAAATATAGATTAATTTGACATCTCAAATATTATGAGATGCAAAAATACTCTAATTTTGATATATATAGCTTAATTTTGAGAAAATGACCTATACGATCTCAAATGTAAGGCATTTTGACATTTCATAATATTTGAGGAGTCACATGATAATTTTATCTATTTTTTTAACATGTTGCTAGCAACATGTGTACATTAGTGCAAATTGATAGTTTGTAGAAGTAAAATATAGCAATTTTCAGTGAACAGAGTAAAATGATACAGAACACAACAATTGACTCAGAGTATCTCTCTAAACTCTTTCTTCTTCTAACGTTCTGGGTGTGCTTCACGGTCCCACTCTTACCAGATCTGCCTCAATCCCTTCTTTACTTCCTCATCTGTAATGCCCACAATTTTACTTACTCGAATATATTTACCAACCCTCATTACAGTTCAATTATACAACATAAACATAAAAATAAAAGAGTCATGATAGAGACCCCCTCCAATCACCAACCCCCACAACCCCCACACACGTGGCGGGTGGTGATTGGAGGAGCAGGAAAAAAAGAAAAAAGAAAAAGAAAATGTAACCAATGAGAGAGAGAGGGGGTCAAAGGGGTGGGGAGAAAAGGGGGCATGAAACATTTTTGAAAATAAAAATAAAAATAAAGAAACTAGGTTTCAATAGAATAAATAGAGATATTCTCTCTCGTATAACACAAATAATGAAGCCACAATAGCACAATTTACAAACCATGTCCTTAGGCTTACATTGAATGTTACAAAATGAATTAGTACAATAGAAGAACAGCATCATTTCCACAACACATTAATTTTTCTTCCACAATCTATACAAAATGAAACCCTCAACAAAATAAATAACTTTTCTTGATCTTCGAATGATGCAACCGATACTGCACCTGAAAAATGGTTAAGTAAAATAGGATGAACACAAAAATCTCAGTAGGGATTTACAATGATTCTCAATAATAGGGCCAATAGATACATGTGATCACGAATGCTAACAGGTGATTAATTAGATAAGTAATTGCTATTTTTATATTTAAAATAAAACACACATAAATATGCTTTCTTCTCAAAATCTATCTTTCTACTTTTCAAGGAAAAACTCATGTATCATATTTTCATCCCATCATTTATTGATTCCAAAGAAAATTTTTTAAAATCACCTTTACTATAGAGAAAAGTTTTTAAAACAATCAATCATTCACTCATTCTAACCTTTAATCCTAAACGATAATCATACTACATTTGTCAGTATTTTAATATGTACATCACCAATTATACATACCAACACCTACATATAGGTCAAACAACCTCATTCAATTCATTATTAAAATTATCCCGACTACACACTTTAAATCCCTAACACAAATCCACCATGTCAAGCATATCTACATAATCATTGTAACTCAGCAACAACTATACATAATTTAAAAAGAAAACCGGCTTCGTTTAAACCATTCCAACACAGTTTACCAATTCTACTTCGGAAGAAAATTTTAAGCCTATCTCAAGCGCTATGCTTTATTGGTGGCTAGCTGGAAGAAAAGCAGAACCTCCATATAGCCCAATAGTCTACATACTTTACCAGGTTGCAAAACTGGAAGGAAAGTGGAACCTCTATTCCATGCGCCACACTTTACCAATCACAAGCCAAAAGGAAACAGACCCTCTTTAGAACTTTTATCTTTCAACTCATTATATACTTCATTATTCTAATTTATAAAATTTAATAACAATCACGTTACACATATAACCTATTTTACAACAATCAATACATCTTCCACCGATGGCCAAGGACAAAACCTCTACAAGATGAAAGATATAATATTTCTTATGAAACACAATGAAGTTATCAAGATAATTTCACAAAATCCACTTCGTTAATAATTACAACATAACCAAAATTAGTGACAATCAATTAACTCTTCATTTTCCATATCAAATATAAACCAATTTATAATAATCATTTGATTTCATTCTCCACCCATTTTACCTTTTTAGTTCAATGGAATCAACATAACCCAACAATATTAAATAAACAATTTATCTCTTTTCTCAAACTCATTAGGCAAAACAAAATTAGAATTTTATATTAAACATCATTAATATGATCCATATTTCCCAAAACCTCTATTATCAACCATAAATCATAACTTGAACGCCCTTAATTCAAAAACCTAACCTCTTCTATATGCTTTTTTGAAAATCTCACTTCAAATCCTATTTCATGCCATAGAAAGTATCACACATCTATCTATAGGGAGATATTGAAACAAGCAAAAAATCCCTATCTCAAAAGAGAAAATGATGAGAGAAGGACTCACGAGGTGATGTCGAGGAAAACACGATCCAACCGGTTCAAAATGACGATCTCTCTGTGCTCTACACTAAGGAAATCGGCATGTTTCCAGGTATCAACCGCAGCAACCACTTGCCGGACAGTTTCATCCTCTTTTAGAGTAGGAGCATCCTTACGGAGAAACCATGCCAGGTTGAGAGTAGTAAGACAGAACAACATTTTCTGCTGCCATCTTTTAAAGTCAGTTCCTAAGAACTTCTCTGGCTTTTCACCGTGATTTACCGGTACTGTTACAACAGGAGAGGGGGTTGGCGTCATTGCAGCCACCACAGTAGTACTTGTTTGGGCATTAGTTTCAGTAGCCATCAATTCTAATATATAAAACAAAATTATAATTAGAATTTACACTACACAGAAAATTAAACCAAATTACAAGAAATTAAATTTTGTAAAATAAAAGAAATAAAAACTATAACTTTTATTTTTCAATTAATTTGGAAATAAAATAAAATTTTATTTAACCAAATTAATTCCACACAAGAAAATTTCAGTAACACTTCAATAATTAAAATACTGAAACAGAATTTTAATTAATGAAAACTCAGAAAATAATTTCTAAAACCCAAAATTAATTTCTGAAAAAAATCCACAAAAATATATTATGAATTGTTAATGACACCAGTATCGTACTACTAGTTGTTGTCAAAGGAAAGAGACAGCATATTACTACTATCTGTCAAATAGCATATAACCACTATTTGTTTTTCCAACCAGAATATTATTTTGTAAATTCACAGAAAATAAATTTTTTTTTCCGAAATTATTTACGAAGAATGGAAAAAGGAAAACAAACGAAAAATTCTGTAAACAGAATAATTCGAATCTGTCTTAAGATTGTAGGAACAATCTTCTGTGTAAATAAAATAAACTGAAATAAATTCAAACAAAATAAATCAATAACGTACCGAATTTATTTATTAAACCGAATAAATAATTTAAGACCAAGTCGAGTGTGTGACACTCTGTCCTTAAGACAGATTCGCCCCGCTATGGTACTTACGGTTGAGTGGCGTCTATCTCCCAGGATACAATGATCTTCACAAATTGTAGTAGTAATCCAAACAATTTGTTCGGCGAACCGAACCTTGTGTTCTAATACTCTCTTTTATTAGTCCTAAAAATATAAATGAAGAATAATATACTTAAATAAAATCGAACGGCAAAACAAATTTCTTAGACTGGTTTATTTTTCCCGACCCTTGAATGCTGGAATCATGGCACTATATATAGACAAAAAATCCTTAGCCACGAAAGGGTGCAAACCCAAGTGAACAGATGCCATATATATTTCAAACCATTTGTCAGACCGTTGGCACAAAGAAAACCAATGGTCAAACAATTTCAAAAGTTGACCGTTAGGAACTTCTCAACCTGTTAGTAACTTATATTAATTAAACTATTGAATATAAACATATATAAAACAAATTGAATAGTTTAATTAATAAAGTAAGAGGTATAAATTTTAAGAAACCACTTAGGAACTCAAAATTTAAATTTAGAATAAAATTAAATTCTCACAATTACAAACTTTAGGAACCCACTCAGGAACCCAAAATTTGAATTTAGAATTAAATTAAATTCCCACAATAATTTTTTTATTGAAAAAATTCAAAAGAATTTTTATCAAAGAAATTAATGTTAAACCTGAAAACGACATCAACTTCCCATTCACTCATAAATGGTTTTGATGTTCCGTCTTCACCGTGTGACTTGCCACGCGGCAAGGAACACGTCACCTCTTCGGACCCACCCCAAAAGACGTTTGGGGCCCACCCAAAATGGGCTCAAAATTATGCCTATATAAAACCATTTTCCAACAAAAACTGTTTGAGCGGTCAAAAGTGCGCTCAAGAGGTCAATCAAGGCTTGTAGTATCTCAGACAATTTTGAAATACAGAGTTGGAAGAGTCTATGGACAGCTCGAGTAGTGAAGCTTGCGCTCGAGCAAACTATGCACACAACACAGATTCAAAAACTTCGAATGGGCATAACTTTTTCGTTCGGACTTCATTTTGGGTCGTTCTTGTGTCCAAATTGAAGCTTCGGAAATAAGCTTTACAATGGTTATAGTCTCACATCAAGATTCAAAAGTGTGGAGAGAGAAAGTGATAAAAGAATGAAAACTACTTAGGAACACCTATTTAAATTTGGAGTTTTTTTATCCAATCTCACCCAACCATTATGGGTAACGCCTCAACCAATGCTCAAATATCGACTAAAAAGGTTCTCAATTATGAAAATCAAAGAATCAAATATAATTCCATTGTACCAAGAAGTACGAAGTGCTACATCATCTCTACCAGATCAGCCTTTGGTTGCTGGTTCTGCCGTTGCCTTTCTACTACTTGGGGTCTGAAGGTTGTCTTCTTTTTTTTTTTTGGTTTTTTGTTTTGTTTGTTTGGTGCTTGGTTGTGGCTAGGTTTGCATCGTTGGTTTGATTGTTGCTTACCCTCTCTATGGATGTAGGCTATGTATTTGTCTCAGACTTGCCTTATTGTCGAACTCTTGTGCTTTGCGTCTTGATATATTCATAGATCCTCCTTGGTGATTTCTTTTGAGATTTTTTTTTTTGTTTGGTGTAAACTTTTATTTTATTAGATGGATTCTTTCGAAAGTGTCATTTCGCTTCGTACCTTAATGAAAATTTCTATTGATAATAAATAAATAAATAAAGGAGTAAAGTGATATTGAGCAGAGTAGTTCAAAAGGGTGAAATTATATTTTTCCAAAATTAGGACCTTTCTGGTATTTTATAACATGTTCGATGTGATAATTTTTCATTAATCTTTTAACTGATTGCTAATGACAACAATTTCTAGTCAAATTGGATAAAGTGATACCAAATCATAATTTAAGGGATCAAAATGTGATTGCCTGTAATGTATTATATGTACCCCCAAAAAAAAAAAAAGAAAAAAAAAAAAGAGTTAATTTCAAGTCTCAACACTTTTTTGCTTTAATTAGATTTTGAATGAAAATGTGCGTTTTCTTTTATCATATATTATTTTATTCAGTCAAATTCATTTTGCTTTTCAATTGTTGCACTCAATTTTTTCTTAATCCCGAAGTTTTTCAATATTTTAATTTTGGAATTATTTGAAAAATTGAAGAAATAAGTCAATGCGTTGGATTGATTTTATGTCGGCATTACATTAGTTGAAATTTTACATTTTGAAAGTGATTTATATATTTCTATATACAAAATTAAAATTTATTTGTTTTGACGTAAAATAAAACATTTATTATATATATTCTATTGTTTAATTGAATAAAAATTAAGTAAAACATTTTAAAAAAAACAATTTGCGTCATAATCCCCCCAAAATTACTTACCATTAAAGAATCAATAAGTTGATTTTTTAAAAAATACATTTCCAATTCGACCATTTTAACAAATACATTCATCTTTTTTAAGAAAAATATGACTCTTCCTTAACTTTTATCCAACCATACCGGAAAATTAAAAAATATATATTTTATGCAAAATTAATTTATATAAAAAATATTTTTTGATGTAAAATATTTTATGTGAAAAAAAAAAATCCAGGCTAAAAAATAAAACATGTTTTTAGATTATTTTTTGTCAATATTTTTATAATAAGAAAACAAAATGAGTTTCAAATTGGCGGCCGTATGGAGTGTCCTCCAATAGCAAATAGTCCTCACAGCTAGCCACCTTTGGAGGCTTTTTCAAGAAAATGGAATGATATCTCATGCAGCATTTTAAGACTTTTTTATAATTTTATAATGTTGGGGGGTGGTAGGCTCTCTCTCTCTCTCTCTCAAATTTCAATTATTTGACTTTTATAATAATATATAGAGAAATAAGACTATACTACCGAAAAATGTTTGGGAGCACTAATTAGTGCGCCTACTAATTAGGTGGTAGTGGGTCCCGTCATTAATGATGTGATGTTTTGGTCTTGGAATTGTATTTTTTTTTTTTTTACTTTTTTAATGCATTAGTGCTATTAGTGGTGATATTTTTAATGGGATGAATCATTGTTGCTATACTACCTGGATAAAATTGGCATCAAATCTACCATAAAAATAAAAGACAAAAAATCTTGGATATCATCATATCATCAATATTTTGATTTAGTCCACATTTCATGTATTATATTAATGGCTGGGCTTCCCTACCTTTCGGACTAGAGAGTGATATTGAGTTTGTGAGAGTTCATAACAGGTTTCATTTCAATAATTTAAACCGTTCAAAGTGTAGAACTCGTCGAATATTGATAACTATCACATCGTATCAGATTTCTGTCAATCGTTTATTTTTTCACTGTCTGTTTTTTTAATACAAAACTAATTTGATTACATAACTATCGGTATCTCATCAACGTGATATTATATATGTATATAGTATTCGATGAGTTCTACATATTGAACAGTTTAAATTATCGAAACGAGACTCGTGGTGACCCCCACAGGTCCAACAGTATCCTCCAATCTGTGATCGGAATGGAGGGAAGCCAGCCCTATATCAATATATTGGGGCACTTTTCTTGCCTAATACTGAAGTATATATTTATTTGTGATACATCAAACAAAAATAATATCTAAAATTTAGTAGAATTTCATTTGGCAAGAGCTAAATAGGGTTTTTTTAGATATTTTAGTCACAAAAGACAAAATAGGCTATTTTAGCCACAAAAAACAAAAGGGGAACTTACTGATAAGTCCCATGTACTAAGTTCAAAACCCAGCTAATCCCAAAACAAAATACTTGCATCAATTAGTCCAATACATTTTTAATTGTTACCAAAAAATTTTTTTTTTTTAATTTACAGATATTGTTCACATTTTACTACCGTCGGACTTCCGTCAAACGGTCGTCGGAGACTCGTCGGAATGTTCAACATCGCCGGAGACTCGTTGGAATGTTTAAAACATGTTATGAAACTGTAAAATTTTACAGTTCTAAAAAATATTATAAAACTGTAAAATTTTACAGTTTTAAACCATGATTCATTCCAGCACCAAAAAAAAAATTTGAAACTGCAAAATTTTATAGTTTTCACCGCCTGTAACTAAAACTCAAAAATTACTTGTTCAGAATTCAAAAATTTTCTCATTACAAATCTGTGTGATATCTGTACAAATCTGAGTCATTACAGATCTGTTTCAATGATATTATAGATCTATTTCATCATCAATAATAACAATCATAGATCAACAACTATCCCAAAAAAAATCTGTAAATAGAGAGAGAAAGAGAGAGAAATTGACAAAGATATATACACAAATCTGTTCAATCTAAGCACAGATCTGAGGATGAGCGTCTTCTTGTTCTTGTTCTTCATCGTCTTCTTGTTCTTGTTCTTCATCGCCTTCTTGTTTCACTTTAGGACTGAGATTAGGGTTAGAAGAGGAGGCGTAAAGAGGGAAGCAAAAAGCAGAGAGAGAGGGGAAAAGACTTTTGGGTGTACTCAAAAAGTTATGGGATTAAATGGTGTCCACATGTTCCACATGGGACCTATGGGTAATTTCCCCAAAACAAAATATCACATCCAACTCATAATCATTACATTCTTCTCTTACAAAAAAAGTCAAAAAAGTCAAAAAGTCAAAAAGCCTTTTCCAAACCAAATTTTTTAGCCCAAGCTAAAATAACAAAAAAGTCAAAAAGTCAAAAAACCAACCCATTTCCCAAACGGAACACATTATTGTAGTGTAATCCCATATAAATAAATATACAAATCTCCCTTAATATTTGTTTTTATAAATATGATAATTGAGTCTTTCTATTATATATATATTTTGATGGTTGTATTATATTGTTGGAAAATGATTTGTAGCCCTAAAAAAGTTGTCCCTAATATCCCTAATTTCTAATTTTGGAAACTGTTTTCTTTTTTTCTTTCTTTTTTCCTTTTTTTTTTTTTTTTACCTGAAATGGAATTTCGGGGCATTCGGGCTCCCCCATTTCGGGCCATCAATCACTGCCCTATATTGTTTTAATGAATTCAATTTCAAGGAGCAAGACTCTATTACCTCATGCCATGTCTATAAATAAGAAGGGTAATGTCATACAAATATAATTTTATATAGACTGATATAATTGTTTGTGATCCATTCATTTCTAATCAAAACACCCACTATTATACTTTATAATATAAGTATGTTATTATCACATCATTATGAATTTCCATTTTGTACAATATAAAAATTATGTTTATGAACCACTTTCATATTAGTAGTTAGAGAACACTAAATAAACACATTAATATGATACTTTCAGCCCAATAAAAATAGCAGAATGAATAGAATTGATTTCACCTACCTTAATTTACATGTTAGTTGGAAGTCAAAGATTTCATCCTCCAATTTGAGATAATCAAGAGACTTATAACAGTATCCTCGAACTCTTCTTCCGATTCAAAGATTTTATTAGTTAGCTTTCCCTGCCCTTTATGGAAGTAAAGTTTTGTTTGGCATAACTTATTTTAGTTTATTTTTTTATTTTTTTTTTTTATCTTTTTTAGGTCATATCAATCAACATCTCTTTTCTACTTTTTTACACATCTTTTTATAAAAAGTCAAAAAGTACACTTATTTAGGACATTCCAAACCACCCCTAAGTCTCCCCCAGATGGCTCTTTATCTTCCATTATTTTAGACCACGCATACATCACCATAATATTTCGAAATAACTAAAAAAATTGTCAAAATTATTTAATTTTTTATTTAATATTTTACATACAAACTCACATAGGTATAGAGTCCACATAGTGTAGAACCCACACTCATTTGAGTGTATCTGTAAATTATTAGGTAGAAATTAGATACACAAATCATTTCTCTTATATATATTGAAAATAATAGTTTACTCTAATGTCACGACCCAAACCCGGCCCTATGGGTTTAGCACCGTAACCGGCCAGTAATCCGAGATTACCGAAGGCCTGCAGAACAGTAGTACAGTAAAACAGAGTACAGGGCCTGGCGGAAGCCAATACAGTAAAGAAACAATGCCCAATGAGCTGTGACAGTCTGTATGCCAAAAAGATTTTTCATACATTCATACAAAAACGGTACAGAACAATATGCACAATACTTACAATCAGTCAGACTAAGGACTTAATCCCTGCATAACAGTACGATAAACATTCAGTCTATACAGAACAGTAAGACAGTGCAGAAGGGGAAAATCTAAAACACCCCTAAGCCTTAACAGTTAGGCTCGGAACCTCGCAGTGAGGCACATAGGCTGGCTTGACAAAACTGGAGTAACCCTGACGCTCCTAGCCGCGGTCCGGTGCCTGAACACCTACATATATATATGAGCAGTGAGCTAAAGCCCAGTGAATAACATAAAGCGTAAAGAGGTTAAGAATGAATGTCCTTACAGTATTGAAAAACAGTCATTTCAATCAGTCATTCAGTTGTTCAGTACAGTAAACAGTCATATGTGGTACATCCGTTAGCATAACAGTAAACAGTAGGTCTAGAAGACCGAACAATAATGATGGCCATCAGTCAGTAAACAGTAGTGGCTCCACGAGGGAACCGACAGAGAATTCTGTCGAAGTAACAGTAACAGTAAACAGTAGGGA
>NW_021025358.1:1345461-1411585 GCF_004153795.1 Camellia sinensis | reverse complement strand
GTTGGGAAAGATAATAATTTAATCCCTAATTTGCCTCGATGTGTTCTACATCTATATCCTCAATAAGATGCCTTAAACTAGGCCTAAGAGTGCCTAGAATGGGATGAGGATGCAAAGATGCACATTTAAAAGTATTTTCAGGATTTTCAGAAAAACAGAGTCCCGCTCGAGCTCAGGTTTCCCCGCTCGAGCGTACAGGCAAACAAAGGTGCACGCTCGAGCGTAAACTTTCCCGCTCGAGCGTAGTGTAAAAGTACTGGATGGGTGAAATCCTCGCTCGACGCCCGCTCGAGCTTGAGACATGACTCCGCTCGCGCGCCCAATCCTCCGCTCGAGCGGACTGTAAAACAGTGCAGAGAGATACTGGATGCTCGGATTCCACGCTCGAGCGGCGATTCCCCCGCTCGAGCGGAAATGCGCAATCTGGAAATTCCAGATTGCACCTCCAAGCCAAAAACCAAGTTCAAAGGCATCAAAACTGATCCTCTTGGGCCCATTTTCTGGTAAACATTTATAAACACATAGAATAACATGTTTCAAAGCTCAATTTTAAGAAATCAAAGCCCAAGGGTGTTTAATTCAAACTCAATTTAAACCATTTTTCAAGCACAAGATGAACGTGCAAACATGCATGTATTCAAACCATTTCAAAGCTTCGATTTGATGCTCTAAGGAGCTAATTCTTTTCAAAACATGATGAAATCATGGACTACACTTAAGACATGAACATGCATGTAACATTTTGCCATGAAAACAACTCAAAATCCAACAATACTACCATGCATGCAAAGATTGGGCTTCAATTCACCATTAATGAACCAATTCATGACTTAGCTCTACAATTGGACATGAACCATGCATGAATCAACTTAAACACAAGTCAAAAGGATGAAATTCATATCTAGGTTCCTTGAATGCAAGTCTAGAGGTTCAAATTAACAATCCACACTTCAATCTTCAAGCAATTCTACCAATGAACTTAAGATCCACTCAATTCTCTCTCACTCTCTATCTTGGTCGGTTGAGTCTAAGGAATGAGCTGATGGAATGTGTATAAATGAGTGTAATGAGGCTCAAAGATGATTCAAGTAGTGGGCCACTTAAGTGGCATTAAGGTAATTAAGCCTAACTCTTTAATTAGCTTATTTTAATTTAATCTAATCATACCTAATCAATTTTCAAGTAAATATACCATAAAATTACATTAATTATGACGATTATAAAACATCAATCGGTTACTAATTCGGCCGCCGATAAGGCCTTCAATTAAACGTTCAAACATGAACAGATAAAATAAACAATCAACAGATAGAATGCAATTCAAACGTACATACTCAGTCAGTTCAGTTCCAGTTTCCAGTCAGTCAGTTCAGCATTTTTAATCAGTCCAATTATCAGTCATAATCAGCTCAGTTTAACGGTAATCGATGTTTATCGGTAATCAATCAGTCATTAATCGGTAAACAGTATGAGGATTGTTACATCTAAGTTGATCAAGTTTGGTTATTAAATTTTGAAAGATAATTACTCAATAGGTGAATATAGTGAAAAAAAAGAAGAAATAATAACAATAAATAAAAAGAATTTTATGGTATGTTTTATGAGTTTGCCTCTATTTTAAATTGTATGCACCAAAAGCTGCCTTTAAGCTATTTGGGACTTCATTAATCGAGTTAAAATTAAAATAGAATAATGTGTTTGGTTTCAGTTTTCTGAAAATTGAGTTTTTTTATTTTTCGTATTTTTTTATTTTTAGTAAATTTTTTTTAAATTTTAAGCATTTTTTTAAACTTTTTTAGATGCACCTTATTTAGATATATCTAAAAAGTAAAATATTTGTAAAAAAATATTTCAAAAAATTAATAAATACATAAAAATATGAAAAATATACAGAATTTTCATTTTTTTTGTATTTTTGGTATTTAGTGAATTTTTTAAAAAAAAATTTTCACGGAAATTATACTTTTTAAATGTATTTATGTTAGGTGTATCTAAAAATTAAAAAAAAAAATTGTTTAAAATATTAAAAAAATTCAGCAAAAATAAAAAAAAAATATGAAAAACAAGAAAGTGAAATTTTCTGAAAAGTATTTTTAAAAAACTTAAACCAAACAAAATGAGTTTTGCAATCACAAACTCTAAAATCATGTACTTTGCTTAACTTTAAACATATGCCATTAGATTATCATAACAATATCATTACAGACAAATCCATCAGAGAATTCCATGTTGTACATACTTCAAACTTTGGAAATTTTATTTTGTCCTTCAAACTATCATTTAAAAATTAATTTAACATTTGTGCTTTTAATAATATCAATTTTTTATCTAAATTATTTAATTTTGGATCAATTTTACCCCTGCCATCAACTACAGTCTATAATGAAAAGTGCTGTCGTGGCATCAAAACTCTTGAAATTTTATTTTATTTCCTAAACTATCCCCAAATATCAATTAAACCCCTAAATATATTAAAAAAATTAAATTTAAATATTTAATTAATAATTTTTTATCTAAAAAAATTAAATAAAACTTTATAAAAAATATTAAAAAAATTAACTCATTTAAAATTATCACTTTTAAGTCTCAAATTATTTGATTCGGGCTTAAGAAAACTAATTGAGCCCAAAATTTTGAGTCTATTCTCTCTTTTTGTCTTTCAGTCTTAGTAATTGTAACTAACTTTTCTCCCTGATTAATTTCAGTAGGACTGATTGATTAATAATAGGTTGAAAATCGTGTGGGTAAAATTCTAGAGCAAATGTTTTTTGAAATAAGGACTTTTCTTAAGTGTGCAACTTACACCTTACACTTACGCCTTTCTGTTTGCTGTCCTGTTTTATGTTTACACCTTCCATTTACACCTTTTGTGTTGGTTGCATATGGTGTGCAACCTTAAGGGGTTGCACACCATAACAGTACCCTTGAAATAAACATCTTTTTTTGAGATTTCAAAAATGATATTGAATGGTGAAAATATATATCTCAAGATCTCAACCTACAAAGTTAATACCTACCTGATCGTTTCATCGACTCAAGGGCACTTCGATGTGAAAGTTAACAACAACTCTATAAAGAATACTTAACAGTACAAATAGTTTAATCTTTTTATTTAAAATTTATTTTTCTTCTGTTCTTTGATGAAAATTATTATTAGATATTTATATTTATATTTTTAATATATTCTGTAGTCTAATTAATATTTTAAAAGGTAAAATTAAATTTCAATATCATGGCAAGTACTTCTATTTTGATTATATGACAGTTGATGGTTGATGGTAAATTTATTCTAAATTAAATAGTTTAATATAAAATTGGGATATATATATATATTGGATTTTTTTTGAAAAATAATAATTTGAAAGGCAAAATGAAAATTTCTTTTTCAAAGTACTTTATTATAATTTTTATACTTTTCATATATTTTTAATAAATTTTTTTTTTTTTTTTGGATCCAATTACCAATGCTAATAACAACCTTTTAGACATTGGGTGTATTTTTTCAAATTGTGAATGCTAAATGGCTTATCTTTAATGTATTAATACATTATTTGCTGTTTCATAGAAATGGACCTATTAAACTAATGTATTAAGGATCCTTTTCTCTCTATGTAATAAAAGGTATCTATATTTATATAAATTTTACATATTTTTCTTTTTTCTTTTTAAAATTTTTTTTCTAAAATTCTACCAAAGCCCAACAAAATGGTGCTTCTAACCTTTTTCTTTCTTTCCGTATCTTATCCACACAATTTTTATATTGCTATTTTTTTTTTCTTTTCATGTACATCACTATGCAAACTGCCAACACTTCACGTCCCCATCATCACTTGCCATTTAGAAAGCTTTCAAATCTAGGGGCTTAGATCTAATTTATGACCAAAATTTCGATGTTGCGAAATGAGTTTCATACTTGAAAAAATAGTTGACACATTAAAATTGGTGCCTAATAGTATCACTTAATATTGATAGGGTGTAAAACTTTATTTATTTATTTAGTTTTTAACATTCTCAATGTATTACTACTATAGTAATCTTTGTTTTAATGATATAAATCATTGTTGGTCTACTTTAGCAATTACTTTAAATTTAAATATTTTTTGTAACGTATAGGTCATCGCGACA
This sequence comes from Camellia sinensis, assembly GCF_004153795.1. Lineage (NCBI taxonomy): Eukaryota > Viridiplantae > Streptophyta > Magnoliopsida > Ericales > Theaceae > Camellia > Camellia sinensis. Next base: position 1,407,460 of record NW_021025358.1, on the reverse strand, counting down.
ATAGAGAGATTGTGAAGTGTTTGATGGTGATTGTTCCGATGGATGATTATTATATTATAATTATTATTATTATTAATTATTATTGTGTTTCTTTTTCTTATTGTACAGCTTTCGTTTGGAAAAGTGGTTGACTTTTTGGTTTTTGATTATTTTTACCTGGCTTAAAAGCTTGGTTTGGGAAGGACTTTTTTTAGCTTTGACTTTTTGACTTTATTTTGAGTTTTTTGTAAGGAAAATGTAATGATTATGGGTTGGATGTGATATTTTGTTTGTTATGGCTAAAAATAGCTTTTATTTATTTTTTTGTGGCCTAAAATAGTCCAAAAAAGCCCAAACCATGGCTTCCACAATGAAGCCACAATGTCTCTCTTATATATGATTTTCTTATTTTCGTGGGATTTATTTTCTTCTCTACGTAGAGTGTTGATTCTCTGTGTAAAAAGGGTCATTTTATCTCTTCTTTTAAAATCATCCTATACTCCGGATATACTTTATTAAATAACTTTTAGAGGTGCGAAATATATCAAGTCTCGTGTTTTTTGACAAAAAAACAAAACAAATGTAATTATGACCGCATAAAATAATAGTTACCCATATGATATCATATATTGAATGAGTGGTATGCTTTACATATCAATACTTATAAACTGAATTTCAATTTTTTATTTTTTGAATTTAATTACGGCTTGTTTGTTTGCGTAAAATATTTTTACTCAAAATATTTTACTTATTTTCTTGTTGGTTGAATTTTAAGTAAAATATATTTTTAAGAAATATTTGGATATTTTTCAAAAATGATTATCTTAAAATTTTTGTATGTCAATTTTATAAAGTTGACTTCACTCACTACCTTTCACATATTATTAAATATTTTAAATAAGTTTCTTAGCACCAAAAATTCGGGGTAAATAACACTTATATTGAAAAAAAAGAAAAAATTTAGCAATAAAATATTTTTTTATTTCAAGTGTCAAGCAAACGTCGAAAAAAAAAAAAACAAAAATATTTCTGTGTAGAAATTAATTTATAAGAAAAAAATTTTACATTAAACAACAACGTATGTCATATTAAATTATAAGAAAATTTATATACAAAAAAAAAAAAAATTGGAATAACAATTTTCCTGGTTTTGACAATTTGAAAATGTCAGGAACTTTTTGTTAGATTTTTTTTTTTCATTTTTAGTATTTTTTTTAAAAAATTTCAACATATTTTTTAAATTTAAGTTTTTTAGATTTGGACTGGAAAATTAAAAATATAAAAATATAAAAAAATTCATTATAGACAAAAAAAATATTATTTTTTGAATAATGTTTTCTGAATTTTGAATTTTCTTAAATTGGATGACCTAGAAGCAAAGATTTAAAAAAAAATAACTATGACAAATAAATTTTAAAAATAATATAATTTTTTCACTACAAAAAGAAAAAAAAAATAGTAGCTGTCCGTACGTTTGATGATTCGTCCTTGCCCCAGAGATGCATCATTGTCTGGCATAGCATGAGCCAAACAAGTCGTGAAAAATTAGGGAAAGACTTTTGTGCAGTCCACTTCGGGGCAAAAAATATTGGACCGTTATAGTTGAGTTATCCGGTTTGATATTTTGAATAGTTGATATATGTAAACATCGTGAGATATTTTATTTTAAATTTTTTTTATATTAATTAAATATATATAATTATTGATCGATGCATATTTTTTAATAATTTATCTTAAAGTCTATTTATCATTAATAAAAATATAATTTTAATCAAGACTTATAATCTGATGAATATAATGTTTTTGTCAAAATAAAATACTCGACGAACTCTACATATTAAACAGTGATAGCTGACCCACGAATCCAACAACATGATTTAACACAAAAATTGTTATATGATTCGAGGACAATTACATTTTTTTGCTCCCACCAATCAACGAATGTTAAATTCATTATTGTTTCTTATGTCCAATACAAACTGTCTGTCTTATTTTCATTGAAAAATTATATTTTAGTAGAGATTTAAAAAAATATTTTTTAGATTAATGATAAATATTATAGATATTAAAAAAGTTATAATTTTTTTCATAATTTTGTAATTAAATTTTAAAAATCTCTTAACATGTAATTCTTTTCACTTTTTTACCAATCACAGAATGTTTTGAGCACGCCGCCTTAAAACCACTAAGGCTTGGTTTGGGAAGTGGGTTGGCTTTTTGGCTTTTTGGTTTTTTTGGCTATTTTAGCCTGGGCTTAAAAGCTTGGTTTGAGAAGGGCTTTTTGGCTTTTTAGTTTTTTTGTGAGAGAAAAATGTAATGATTATGGGTTGGATGTGATGTTTTGTTTGTTATGGCTAAAATAGCCTATTTTGTTTTTTGTGACTAAAATAACCAAAAAAGCCTCCAACCTCACTTGCCAAACAGAGGCTAAATGACTTCTTCAAATGGTGGGATTTTCAAAGGATGCCTTTGGGCACATTCACATGAGATGATGATAATGACATCATCATCATCATCATCATCATCATCATCACAATCAGTACTCCCACTCGTGCATATCATCACAAAAGATAGTCTTGTGGTACCCATCTCAACCCTCTTGGCATGAGCACTTGCCTCTCTTTCGCTTGTTTATGTACTTGATGAAGAATAATGTTTGCTTAGATTTTCAAGGACTTATTTCAGATTTTTTTTTTTAAAAAAAAGCAAATTATAAATATATTTTGTGAGATTTACTTAAAATATATATTGACTTATATGATTTAAAAAATTATAATAAATAGGATAAACTATTAAAAGGTCCTAATAGTTAGACTTAATTCCCATCAAGTCTTATTAAAAATAAATCTTGATAAAATTATCGCTAAAAATATTTTTTTTGTGACAATTTTTTACACGTCACTAAAAATTGACAATTAGTGACTTTTTTTTATCATGATTTTTATAAATTGTCGCTAAAACTTACAATTAGTGACATTTTTTTATGACAATTTTTTTTCATAGGACCTATTAAATAATAAATTCACTTATTAGAACCTACACGTAAGTACCCCTTATAAATATTCCTTTGTCAAAAAAAAAATTATTTAACAGAATTAATTTAAAAAATGAAATCCTAACTGCTTTCCTATACAAATAATAAAATTAACTAAGTCGCCGTTTGGCATTGACTTTTTTAGTTGGTTTTTTTGAGTTGGGATTTTTTAGCTTGGGACTCAAAAGTCCATTTGGTTTAGTTTTTTTGACTTTTATGAGAGAAAAAGTGAAATGATTACGGTTTGGATGTAACATTTTATCTTATTGATTTATTTAACCTATTTTATCTAACCAAACGAAAGCTAAATTATTAATTAAAATATATTTATGATATTATTAAAAATTATTAATTAACTTAATAATTTATTAATAAAATGGATCATTTGTTATGAAATTAGAAACTTGAAGGGGTAGAATGTAATTTCTAAAATCATATATGACAATTCATATTTTAAACAAATCTCAAGACGTAAAGTAAAGTTCGTCCTAAATTAACTCCTTATGTGCATCACAAATAAATTTAAGAAAATATTTCATTTTATTAAAGGAATTATATTGAAAAGTTTTAATTTATTTTCATTTTTTATTGCTTAATATTTTTATAGATTTGAATGTCACAATAATATCATTGTAATTACATTTATGATATTTAAATAATTTTAAAAAGTGATAATTAATTTATTTTATTGAACCAAATTAAAAATATATATATTTATTTTAAATCGGCCTGACCTAAAAATTTGCCTTTACTTTCCCTTTCAGTTGAGGATTTGGGGACGCTGCTGCGCAGGGTGCGCAGCAACAGCATCTGCTGTGCGGTAGAAATGGTCCTATTTTGAGATTTATTTTGATAATTCGAACTGTTTACATTTTAGAATACATCAAGTAGAAAATACTTATAAAAAATCAAGTTAATCAGATATCATTTACCCATTCATCCACTCACATTTCTATCTACAAAAAAAAATAATAATTGTGATTTAAAGTATTAAAATGAATACAAATGTGAATGGATGAATAAGTAAACGATATTCAATTAACTTGATTTTTTACAGACATATTTTACTTGATGTATTTTAAAATATAAACGGTTCGAATTATTAAAATGAACCCCAAAATAGACCCCAAAAAAATAAACCCATTTCTGCCCACAGCAGATGCTGCTCCACACCGCGCAGCAGCATCCCCAAACTCTTCAGTTGAAATTCCGGCTACACCATTATACGTGTATTAATCAGTCCACTATTTTATTTTTATTTGTACTTTTTCACTTTCATGTTCTTATCTTTATTTATTTACCCAAATTTTCTTTCTCTATATTTGTGCTTTTGCACTCAAATTTCTACGGAAGTGTCATAATAGCCTTTTTTATGCACACGATCGCGTGTGCTAAGAACAATTAGAGAAATTAAATATTGAGTGTTCATCAGTTAATAGAGGTTGTAAAAGTTAAAAATTGAAGCATTTTGAAAGAAGTAGGGAAATAAAAAACAAATTGAAATAATTTTTGAAAAACATAGTGATACCTTAATGAGCGTCTATACTACTACATAAAGAAAAACGTTGTGAAGAATTTGTGGTTAAAAATCTGAATGCATTTTTCTATTTTCTTTTTTAATTTAGAAAGTATAAAAATAAATATGTCAAGAAGCTATTGGTCATGGATCATTTTATCTGTTGGGACAGAAGAGCGAGAAGAACAAAATTGGTTGACTTGAGGCGTATCTAAAGACACTTTCTTTATAACGTAATTTGCCCCCCACTCGATTGAGTTTGCTGATGGGTTTTAGACAAAGTCGTTCCTAGGATACAAGAAGTCTTGAATGAAAAACGACAACCAGCAAAGTTGGTGAATTTCCTATGAAATCCTAATTAAATAGTTCTATTCCGAGAGAGAGATTGAGAGTTTTGAAGTAAAAGTTGTTGCCTGCAAGAGTTTATATATGAAAAATCTAGAAATCCTAGATGTTGATTTGTGATTATGTACCAATTTTAAGCAGAATATAACAATCCCAATCAAACAATCAAAGACAAATCAACACAACGATTTTACGTGAAAAAACCACAATTGGACACCTCCAACTGTGATTAAAAAATCACGGGCAACAGCCACAAAAACAATCCACTAAGAAGATTTAAAGGAATTACACAGGTATACTCTCAATTACCTAGCGAATCCACGCCTAATTGAACCAACCTCTATGTGTGTCTCTTCCAACCCCGTCTTCACCTCGGAATTGTCTTTACAATGAGCCACTCTAGAATTCATCGAAGCGTCAGGCTTGAATTCTTCAGAATCCACCGAAGAACAACTCTCTCTTTTGTATAACAAACAAAACCTTTGATGTACTCTCTTTTAAACCATGAGTTGAATACTCAATAAAAATATCAAAGAAAACCTAACAAAATATCTCCAGATATAAACCTTAAAATCCAAAAAGAAGATATGGAGAAGTACCCTTAGCTTTGGAAAAAAACCAAGCATTTATAGAAAACCAAAAGTAATCCTAGATTTGGAAGAAAACCAACTCCTTAACAAATCTGGATTTTGAAGCTCGCTCGAGCGAAGCTTTTCTCGCTCGAGCGAGGAGCTTAACTTTTGTGATTTCTACTAGTGCCTTGGCTTGAGCGACGAATCAACTCTTTCAGGTTTATGTGTGGACGCAATCTGTCGCTCGAGCGAAAACCCCTTGACTCGAGCGAGCAAGCCTTAGCTCGAGCGAGCATTCCTTGGCTCGAGCGAACAAGGGTGGACATGCAATTTTGAATGCAATTTTGCGTTTTGCTTCAGCCGCGAGCTGACCGGGCAGCTCGACCCCCGTCATAATCAGCGAAGTGGCAATTTTGAAAGCATTAACATCACAAACTTCTCTGCAAGGCACAATTCGGGTTGGATTCGCATCTAAAACTCATATCCTCACTGAAATACAAGAGCAAATAAAATTACAACTGAAAGAAGTTTTGTCAAACGGGATTGCTAAGAATAAAAACCTAACAATATAGACACATAGGTGTCTGTTCAAATGGATACAACCATTTCAATAGATGTCCTTACATTTCAATAGGTACCTTCTAGTTTGGTGTTTATTCAAATAGATACAAACATTCCAATATGTGCCTTTACATTCCAATTGGTACATTTTAGTTTGGTGTTTATTCAAATAAATACATACTAATAGGTATTTTTAGTTTGTAATTAACACATCTATTGGCAACTTTAATCTGGACCCTAAATTTATAATTTTTTAATCTAGACCATTAATCAGACGTTTCAAATTCAAAAAATTAATCAAACTCAAAATAGGACAAAAGCTATTATGCTATCAAACATGTCTCAACAATCCACTACTTTGATAGTATAATAAAATAAAATAAATAAATAAAATATCTCACATTTAGAATAGAAAAATTATTATTATAATTACAAGAAGGTGTTGTACAACTTAAACCTCCAATTAGTACAAATGCATCAAAGTTCTAAAAAGCCACTGGTGTGCTAAGTAGTTAAATCAAGTACTCCTTAAATAATAAAACCGAATATACAGTACACATAACAAAATTCTATTTTCAAGGATTTTAAAATTTCGCTCTACCATGTAAATGACCATGTGCTAACTCCTGGTTTCATGAACGATCCAAAGAGCAAACCCATACTCTCGTGAGAAGTTGCATCACTTCTACGTTCACATAGGTGAAGTTCTAGTTGCGCCTCCATTACTAGACACTTAAAACTTCATTAAGAATGCAATTCAACCCTCTTTTATGTAATGGACAACACTAGTCCGTTTTCATTTCTTGAGGTGAGTGCATATAATCAATCAGTGTTTACTAGACCACTTATCAACAACTTGTTTTTACTTATTAAGCCCATAACTAGAGGTTTTCTAGTTTTGGGTTGGGTTATGTCATTGGTGATCATTAGGAAAGGTTTTACCCCATCTCAATTGCGGTCCCCTTTACCAACTCTCTAGACAGACCTTTTGTAAAAAAGTCAGCCAAGTTCTTACTTGACTTTACATATTAAATTGTGATGACTCTATCATGTATCAATTGGCTGACAAAGTTATGTCTTAGACTTATGTGTCTAGACTTACCATTGTAAGTGCTATTATAAACTTATGACAAGGTAGCTTCACTATCGCAATGAATAGAGATTGGAGGCATTGGATTAGGCCATAACATAACTTAATATCCAAAAGCAAGTTTTTAATCCAATCAATGTCTTTTCATGTTGTTGCTAATGGTATGAATTTAGATTCCATAGTCGAATGGGATATACAAGTTTGTTTTTTAGATGCCCATGAAACTACACCCCCACCAAGGAGAAATACCCATCCAAAAGTGCACTTATTATCTCCTTGACTAGTAATTCAACTAGCATTAGTATATCCCTCTAATACAGCCAAAAATTTATAAAATAGCCCAAATCCCATGGTCTTTATGAGATAACCAAAGAATCGACCGACTGCTTTCCAATGTTCACTACTTGGATTACTTGTAAAGCGACTCATTTTGCACACAGCAATAGCTATATCTAGTCTGGTACAATGCATGAGATACATCAAGCTTCCAGTAGCACTAGCCTACTCAAGCTGTGCAATTGCTTTACCAGAATTCTCAGTTAACTTAGCACTTGAGTCAAACAACGTACTAAATTCTTTAAAACCAAGATGCTTAAATTTTGAGAGCATTTTGTTAATGTAATGCTTTTGACATAAGGCATAACCCACACTATGCCTTTTTTGCTTTAAATCCAAGAACAGTATTAATTTCTCCTAGGTCTTTCATTTTGAAAATAGAAGACAGATACTTCTTGGTTTCAAGTATCCCTAACATGTTTGTCCCTATGATGAGCATATCATCAACATACAACACATACAATCACACCGTAATCTTTGGTAAATTTAGAGTATATGCATATATCAGCATTATTGTGGGTAAAGCCATTAGACAAAATACATGAATCAAATTTCTGATGCCATTGTTTGGGTGCTTGTTTTAAACCATACAAAGATTTATTCAATTTACATACTTTCCTTTCATTTCTAGGTAGAACAAATCCTTTTGATTAATCCATATACACCTCTTCATTTAGATCACCATTTAAAAATACAATTTTGGCATCCATTTGATGGAAGTAATTATGGCAATAGGCACATATGTATCAAAATAGTCTATACCTTCCTTTTGTCTAAAACCTTTGGCTACAGTCTTGCATTGAAAATATGTATTGAATTATCAATGTTGTACTTTCTTCTAAAAACCCATTTGTAGCTAATAGATTTAGAATCCAAAGGTAAATCAACCAATGCCCAAGTCCCTTTTGACATAAGTGAATCCATTTCATAATTGATGGCTTCCTTCTAGAATGTCGAATCTCTAGAACTAATGACTTTTTTAAAAGTTTTAGGATCATCCTCATTGTTTAATGCCATAGGCATTAATCTTGTCAAATTTTCTCTATCTCCTTCTACTAGAAAAATAATAAATTATGATGAGATAAAATCAGGGTCTAGACCTTTTTCCTTTCTTGGTCTCTGACTTCTTCTAGGTTCTTCACTAAGAACTATATGTCTTTTGACATTATTCTGTGGCTCTAATTTTGGAGAAGAATTAGGTTCAAAATTCTGTAGTTCTAACTCCTAAGAAGAGTTTTCAGTCCTTACATTTTTTAAATCTGTGTGGAATTTATTTTCAAAAAATTCTACATCCCAAGATTCTACAATTGTATTAGACTGGAGATCAAGAAGTTTGTAGGCCGTACTATGTTCGGATGAATTCCGTCTAGGTTCTTCTATCAAGTTTTTTTCTTAACCTGTTCAGTTTCTACTAAATTTGTTCGCCATACCTTTTATAAAATTTGATTATGTACAACTTTTATTCTTTGAGTTCTGATCAATTTAAATTATTTAAGTATGAAACAGTGTGTTTTTTTTATACTTCTTCAGTAATTCACTTATGATTAAATTATACTAACTTTATTTTTTTTACAGAATAGTGGGTCTTACTAATTTTTATTTTTATTTTTTTATGCAAGGCTAACCTATCATATTTTTATGTTTATTTTATACTCAATTTATATTTAGTTGTATACGAGTAAGAAACTAAATGCCATTATATCTCGAGAAACTACTCCTTCGTCTCGGTGCGGGTGGAACTACTTGTCTTGTCCTGTAATAAGAATTAAATATACTTTTGTTTGTGTCTGGTAGATACGAGGGTGCCAAATATTTGTACTCATGCCAGTATACTTGTATACTAACCCGTTTTGTCTCTTGGCATCTCAAATGCGTTCTATTTGAGCGCAGTCAAGTTTCCTTTGCAAGATTAGTTGGAGCTACAGTGGTGACAAGAAATAACTATAGTTATTGGACTTATCTCTTGGACTTTTTTTTTGTTTTATTGAGCTTAGGGTTGATATTAGTTTATTGTATTTATTATTTTCTTTTTATGACCTTAGTATTTTGACAATTTAACATTATGGGTTCTTTTTCAACTTTACATTATTTAAGTTGTTTTGACTAGTTGTTGCTACTTTAATGTTGGAAGTATTGGATAGTCATGGATTTATGATAGATGGTTTGGTTGGCGTTTATTAATTTTTTTTATCCCTTGTATTTTTTTTGAGTATTAAAATTTACTTAAACCTCATGGAGACGAGAACGTTTAGATTTTGTTTCACCCCTAGGATTTAGATGATGGAATATTGATTGGGGTTTAGTCCTAATTTAATATTTAATTGTCCAAATTTTGGAACGTGATAGTTTGGTACACGTAACACATCAACACCAAATATACATAGTAGTGTCACTTGTGTGTGGTCTCTTGATTGTTTGTTGGGATTGCCAGAACGGTGGTGTAAACATATGTATATGATTATTTTCTCAACTGATATTGTGTGTATTAATACACTCCATATATGTATAATATAAATATTCACATTTGTAGTGAACCACAATAAACATAGAACAGAATGTAAACATTCACATTCATTAGAATGGGTTGTAACGTAAGCTGTCAACATTCACACCAATATCAACATAAGAGAACAGATGTGGATGTTCACACTCTATACTGTTTGACACACACAACACATCAACACCAAATATATCATCAAAAAACATAAGTGTATGCAAAATAAATCATTGATTTATATATATGTTGCCCGTGTTTTCAACAAGAAGTTGTCAAAGTTCCACAATAAAATAAATAAATAAAAACAAAAACTAGTTTATGGTGGATATCCCCCAACCATATAATTAAATGAATTGGAAACATGTTTCATTTTTTTACAAGGTTATCGTGGACTATTTTGTCTTTGTCATTCAGAAAAAAATTGATTAATGATGAACATATATAGTTCAAATCCGTCAGCCAGACACAATTTTGGCTCTATCAAATTATGGTAGATATGCTATCTCATAATGTAACAAACAACCAGTACACAATCAATCCTGTAAGGTAGATGATGTGGTTAATAACTTAACCATAATTTGTATTATGTTTGTGGTAACGTGAAGATGCTATTATGAAGTGACTTACAAGTTTGGAACTTGTTGGAGATAGTTGTTGACCGAGATGATAAACTTTGTACGATTGTAAACTGCCAACTTACCCCCAAGCTGGGATAATAAGCCAAGTTATGTTATGACCGATTTGACATTGGTTTTCTGCCACAGTGGAAACAAACAGTTGGTTATTTATGCAATTATTAATGCATACATTTACAAACACAAGCGAGTACACATGTAATTTGTTGTTGATGTGAAAAGTCACATCATTTGATAACAAACACTTGTGAAAAATGTGATTAATGTGAAATTTCACATATGTTACATAACAAATAATTATATGAACATATTTAATGTAGACTTTCACATTATGATATAACAAATACTTACAATAATGTGTGATTTGGAAAGGTGTGGGTCTTGAAGCCTAGGTCTCGGCTGCAATGAGTTATAATGCCTCCACTACATTATCTACACACATGGACAATATATCAACTAATTATTTCATTATTTTATAGAAAAAAAACAAAAAATAAGAGGTTCACATCATTTGAATACCATCAAAACAACAACAACAACAACAACAATCACAGAAAGAGGACAACAATCCACTACAAAAAAATTGCTTTTTTGCGACGGCAAAATGCCGTCGCAAATACCCAAAACGCCGTCTTAAAAGGTTTTTTGCGACGGCAACTGGCTTTTAGCGACAGCAAGTGGGGGGTTGCAAAAGAGTTTTAGTGACGGTATAACGCTGTTGCCTTTTTTTTGCGACGGCAAAAATGCTTTTTTGCGACGGAAAAATACTGTCGGCATTAATGCGTGAAAATCTGAGATTTTTTGAGACGACACTATATTGTTGTCGCTAAAAGGGTTATTTGCGACGGCAAAAATACCATTGCTAAAGGGTTATTTGAGACAGCACCTGATGCCGTCGCAAAAGTATTATTGGCGACGGCAACTAATACCGTCGCTAAAGGTCTTCCATTTCAACCAATTCCACCATCTTTTGCGACAGCATTACTGCCGTCGCAAAAAAACCTGATTCTATTTTTCTTTTTGAGACGGTGTGTGTGGTGCCGTCTCAAAAAAAAAAAAAAAACTGTAATAAAATTATTAAAAATATGTAAATGACCTGTATTAAATGAAAAATAACTATAAAAAAAATCCGATAATTACATAATAATATTAAAAGTCCAGTATATAAATAAAAATTCATCCATAATTAAAATATTCTTCCATTCATAACAACACATCAGCAAAATTATCCCACTACATAATGTTGCATAATACATACATAATGTTGTTTACAAATCTAAATAACGTAAATCAAAAACAAAAGTTTTCGTCATGATTCTTCCGTGGGTTACAAAAACAAAAGTTAGTCATAATCTTCACACTCCTGCATTCCACAAGAAGCAATATTGTAGTGATGTCCATCCCACCATCCCTGGTCCACCTGCAAGAGCCTTAGAAACATTAATAGAACAATATTGCAGCCATCAGTAAAATTAGGAAGGTAGGACATTTGAATTACCAAAGCCTCTCAAATCTAGTAGTAATAGCCACCTCCATATGGGTGATCATTCCCATAAAAAGATGAATATGAGTCTTCACCATACTGTAACATGACAGAAGGTAGAATATCAAAAGTATGGTAAAGTGTAAGACGTGAACCAATAAACATAAAGTAAGCTATGAGTGCTCACATTAGAGCCATAATAATCGTGTGAGTAGAGACTGCTGCCAGCTCCAAAAGAATCTAAAACAAAAAGAGACATAAGCATGAGCAATCTGATAAAAAACAATCCATACAAACAAGCAGGGAAAAAGGAACATTGGGCACAAAATCCATACCTTGATAGCGATGTGCGTGAGCTGCTGGATCAGAATAATCTAATCGAGGTCTAAGTCTGCTAGGATCCATGTAATCAGGATCATGGTCCTTAATGCCAAAAAAAAAAAACACTTAAACAAGTTACATTATGTGCGACACTGACAGAAATCTCAAAACAATAATACTTCAACAAAAAAAGAAATTTAAATGAAGTCTAGCTTACTGTCATGAAAAATGGTCCTTTTCTCCCATGTGAACTGTCGTCATAAAAGTAGTGGTCATCAAAAGTGCCTTCCAACAAATGGCCCGTTAAATCATTCTTCGGGGGAAAATGGTTGCCTCTTGACTGGGATATGCCTCCCACGGCCACTATCAATTGCTTCATGCCTGATCCTATCAAGGTTAGGTCTTGCTGGAACAGCATTTCCACCAGATGCATCATGAGAACTGCCAAACAAATCTCTCCTTCCATCTGCTTATATAAGGTTACATACAAGGGCTTGATAAGTGAATGCATTCAGGTTATAAAGATTAGCAGTAACCATTACAAAAATGTTGAGGACATGGATGATCAATTTTGGTCCAACATTTCAGGTATGTGAGTTAAAAATTACCACTTTTGATGGTAAGAACATATGAAAATTGTTTTGATAGAAGATTCTGTAATCATGTGAACTTAAGCACAATGAAGTTGGCCTAAATTTATAACGTTTCTGCCAAGTAGGAACTATGAAACCCAGTCCTTGAGATCATATATTTTCTGTTTATTCCTTCTTTTTTATTCATTTTTTTCGTGCTGCGGAGGATGGGTGGATTTAAACTAGAATGAAAAAGTAGAGCTTATACAAGTGGAATCATCAAATAAGGAACAAAGTTCCAATCTATGTCACACCTCTCCTCCAATCACGTCTTGAAAGTGTCAAAATTTTAGAAATTTAAAAGGATAGGAAGAAAGAAAATCAGAAGGGAAAAAGCTAACACATGGAATGCTTTGGGCTTTTATGGTTATTTTTTTATTTTTATTTTTTTTAAGACAAAGAAAAGAAGACAAAAGGGAAAGAAAATAATAGAGAATGGTCTTGCATATGGGGGCTGAAAGGATTCTGCAATGTAAAATTACTTCTTGGTTTATTCTTTATGATAGAGGCACACACACACACACACACACATATATAAACACATATACACAAAACACTGGTTCTGAAAACAACATAACTCACTCTGTTAATACCACACTAAACACTGGTTTTGAAACATATGGCCAAGATTACTTGCATGCATCTATACATAGTGGCAAAAGTTGTGCATTTCAAAACGATTAAGATATACAAGTCATAAAGAGTAAATTGGCATCATGAATAGCTACAAATTAGGAGAAAAGAAATTTAATCAAATTTTTTACTTTTCAGAGGTTCCAGTTGTACATGATAAAAAGTGCAAAAAATCTTCAATACTTGAGATGTCCACTACACCTAATCTACCCATAATACCACAAAATTTCAATAACTTACCTACCTAGAGTTCTACAATCTAGTAAAATAATGTCTAAAGTGCAACCTTCCTGTACCAACTTTGAGGTTGTTGAGAAATAAGATTGTTCTTTCAAAAAGTAAAAAGTCATGCAGACAATTCTATGCGAGGCAAAACATATTTCAACAGGGGAGTCATGCTTAGGCCTTCTAGAAATCTCTATAAATGGTTTGGATGGCTTATGTATAAAGAGTATGCTCTAAATAAAGCCATGACTATAGCTGAAGCAAGAGAGGTTATTACAACTAGTGCTTCAATCAGTTGTGCTGCACAACTGGTCAAAGCACTTGTTTTGGACCTCCCATGCTTTGGCAATAGCTGCAGCCTCTAACTAGTACTAAAAATATTCTGTTCCATTCTAGGAAGTCATGGATGTTAGGGTTACAGTGGAAGTGGTTTAAATACAGAAGAAACATCCCAATTCATAGAGTCCAAAATCTTAAACAATACGGTCACGGTATTTCATAGAAACATACATTAAAATAGAGCATCAACCCAAATTCAGGTTTTGAAGTGAGAAATACACACAAAAGAGCATTGCAATAACTGTTTCTAAACACCAAAAAATCATGCATAGGAACAGAAAAGTTCATGGAGTTTCATAATACACCAACCATGACATGCAAAAATGATACACAGCCTTGACCCAACTGTCCTCTTTCAATAGATAAGAGGGGTTGAGGAGATTCCGCTTCAGACTTCAGTTGGAGGTTTCAACCGTACGAGCCTTTTGATTCTATCCTTGTCCATGTTCTCTAGTAACCCCTTTTCAGCACAAAGAGGAAAAACTATCACAAACATGAACACTTGACAGTAAAATGTGAAACAAAAGGTAAAAGAAAATCAGATTAGATAGCTATCTGAGAATTCTTGCTCTCTAATGGTGATTGAAGTAATATTCTTTCCATCTTTTAGCTATAAGAACTCAACTTCTAGATTTTAGCTATTTTCGTGGATCTATCTAAGAATTCAACTTCTATATATAAACACAAGCATAACCGGAATAAGGCTCAGAAAATGGACCAAAATATATACTAGATTTTAGGAAATACACACACACACACACACATACATACACACACACACAGAGCTGTGACCTAGGGCTTCGACAGGCAAAGTCCAAGGGATTCTGCGCCAAGAACGAATGCAGCAAAATCCACCCGCCACAGATGTAATCACCTTCGCATTCCATCGTGGATTCAACAAAACAATTGCAAAATATAAGAATGTCCTGTTTATTTAAATGAAATGAAATCAAATGAAATCATCAAAATATATTTAGATAGACAGAAAGATATAAGAAATTAGACCGCACCAGGAACACCGGCGAATCGAAGAGTCTCTTCAATCATGCGAATCTGAGCGGACCGATGTTCTTGAAGCTGAAAGCTTCGAGCCTGCTATTAATGGCTGCGGTGGTCCCTGAGCAGCTCCTTCGCCACTGGAATGAGAGCAGCAGAGGGAAAGCCAACGGAGTGAGAAACAAAAGAGTGAGGCTCCTTAACCCCGTCGCTCGACGCCATCGTCTACCGTGCTCACAGTCGCGCGAGAGAGAGAAAGGGATTTTTGGTTAAAAAATTAGGGATTTGAGATTTCGGGATTTTTAGTTGAGGGTGGGAACGAGCGGGAATCAGATTTTCTGCTTTTTTTTTTTTTGTGGCCACATCAAGCATAACTGGCTCAGATGAAAATTTAAGGTAGGTTTGATAACATTTATATTTTTAATTTATATTTACAAAAAATTTATAAATTGATTTTTGTTTATTTTTAAAAAAATATAAATTACAAATGCGTTTGAACAAAATATTTAAAAAAAATTAAAAACATAAACTAAAAAACATGTTTATCCAGGCCTAAAATATTTATATTTATTTTTTTATTATTTATGACAATGAGATCATACACATTTTAATTGAAAAAAAAATTAATTGAAAAAATTTTATTTGAAAAAAAATATTTTAAAAAATAATTAAAAAAAATATTTGAAAAAATAATTAATTAAAAAAATATTGTTAGTCAAATTTTTAGATTTTTGTTTAAAAACCAACGTAAACTCATTTTTTGAGAGAGATGAGTGAAAGAGAGAGAAAAGAGAGATGAGAGAGAGACATAGAGAGAAAGAGAGAGAGAGAGAGAGAGAGAGAGAGAAACAGAGACCCATTTCATTTTTTGACTTTTTTCTTTTTCAATAACAATGGGCTTAGAGAAAAAGATGAGTGTGAATGAGAGAAATAAACGATTGAGAGAGAAGAGAGATGAGGGAGGGAGAGAGAGAGAAATAAAAATAAAAAGAGAAACAAAATGAACGAGAGAGAGAAAAAGACAGCAAAAGAGTTGAACAAGAGATATAGAGAGGGAATGAGAGATAAGAAAGATGAGCAAGAGAGATGAGAGAGCCAGAGAGAATAGTGATGAATGAGAGAGAGAGAGAGAGAGAGACACACACATACACACACACACAGAAGAAAAAAAAAAGAGAAACAAGATGAGCGAGAGATAGACAAAGAGAGAGAAAGAGAGAGAGAGAGAAACAGCAAAAAGAGATGAATAAGAGATATAGAGAGAGACCTAGAAAGAGAGAGAGAGAGAGAGAGAGAGAGAGAAAAGATGAGCAAGAGAAATAGAGAGCAGAGAGAGATGAGAGAGCCAGGGAGAAGAGTGATGAGTGAGAGTGAGAGAGAGAGAGAGAGAGAGAGAGAGAGAAAGAGATCAATAATCGAGAGGGAGATAGGTAAATCAATAAGAGGGGATGGAGAGAGTGAGCAATGCGAGCACAGTGTGAGACAGAGAGAGAGAGAGCGAGAGAATTACACAGATAGAAAGACAAAGAGTGATGAGTAGGGGTAATGAAAAAAAAAATTATTTTTTATTTTTTTTAGTTACTAAGGTTGAAAATTTATTTGTTTTATTTTTATTTTAATGATTTTTTTTTGGGTAGAAATAAGGGTAATATTTTAATGAAAAATATTTTCTGTTAAAATAAAGTTAATTTTTTTTGGTCAATGAAAAATATTTTTCTACGGCCCATTTTTTTTTTTTTGTTACTAAAATGGGAGTGGCAGAGGAGAGGGAGTGGCAGTAGTGGTGAATGTGGTGGACAAGAGATGGTGGTGGTAGTGGTGGTGATGGCGAATGAGATTAGTGGTGAAGTTGTAGTAGTGGTAGAGGAGATGGAGTGGCGGTGCTGGAGGAGAGGTAATGGTAGTAGTAGTGGCAGTAGTGGTGGTAGTCATAGTTCCACCCATTGATTTAAGTATTGTAACGCCCCCAAAATAAACCCATAATATACATAACATTGACATGCATTAATAAAAAAAAACCAACCGTTATTCTATTCATCAGAGTATTCTTATTGAAAAACATTACATGTAACATCAAATTAAATGCCTTACGGGCTAACATCTTTCCAAGCCAACACTTGGACACAAAATATGAGTGCTAACTCAAATACAAATAAAGCCCTAGGCTTGAATGTTTACATGTAATATCAAATAAATAAAGAACAACTAAACTAAACAGAGTCTTCAACTCCAATTCCTTCCAAGCTAAGTCCTTGGAGGTAGCTTATCACCTGAACCTGAAAATGATGTTCCCATAAAGGGTGAGCCACAGCCCAGTAGAAAAATACTAAACCAAATATAAGCAATGAATAAAGATATGGCATTCAATAGATGGTTAACCAAGATAATCAATTACATCATTATACAGTTTCATGACACTAATGTCAATGACACGTTTCACTTTTCTTTATTATCAATAAGGCTCAGAACCTGGCCAAACTTACAACAGTGAACTATATATGTTATATCCACATTACTTCCAATATCAACAAACAAATGAGACTCAGGCCCATATCAAAACACTTCATACTTCCCGTTTGATACACATTTTAGTGCTGCATCAACAACATGTAAAAACACTTCAATATAATAAGCACACATAATAGTGATGCTAATGGAGTCCATCCCCTATCTCCTCCCAAACAAAAATCCGGTTTAGAGGTCCATCCCATATCTTCCCCTAAACCGTGGAGTACATCCCCTATCTCCTCCCAAACAAAATCCGATTTAGAGGTCCATCCCCTATCTTCCCCTAAACCGTGGAGTACATCCCCTATCTCCTCCCAAACAAAATCCGATTTAGAGGTCCATCCCCTATCTTCCCCTAAACCGTGGAGTACACTTAAATTAATTATACAAATTAATTAATTTAAACAACTAGGGTTTTTCCCAAATTATCAAAGGAATCCTAATTTTTCCAAATACCAAAACTTAGAACAAAACTTATAAAATAGAGTAGGAAATCCCTACCTTGAAGAAAATAACCCGAATGGAGAAGACGGAGATGAAGACTCAAATTCCAAAGTGCTCCAAATCCTCTCTTTTTCAGATTAAAAGAAAGCTCTCGCGAAGCTCTACCTTTCTTTCAAAGGAACTAGGGTAGAAGACCCCAAGGAATAGATCAAATCTTAGAGAAGGTGAGAGTAGAGAGAGAAACTCTCAAATGGCGGTTTTTAAAAGTTAAGAAAGAAAAAGTAGGTCAAAAAGTGATCCAAAAAGTGAAATCACGGACTGATGTAGTCGACTCTACGCTCGAGCGTGAAAAACCCCGCTCGAGCGTAAGACACAGACTCACGCTCGAGCGTGAAAAGAGCCGCTCGAGCGTCGATTGCACCCTTCCAGAAGTTTTGCAGGCGATGGTATCCGCTCGAGCGTAAAACTCTCCGCTCGAGCGGAGGGACAAAATCAAGAGATCACGCTCGAGCGTAAAAAAAATGTCGCTCGAGCGGACGGACTGTAGAGTAAAGTACTGGGAGATGGAAAACCACGCTCGAGCGTAAAAACTCCCGCTCGAGCGGAGAAGCAACAACGAAAAGCCCGCTCGAGCGTTAAAAACTTCCGCTCGAGCGTGAAGGCAAAAACCTGGGCATCACCTTTTGGTTTCAAAGTGCAACCAACCTGTTTTAAACTTGCCCATCACAACCCAAGACTCAAATACAAAGAGTAAAGGCTAGAAGTGATAATGATACAAAACAAATCCACGAAACCAAGTCTAGAATACAGTATACAAAGGAAGGAAAAATCGGGATCGCTATAAGTATGGTGTTTGTTTTGAGTTTTCAAATCATAATTCTACATCCATTTTTCAAAACTCAATTTAAAATATAATCATTACTTTTCAAAAATTATAACGAAACACATAATTCAAAACTCTTTTCAAAACTTAATTCAAATCAATTTTTTAAATATTTTAATTTTGTGAGAGACAGATAAAGAAGAGAGATAGAGAGAGAGAAAGAGACAGAGATAGAGTGATGAGCGAGAGAGAGACAAAGTGGTTGCTAAAAGTGTATTTTCTTATAGTGGATTGATAAATCGAGAAGGAGCTCGATAAATAGAGAAGATGGGAGGGAGAGAGTGAATAAGGCGAACATAGTGAGGGAGAAATAGACAAATAGACAAGCAGACAGAGAGAGAGAGATAGAAGAGTGATGAGCGAGAGAGAGTGAGAGAGAGATAGACAGAAAAAGAGATAGAGAGAGAAAGAGATAGATAGATGGAGAGATAGAAAAAGAGAGAGAAATAAGATATGAGCGAGAGATAGACAAAAAGAGAGAGAAATAGAGCGAAAAGAGATGAACGAGAGAGAGAGACAGAAAAAGAGAGCGACAGAGAGAGAAAAGAGATGGATGAGAGAGATAGAAAGATAAGAGAGAGAGAAAAGAAATGAGAGAGATTGAGAGAAGATAGATGAGCGAGAGAGATAGAGAGAAGAGAGATAGGCGAGAGACACAGAGAGAAAATGAGAGAGAGAAACAGACAGACAGAGAAAGAAGAGTGATGAATGAAAGAGATAAAGAGAAGAGAGAGAGAGAGATAGAGACACAGAGATAGGATGATAAAAAAATGAATGAAAAGAGAGATGTTATATCAAAAGAGTAAGACGATATAATTTTTTTTTTATTTTTTTTTGCGACAGAAAAATACTGTTGCATTTATTCAAACCATTTTGTGACTGTATATATATGAAGCTGTCTCAAAACCACAATCACTATGCTAGGTTAGAGTTTTCCAAAAACTCTTTTGAGAAAAATATACTTTCTTGTTTTCCGTGTTATATTGTTTTTACTGAATTTTTTTAATATTTTAAGTAATTTTTTTAAGTTTTAGACACACCTAACATAAATACATCTAAAAAGTAAAAAAATTGTAAAAAAAATCTTTTAAAAATTCACTAAATATCAAGAAATACAAAAAAAATACAATAATTCAATACATTTTTTTGTATTTTTATGTATTTATTAATTTTTAAAAATATTTTTTCATAATTTTTTTTATTTTTTAAATACATCTAAGTAAGGTGCATCTAAAAAAAATATTTAAAATTTTTAAAATATTAACTATAAAAAAAAAACACGAAAGTCACTTTTTGCGACGGCAGAAAATGCCGTCTAAAAAAACAAAATATTTGCGACGGCACCATTTGCCGTCTCTAAAAAGGAGAGTATTTGCGACGGCAGAAAATACCGTCTCAAAAAAGGAGAGTATTTGCGATGGCAGAAAATACCGTCGCAAATACTCTCCTTTTTTGAGACGACAAAATTGTGTCGTCGCAAATGCTCTGCTTTTTTGAGACGGCAAATGGTGCCGTCGCAAATATTCTGCTTTTTTGAGACGGCATTTTCTACCGTCGTAAATACTTTGCATTTTTGAGACGGCATTTTCTACCGTTACAAAAAGTGACTTTTTGAGACGGCAAGTGTGCCGTCGCAAATAGTCCTGTCTTTTAAGCCCAATTTTCTTGTAGTGATCACAAAAAGGGAACAACAACAACAACCACCCAAAATAATAGCATATTATCACTGCTTAAGAGTAAGAATGTCCACTTGGTATCATTGTTAACATGATATGAAATAGTAACACATGAAGTTAATATTCACACTAGTACACTATTTACACACATGGATAATGTATTAGCAAGAAAAACTACCCAAAAATTTCCTTATATTATTTAAAATGCTCAAGCCCTTCAACCAGATTAAGACCAGCCCTAAGAAACTTTTTAACAAATACCTTATCTATAATAAACAGATTAACACTACCTCAGTATCATATATAAAATCATCAAGTCAACATGATGTGAAATAGTAGCACATGAGGTTAATATTCGCACTAGTACACTATCTACACACATGGATAATATATCAGGTCACTATTTCAAAAAAATTTCTTTTGTGGGAAATAATCAAAAATTGGGAATTCATGTCCTTGAATACCACCAACAACACCAACAAGAATAACAAATACAAAATGGAGAAAATAATAACATTATTATGAAATAATAACATATTATAACCACTTAACAAGCAAAATGTCTGCTTGATGTGAATATTCACATCACCACACTATTATCAAACATGGACAATATATTAGCCAATTATTTCAATATTTTATGAAAAAAATCAAAAAATTAGAAGTTCACATTTTTTGAACACTATCAACAATGCCAACAAGAACAACAATCACAAAAAGGGATAAAATAACATCAATAATAACATATTATAACCATTTAACAAGCAGAATGTCCACATGATGCGGATGTTCACATCACTGCACTGTCATCAAACATGGATAATATATTAACCAACTATTTAAATGTTTTCTGGAAAAAAGTAAAAAATTGGGAATTCAAATCCTTTGAACACCATCAACAATACCAACAAAAACAACAATCACAAAAAGGAGGAAAACAATAATAATAACATGAACAATATGTGCGAAAGTTCACATTGAACCAGAAAATCGTTTGATAATTATACAAATACAAAAGAGGGGAAGATGGGCGCTTACGTTTGATGATAATAGTTCGTCGATCGATATCAACTTTTACAGAGTTGATTCTTCACTTCGGAACAAGGTTGCAGTCACTGGCAACGACACGGTGACGGTGGGATGGTGGGATAACACGATGATGACCTAGGATTTAGGAAAGGCAGTTTAAGATTTTGGAAAGAAGAGAAATCTTCTCTGTGAAATCTGTGGAATGAGAGATAGTTGTGTGTTTTTATCGTGTATTGATTTCAAAAATAGAAGCATGTACAAGAAGTTTGAGGATTATTTGGTCATATTATTTTAAATAGGATCTAATGAAATATTAGAAAAGAAAATAAATTAGATGGAATATAAGATTCATGAATGAGACTTTCCTAAAATTTACCCTTATGAAAAATGTGTCAATTTAACTTTTTATTTTATATATATATATATAGAGAGAGAGAGAGAGAGATGATAACTATGCCTACAGGTGTTGAACTTTCCAGCTAAGAAGATATGTTCAGTTGAAATAAATACCAATAAGTAAAGACCAATGATTCTTTTGAATTTAACTAATCATATATAATAATTTCTTCCTGTTAATTGGTCAAATTTTTAAAAACCTTGTTCTTTGGAATCAGAAGCTCTCAAATTGGCACCTGACAACTTTTCTAAATCCTTAAATTGTATTTTCGTCAACAGTGTGACACATTTAGGTTTTTTTATTACATTTTTTTTTTTTTATAATGTTCATATGAAATTAGAATGAAGTCACAAACCATCCCTTGATTTTGACCAAACTTTTTATTGAAAATTGATTATTGTATGACAAAATGAAAGTAAGATCATTGGATAAACAATAAAGCTCCAAACCTAAAAATTTTCCTTGCTAATTATGCGGTTGTAGTATGACAATTTGATTTTCAATTTTCACTTTCGTTTCAGATTACTCAAAGCTTAAGCTTGTTAATTACTTGGTTTATGTAAAATACATGTACACGTAACAAGTGAATTGAAAAGTATCAAACACTCTTGTGTCCAAATATGTATATTAATTATTTGCACGAGCAATCACTGATATAAATATTCATATTTCACAATGTCATAGGAAAAGTGGAACTATCTCAAACTGATACAAAAGTGCTCTATTGTGGCACCGGTGGGTATTACCAAAACACTGGGGAAATTAAAATAATAAAAATAAAAGGAGATGTTCCATGTATGTGCTCCAATTTGACTTTTGAAATGATTCCAGTTTAACTATTATTGAGGGCGCCCACTATTTTCAGAATAGTATATGATATTAAGAATATATGGAATATGTTGTTCTCTCTTAAATATACTCTTTCATTTTCCTCTCAATCCATTAAGGGTAGGTTGAAAACTAGTGCAGACCATTAAAAAAGTAAAGAGTTTGAAATAAATGTTGAGTATAATGGGCATATCATGATGTTGATATGAAATATTACGTAGTTATTATTATTACTATTATTTGGTTTTAGTTTTTTAAATTTATTTTTTTTTTAAATTGAATTTTTTATTTTTCGTGTTTTTTTTTAATATTTTTAGTGAATATTTTTTAAATTTTAAGCAATTTTTCTTACTTTTTTAAATGTACTTTACTTAGATATATATAAATCGTAAAATATTTGTGAAAAAATATTTTAAAAAATTAATAAATACACAAAAATATAAAAAATGTACTGAATTATTATTTTTTTATATTTTTTGGTATTTAGTGTATTTTTAAAAAACAAATTCACAAATATTATACTTTTTAAGTGTATTTATGTCAGGTGTGTCTAAAATTAAAAAAATAAATTACTTCAAATATTAAAGAAATTCATTGAAAATATTAAAATACGAAAAATAAAAAAGTAGAATTTTTTGAAAACTGTTTTCTGAAAAACGGAACCAAACAAACTGATTATTTTTTTTTCCTAATGTTATGTAAGAATTCTAATTAATGTGTGATATTATTTTTATAGTCAATGTTTATTTTTTTGAAGTGGCTGCCAAAGTTGGGGTTGCAAATTAGTGGAGTAATAGGTCATCCAAATTTAATTTAAAAACTTAACGAATTTTAAAATATGTACAAATTTAGTTTATTTGTATAACGAGTCAATCTTGAATAATCTTTTAATGAGTTGATGACAAATCAAGTTCAAATAGCTTGATTATTTTTATATGCATATATTTTTATTGAGTTTACACATGACATATGATACGAGAGGAAAGACCAACATGATTCTAAGCATTGAGTGGAGTTCCCTATTCTCCCACTTTACTCCCCTCAAAGACTACCTTTTAAAAGAAAGAAAAATGCTTTGTATATCTTTTTTAAATGCAAAAAGTTATTCCTCTCCCACACAAATGAAACCAAGCGAGAGAGAGAGGAGAGAGAAAGCGCTTCATTGCAATAAATAGAAAGATCCATCAGAGAATCCACCAGTCATGATTTAGAGTTTAAATATTGAGTTTTAAATCTATCACTAATGTAATGAAAAAAAAAAAAACACAAATTATGACAGTAGGTGAAACTCAATACTACATCACTAGTGTTGTCAAGCTTTATTGGAGAATCCACGAGAGGGGATAGGATCCCCTTTACCACCTCTAAAATTTGGCAGGCTTTCTGGGGCAAGTCAACTAGAAAGCTGAGTAATAACCCTTTTTTATTAGGGAACCTTTGCTTTAATGGTGCCTCCCACTAGGGTAATTAATTTAAGAGAATGAATTGTGTAATCTCTATCTCTTGTCACTTACTGGTTATTAAAGATTTTTAAGTAAAATCACAGCCAGTTTGACTATAACTTTGGAAATCGCAATACAGTGATACACTCGCTATCTTATGTTCTTGAAAAGTGGATTTATACGACCCATCTAACAGCCCTTAATGAGTATGGATAATAAGTTATCGTTTGTCATAATTTAAAAAAATAAAAAAATTATTATTCTATTTAAGTTATATTATTTTATTTAAGTTATATCACTTTTCTATCACATCACTTGAAACTCAACACATATTTTATAAAAAGTCAAAAAGTACACTTATTTAGATCATCTCAAACCACCTCTAAGTACTAAAAGGTATTTTGAAAAGTTGGTAAAAAGTTAATTTTTTAGCTTTTTAAACTTATTTTGTCCTTTTATGAATAAGTTATGTGAGAGGTGATGCGATCCAAAATAAGTAAAAAGGTAGAAGCTGACTTTTTACTAATTTTTCAAAAGACTCCTAAATATATTAATGTAGTTTTTAAAATAAGAATTTTACCTCATTGGATTTTTATATTTAATTTATATTAATTTAATATCTGAATTATGCAATGTATGGTTATTTTGGTCTTACACAGAGATGGCAAATGAACGGATTTAAGCCGGTCAAAACGGGTTATTATTTAAAATAACACAACTTAAATCCGTCCATTTAATAAATAGACTTAAACGAATTTGGTTGAATTGGATACAGGTTGGATAAATGAAACCAACTAACTTATTTACTTCAAAAAAATTTATTTCCTATTGTAAAAAAAATTTGTTACTTTTTTATTTTTTAATTTTAAAATTATTTTTTATGTTTTATTTTTAAAATTTTTATGACGACAATGACGGTGACGGAGCGGAGGTGGTGGTGGCAAAGTAATGGTGGTGGAGTGCAATAGTGGGGGAGGAGTTAGTGTTGGCGGTGAAATTTACTTAAAATACAGATTAATGTTAAGTTTTAATGTTATTACTTTTTTATATTTTTCAAAAAAATTATTTACGTCAACCAAAAAGATAAAGTTATATAAAAATAATAAATACATTTGCTTTATTTTAATTATCTTTTAGTTTCTTAGAAAAAAAATTCTGAATTTTTTTTTGAAACCAAACTAAACACGTTTTTAGACCTCAAGTGGGAGTAACCCCACCACCTCCACTGTTTTTTGATTGGTCTATATATATATATATTTTTTCTTTGTCTTCCACTTGTTGCGCCCCACGTGAAGGTGGGAGTCCTGGGATCACCCCCACTGGGGTTCCCAATAGTGCTGATGGGAGTTTCTTACAAAAAGATTAAATATATTAAAATATTCGTTTCTACTTTGCAGTATTTTAACATTGCACAGGGTATTATCGAAATATTATTATGAATAAAAAAAAAAATTAATTTAACTAAAAAAAAAAAAAGGATTATAAGCAACAGTTGGTGGAGTGATTTGCTCTATCATCATTTTTGCAACTTGACAACGTTCGAGTCTTCGGCTCTGTGGGTTCAATCGACAGCCCACACCGACCCGTTTAACCCGCATAACCAAGCAGGTTTAATTGTATTGCCCAATTATGACCCGTGCGCCTATGATTGCCACCTCTAGTCCTACGCTAGACATCAGGCACGGATATTTTTAAAACAAATAAAAACATATTTAATTATATATTTTTTTAAAAAATAAAAACATATTTAATTTTATAAGTACAGAATTAATATAATTGAAACATGACAGATGTATGAAATGTCACATAACGCAAATTTGAGGGAGCACCAACCTATTTAGTGGCCATTTGGGAAGAAGAGTAAAAAGTTGGGTTTTACTCCATGACAAAAAAAGTCATGGCAACAATAAATGCAAGAAAACCATTTGGGAGGTGAGAAAAACGCAGGCCTATAAAATTACGTAACTATCCTCCATGTTCAAACACACGTATGGGTAAAAAAGTAAATTTTTTAAGTTGAGTAAAGATATCTTAATGTAATGTGATACCATAAAAAAATATTAAACCCAAAAGTTAAAAAGTAACTTTTGCTAATTTCTCAAATCACTTTCAAAAAATGCTAAAAACTTGATAAAAAATCAAAAGTCAATTTTTTACCAACTTCTCAAAATATCTAATCTTAATATCATTATAGTATTCTTGAGTTGAGCATGGAATATTAGTTTAAAATAATTTTGATAGAATAATTATGATATGAATAAATTACACTGACGCGACCTGAGACTTTTATTTTTTATAAATCTTCCTCTCACATTTGAAAATTTATATTTTTCTCTTTGAGATTTGTAATCTCATTACAAATTAGCCCTTGGATCGCTGATAGCATGCCCTAATTTTTTTTAAATAACCATCTTGCATTTTTTCTTACAATTTCTTTTTCCTATCATCACGACTTTATTCTATAACTTTTCATTATTAAATTTTACTTGAACATATTCTTATTGAGTAATGATATACAAACATAAATTTTATATAGAATTTTCAAAGACAATGATATAACTTAATAGTGACCTTTCACTTTAAAATAAAACACCTATAAACATAATTTATATTTACAATAATATCACTATCACAACATTTTTATGATATTTTTTGTATAAATTTTTGTATATGAAAATAATTTTTCATTTTTATTTCCACCATTATATCACAAAATATTATATTTCTTAAGTATATCTAGATTATGTGTATCTAAAAAAAAAATTTTGCTTAAAATATTAACAAATTCAGTAAAAATAAAAAAAAACACAAAAAATTAAAAAAAAAAGCTCAATTTTTCGTGTGAGTTAAACCAAAAAAAGATGATTGTTATTTCTCTTGAAATGACATGAATAAAATATCTGTATTATTGTATTATTTTATATGTAAAGAATAAGAGACAAATATGTCACTTTAATATGATAAGAAGTAACTGCAGGGCCGGCCCTGAAAATTCAGGGGTCCTAGGCGAGCTTATAAATTTGGGCCCTTTGTACATACGCCCCAAAAAAAAAAATATTTGCTAGTGGCCACTCAAGTTTGCTTGAGTAAATTTGGGCCTTTGTTTTTTCAATTGGACTAATTTTTTTATTTGTTTTTAATATAGGCCTGCAACATGTTTTTATTTGGGCATTTTATAGTGGGCTGTTTTATTTTGGAGGGCTTCTATTTTAGTGGGTTGTTTTGTTTTTGAGGACTTCTAACAATAATTGGACTTTATTTAAAACTTGATAGTACAATGGATTTTCAAAATTTGAAACCCTATTTTGGGCCAAATTTTGGGAGTCCTAGGCACGGGCCTTACTCGCTTTAGCCCAAGACCGACCCTGAATTAATGTAATTTTTCAAATATAAGAGAGAATCTATATTAAATAAAATCTTAAGGGTGCCGGTGTAATTTACCCTTGTGATATTCATACACGTTTTTTTGGGAGGTGGAGGGGTTGGTAATGCACAAGAGATGGTGTAAAAGAAAGATCATTGTAAGCCATGAATGATAATCCCTTGGAAATATCTTTGAAACACCTCATCCAAGCCATGCATATCCAATCACAGTAAAACAAAATCAAGTGGTATTTATCAGTAGCTTTCCTCAATCATGATGTTACATGCATGTCTGTGTTGATCATCTCAGCAAGTCAAACCTAAACCTAATCCATGCAATGGGCTCCATGCATCAAACATCATGTCCCCTCTATCCTATTCCTATGCACACTCACTCATATCTGTGTACGTAAATATATACTTATATATATATATTGGGTGTGTAGTTTCGGTATTCAAAATAGTTTACGTGTCCCATGAAAAAATAAATAAATAATTAAATAAGAGAGTGTATGAGAACTTTACCTTGACCATAAGTGTGAGATACAGATTTAAATTTAATATGATAATAAGTCTACTTATGAAGTGAATTTAGACTACATAATTCAATTTTAGGTATATAATAAGACAAAAAATTACGAAATATGAATCATCTATTGTGCATTGTTTATAGTGCATCTTGTAACTAAAATGATATTATTTTGTAGTTATGTTACATTTTTTATTTATTTATTTAAGTTTTGCTCCAAAATAATGTCGTTTTGAGACATTATAGACAATGCATTACAAAGGATCCAAATTCAAAATTATAAAGATAATGGTAGATATTTTCATTGCAAATGAAGCACCACAAGATGTTACATCAATCTGCATATAAATTCATCCTTACTCTATTAAAATGAAGAGAGAAAGAGGGGTTAAGAGAAATCTGAACATATCAATTTAAAATAAAAAATCCATTAAGATGTTTCTTAATATTAAAATTATTACTGACACATTTTGATATAAAAAAATACAATATAAAAATTCTGAAAGAATTACATTTTTGGTCATTTTAGAATCTAATCCTAATATCTGATCTTTGGAGGTCAAACCAATTATCTACATAGGTTTAGAGTAGAACCTTATGTTTCATAATATAATCGATTGTCATGGGTTTGACCTAATAGGCTCCATCCATTGGGCCCAAATAAAATTGAATGTCCATAGTAATGTTTCGTTTTCTTTTTGTCCAAATGAATTTTTATTTAGTTCAGAATTAAATATCAATATATATATACATATATATATTAAAAATATATATGTGAACCTATAAGACTTACTAGAAGTATCTTTATTTTTATTTTTTTGATAAATTACAAATAAACCTCTTATGATTTGCTTAAAATATTAATTGCCCTTTGTAATTTTGAAAACTACATCTCATTCCTTCAAATTTTTAATTTCGTAACAAAAGACATATTTTATTAATAAATCATCATATCAATTAACATTTTAATGATGTCAGAAATTTATTTTAATTTATACTTTAAGTAATTTTATTATTGTGTAGGAGAACAGTTAAGAATTTTATTTTTTTTAGTTAATTCTGTTAAATAAAAAATTTTAATAATAAAGTATTCATAATTTTTCAAATCATAGGAGACAATTCATATTTTAAGAAAATTTTAAGGAGTATGTTTGCAATTTACCTTTTTTTAGAACTTTTTAAGGTTTAATTCTTTATATATAGACTAAATTTAATCATCAAATAAAACTAAAAAGAAAGAAAATTGCCAAGGATTATTTAGATTGTTGCAAGGCTATCAACCAAATATAAATCAATCATATAGAATCAATTACATGAAATAATGTTAGTCATTCATATCAAATGATAAGGACCTTTCATAAAAAAAATAATTTGACTCAGATTATTTCATCTATGTTTTATGTAATTGATTATGTGTTCATGGACTTATTGAATATAAACAAGACAACA
This sequence comes from Camellia sinensis, assembly GCF_004153795.1. Taxonomy (NCBI): domain Eukaryota; kingdom Viridiplantae; phylum Streptophyta; class Magnoliopsida; order Ericales; family Theaceae; genus Camellia; species Camellia sinensis. The sequence continues at coordinate 1,377,718 of NW_021025358.1, read as the reverse complement.
ATACATACAAAATTGAAAAGGACTATGATGACTATCAAAGAACAGCCCCCAAAAGGTTGGATGGTGCAACACAGACAGAATGTTTGGTTTGTTGGAATGAAATAGAATGAAATTATCATTCTATCAAAAATGTTCATTTTCATGCTTAGTTAACTAAAAAATAATTGGAAATATATTGCAAAAGAAATCACCATTCACCATTGTAAGAGAATAATCATTCTATAGAAGTAAGAGAATGATCATTCTATAGGAGAGCTTAAGGAATGATCATTCTATTTCATTCCATCTCGTTCCAGTGAATAAAATAAAGCACAACTTATTGGGGCAAGGAGACGCAACATTTTTAGAACAGAATTCTCAGCCACCTTTAACGGTTATACCAACAAATTTATGTATTGTCTACCCTAGTAACAGAAGTAATACAAAAATTGAGATTGCAGAGGTTTAAAGATTGCAGAAGTTGACAGCAAACTAAAAGAAAAAAATGTGTACAAATAGAACTTGTGACATTTGAACATCATGAACAACTCTCATAACTCCAAAACTATGCATCATTTCTTATACTTGCCCTGTACTGAAATACTACAAATGATGCAGAATTTCAGATTTCTTTTCCTTCTCACTCCTCAACTCTATTTCCTTGTCTGTAACAATCTTGTGAGTTTTTTAAGACCAAAGACCTCGTTCAGAAAATATTTATATACCATATCACAAACATGTATATGTCCATATCCTCATACTGTCTTCCACCCGAGCTCAACGTGTATCACTCCATGCTTTGAATCTATCAAATGGTATTTCTGGTTGATATGACCGTTGTGCACTACATCAGCGAGATTAATATCTGTATATCCCAAAGACTCCTACAAAGTGCAAATAGTAGACTTATATAATTTTAAACTCCACGAAATGTGGTGGAAAATTGGGCACCAAAAGTAGGGTGATCATTACAAACCTTTGATCTGAAACTGATGCGTGACCGCTTGCTCAAGACCTCGATATGGATCCTATCACTTACAGGAGGCTCTTCAAGCATAAACTGGAATTCTTCATTCCATAGCGGGTCACGAGTTTTCTTGATAACCTGAAATCACCAGAGAGAATACTTCATGATTGTTACTTTTGTCTGATTGTAGTTTGGAAAAGAGCAACAAAAAGTACAGATACATCTCTTAATTAAGAGTTTAGAAACTTCTTATGTTGAACTATGACACAAATAATGCATGAGTTTAAGAATTATAGTTAAGGTTCTCTAAGCCTGTGTTTGCATCAAGGATTTGAGAAGTGATTTGAGAAGTGAAAGGAAAAAGACTGGGAAAAGTGAAAAAGTTAGAAGCTAACAATAATATAATAATCACAATAACATATTTCCTTTCACTACCCTGTTCTTTTCCCTACCCTTTTCTTTTGCCTCCATAAATCCCACCTCAAATCATTGATCCAAACACAGCCTGAAGGACTAAAGTATACTATAACAACAATTAATACTAGAAAAGAAGAACAAAAACGAATAGAAAGAGAAATGATAAAGATGATACTTCGAAATTGCATCAAAACAGGTACAAATAATCCACCAAGCTGAATTACAATATTAGTTTACAAATTTGGATTCTCTCATATGCAATTAATATTGTATTCTGGGCTTGTTTTTCTCTAGTGCTTTAAAGGGACGAGCCAATGCACTACGCTCCTGCTGAGAGGACAAGATAGTCAGCAAAATTTGTTTGAGTCTAAGTTTAGGCTTTCAAGAAGGTTTTGGAGTTAACGATAATAAAATAATCACAATAACTTATTTCCCTAGTTCTATTTAAACCAATTTAAAAGATTCGATAAGCATAAAGAAGTAACTTCATACATAACTATGCTACATAATTTCAAATAAGATTCGATAAGCATAAAGAAGTAACTTCATACATAACTATGCTACATAATTTCAAATGCCACCAGCCCATGAATGTGTAATACACGCTGCTCTTAATTATATCAGCTAATCCTGTCTTTCATTCCATGAGGCTCAAGAAAACAGGTTGAAAAGTGATTTATTTGTCTGAGTGTCCATGTCTATGCAAAACTGGTCTAACAACACATACAGTTAAGGAAGGAATTTTTTCAAAAGAAAAACTCACTTTTGATTTTCTTCTTTCTCCTCTAAAAAGGACCAAAGCATACGGGTTGTTGTGACGCTCACCCTCTACGTCCTCAGCTCCACAGACCGTAACCAAAAGTAAACCTGCTCCACCAGGGCTGTCATTCTCTGATGCCCTATGAATTCCACTTTCCATCCTCCCATATCCTCCATCCAGGGGTCCACTAAACTCGTCACCTTCTTTAAAAGGGTCATATGTCAGTTCCAACACAATTTGCCCTCTATGCTTCTTGTCATGGGGATCACTGATACCAGTGTGCTTAAGCAGATCAAGTACAAATTCCTTTGTCTCATTGGGTGTTAGCAGTTTCAGAGGAATTGTTTGCATTCCTAACTTGTCATGTCCACCTACCTGTGGGAAAAAAAAACATTAAAAACGACTAAAAGGGATATCATTTTACAGGTGTGACTTCTTACCATGCTTGAAAATGCAGCATAAAATCTTGTTAATAAGTCGTATGCTTTAAGACAAAGACACTTTAGTGATTCATATATGTTGAAGAAGGGTCCTCTGTGATTATATCAAATGTGAAATACCACACTGATGAATGTAAGTTCATAAAAAAACCTCTCCTGCCCTTTCAAACAAATCAAAATGATTAAAGTCTTTCTATTCAAAATTGTGTTAGGTCTAATTGCCATTAGTTTGGTTGGATTATTTGTAACTGCACATTTACTAAACCAAACTAAGCCTTGTGTCCCAATCAAGTGGGGACGGCTATATGAGTCATTTTTGGCCATTTTGCTCTATGAAGGGCTATATTTACAATACATAATTATTTTACAATACATAACTATTGATACGGGTGTTTTCCACATAAAAAAGGGTACAAGGGGACGATCAGCCACACTGACTTACACACGGCCCAAACTGCTACAAGAGAGGAACCAATGCGGAATCTGGCAATTTTAGAGGCATGAAAGAGAAAGCCTATGGGGTTGCTCCTGTAACTAAATAACTATAACCGGAAACCATCTTTACATTGGATGGTTTGGTCTTTCGAACTCTTACTGATTCTAGTCCCCACCAGTCTTTGAAAAGAAAAAAGAAGAAAAACAATCATAATAAGCCAGTTTCACGATCACCAAGTAAATAAATTGGTATTGAGTAGTCCAGTGCCCATTAGAAGTCAATCTTCTTCAAATAGAGCCTTTTTCACTGAAACTATATTAGTTCGTTCTCAATTTCATAAAAAATTAAAATTCAGGAACTGTTAGTTTAAAGCCATGATTTTTTGGAGAGGGTTAAGAGACAAACCTGATCCCAATCAAAGACATTTATGTTAAGAACTTGAGACTGGGGGTCCTTGACAATAAGCTTAAATTCCTCGTTCCACTCGGGATTCAAGTTCTTCTTCTTGATGGATGTTTTCTTTGCTGGCAGCCTCTCTCCACTCAGGCTGAGCTTAACGTAAGGATCTGATAAACCTAATAAGTCCATCTTCAAAAGTTTGAGTGCTCGTACAACTTTCACATTTAGTATCCCTACAGGCCTCTTTGTTGCCGTTCTATCAAAAGAGAACACTCAGTTTTAGATGTATCACAAAAATAAAACATAAAATAAGATTATATATGTATGATTCCTGAAAGTTTTTCTGTATATTTAATTGTATCAAAGATTACAATCAGACCTTAAGATTATATAGCCCTAAATTCTAAACCAAAAAGAAAAATACAATTATGTCTCTAATAGGACTCTAACACAATCATGCCTCTAATAGAACTCTAATTTGTACAACCACAATCATATAGAAAATACACACAATATATTCTTATACTCCTACTCAAACTCAAGGTGTTTTAGCAGAAAACGCTAAGAGTTTGCTAAGAAGAAACTGAAACCGAACGGTAGTGTAAGTCTTGGTGAAGAAGTCCGCAAGCTGCAAAGCCGAAGGAATGAAAGGAAGCGAGATAGAGGCAGACTGCAAATTCTGGCGAACAAAGTGACAATCAATCTCAATATGTTTCGTCTACTCATGAAAGACAGTATTGTGGGCAATCTGAACAGCACTGCGGTTGTCACAATAGAGAGAGGTCGGAGAAGATTGAGAGACACCCAAATTAGACAAGAGACAATGAAGCCAAACAATCTTAGCAGTGGCATGAGCCATAGCACGATACTCAGCTTGGGTAGTAGAGCGAGCACCGACTGATTGTTTCTTGCTTTTCCAAGAAATCAAGGAATCTCCAAGAAACATACAGAAACCAGACGTAGACTTACTATCAGTAACATCACCAGCCCAATCAGAGTCAGTATAGGCCACCAAGTCCAAAGAGGAAGTAAAGGACAACAATAATCCCTGAAAGATGATACTCCTGAGATAGCGAAGAACGCGAACCAAAGCAGCCTAATGGGTAGAGCGAGGAGAAGAAACGAACTGACTAACCACATGAACAACATAAGCAAGATCAGGACGAGTGACAGTCAGATAAACCAAACAACCCACAAGCTCGCAATATAAAGTGGGATCATCCAGAGGGACATTATTAGTAGAGTTAAGCTTCACATTAAGCTCAATAGATGTATCAAAAACCTTAGTATCAGTAAGACCAGCACGATGAATGACTTCATTAGCATACTTAGCCTGAGACAGAAAATAGCCCTTGGAAGAATAAACAACCTCAATACCAAGAAAATATCGTAATGGACCCAGATCCTTCATTTCGAAGGTGCGGAAGAGATGCTGCTTGACCTCAGAAATAGCAGAAGAGTCCGAGCCAGTGATGATCATATCATCCACATAGAGTAAGAGAGCAACAAAACCAGCTGAGGTATGTCGCAGAAATAAAACAGAGTTAGAAGCAGAAGGATAAAACCCGAGCTCGATAACAACAGTCTGAAAGCAATTATACCAAGCACGAGGAGACTACTTCAGACCATACAGAGCATGCCGAAGACGACAAACATGACCAAAGGGATGACGGAGGCCAGGGAAAGGACGCATGTAAACCTCCTCAATGAGATGGCCATTAAGAAAAACATTCTTAATATCCATCTGATAAAGAGGCCAAGAACGAAGAGTAGCGACAGAGATCAAAGTACGGACAATAGTCATTTTGGCAATAGGAGCAAATGTCTCCTCATAGTCAATACCACACTCCTAAGGGAAACCTTTGGCAACCAGACGAGTTTTGTAACGCTCAAGAGAACCATCAAAATGAGTCTTGACTTTGGTAGACCTATTTGCAACCAACCAGGTTCTTACCAGCAGGCAAAGGAACCAATTTCCAAGTACTAGGTTTCTATAAGGTAGATAACTTATCCTCCATAGCTTGAACTCAATGAGGATCCTGACAGGCCTACTTGTAAGACTGAGGTTCTACAAAAGAGTGAATAACAGACAAAAAGGTACGATAGAAAGCAGAAAAACAAGTATTAGACCAACCCAATCTGTTTGGAGGATGATGTGCTCGAGGAGGATATCGGTATGCAGTGGGATCAAAGTCGTCAGAAGCAGGGAGAGCAGAAGCAGGGGTAGAGACAACCAGTGGAGGAGAAGCCTTGCGACAAGAACAAACTAACAACGAAGGAGGAGAAGAAGTAGCCAGAGGTGTAGAAGGAGAATATGGAACAAGCTCAGGGAGAACAATGGAGATGTACTCATCAGACGAGACCTCAGAAGGAAATGGGTCAACGTAAACCAAATCCTCTTTGAAAACTAGAGCAGTGAGAGGGGGAAGTTGAAAGTAAGACAGACGTTCGAGAAATGCAACATGACGGGAGACATAAAGGCGACGAGAGACAGGATCGTAATAACGATAGCCTTTCTGAGTAAGATTGTAACCCAAAAATACACATAAGACAGACCGGGCACTGAGTTTGGTTCTATCTTTACAGGAAAAGAGGACAAAACAAGCAGACCGAAAGACGTGCAAGAGGGAATAATTGGGAGGTTGGGAATACAGAGCCTTATAAGGGGATTAACCGGAGAGTAAGGGAGTCGGCATGCGATTAAGGAGGAAAGCTACGGTAAGAATTGCCTCACTCTAGAATGGTGCCGAAACAGAAATAAGAAGAGATCGAGTTGTCTCAAGGAGTTGACATTGTTTACGCTCAGCACGACCATTTTGGGCAGGGGTATCAGTACATGAGGTTTGGTGAATAGTGCCCAATTTGGCCAAACACTCACAGAATTCAGTTTTAAAGTATTCCCCACCCAAGTCAGACCAGAATATTTTAATTGTGGCCCCAAACTGTGTAGTGATCATAGACTGAAAGATACAATATATCTGGTAGAAGTCAGACTTATGAGTCATAAGATAAACTCAAGTGTAACGGGTGCAATCATCAACAAATGACACATAGTATGCAGAACCCCCATTGGTGAGAGCAGGAAAAAGGCCCCAGACATCAGTATGAACTAAAGAAAATGGTGTAACAGATATAGAAGTACTGTTACGAAAAGGTAAGGCTGTCATTTTGGCAAGTTTACACCCCCGACACTCGATAAGTTGACTAAGAGAAACTTTACCCAATATACCTGACTGAGCTAAAGACCGTAAGTGGTCAGCGGACAAATGTCCTAATCTAGAATGCCACAAATAGAAAGGACTGGATAGAAAATCTAATTGAAAAGAAAAAAAGGCAGTCGGAGAGCTAGTCATAGGCAGATGCAAGCTCTCCATCACATAGAGGTCTCCAACTCTACGGTCAGTCCCAAAATGCTGCTTGGACATCCGATCTTGCATAGAATAGATAGAAAAAGAAAATATAACATCAAAACGAGAGGCATCAAGTTGACTAATAGATAACAAACTGACAGATAACTGAGGAACACATAAGACAAATGGAATAAAGACTGCAGACATAGCAGACGGTAGGACAGACCCAACAGATATAATTGACATACCAGACCCATTAGCAGCATTAACAGTAATAGGAAAGGGAGGGGAAGTACAATTCTGAAGTAAAGAGAGATGAAAAGTCATATGATGAGAGGCACCAGAGTCAAAAAGCCAGACAGACGAAGAGATACCTGAAGAAGACCCAAACAAACCTGAATGAAGAGATGAAACAACGGAGACAGATGGAGATGGCTGGGAGGTAGACAATATATGCTGAAGTTGACTAATCTGAGCAGTCAAGGAAGCCAAGTCAAGATCAGGAGTCGGAGCAGATGCAACATACGCAGTGGGAGGAGCCCGGAATTGGTTCTGAGATTGCTGAAAAAATAATGCAGGCTGACGTCCCTTCTTGGGACAGTGGTACTTCCAATGGCCCTCTAATGACAGAAGACACACTCATCAAAAGATAGAGACATCATAATAACCAGAAAACTGGGGGGGTTAAAGTGTAATAAACCCTATATTCAACAAAATAGCCAAACCAGGGGTCAAAGGGTAAAACATAAAAATCTGATGAGGTAAAGCCAATAAATCCAAAATCATAGTGTAATAATCAGAAGAGTGTTAGGTCTAAATGTAAAATACAATAACCAGTTTTTTTTTTTTTTTAACCTTGACCCACAAATATTAACTAGAGTTTTGAAGCTAAAAGAACCAGTCTGAAGCCGAGAGAACCAAATCAGAGAAGAGAGAGAGAGATTGAAACCGAAGTCAATGAAGAGGGAGATTGAAGCCAAAGGTCACAAACCAGCGAGAGGAGTTGCGAACCAGATGGGTTTGTTTGATTTTTTTTCGGATTTTTGGTTCGGTACGATTGCGACTCTGATCGCTCTCCTCACGACGAAGAAGAAGACGATTACGATGTAGTTGGTGGTGCCTGCTAGGGTTTTGTAGTGTCAATGGCTTCGACGCGTAAACGTGGAGCGAAAGGAGTGAAAGGGAAGAGTGAGTTGCGTCTCAGTGATCTGGTTCTCGCCAAGGTCAAGGGAACTTCGATTGATCAGAGAACTTTGATCAGAGAGCTTTGAGAACCAGATTTGATCAAGGGAGAAGATGACCCACAACTCACACAGAGACTGAAGGGGAAGACAATTTCTAGGGTTCTGGTGATGGCTCTGATACCATGTAAGATTCCTGAAAGCTTTTCTGTATATTCAATTGTACCAAAGATTACAATCATCAAAGATTACAATCAGACCTTAGATTATATAGCCCTAAATCCTAAACCAAAAAGGAAAATACAATTATGTCTCTAATAGGACTCTAACACAACCATACCTCTAATAGGACTTAAATCCTAAACCAAAAAGGAAAATACAATTATGTCTCTAATAGGACTCTAACACAGACCTTAGATTACATAGCCCTAAATCCTAAACCAAAAAGGAAAATACAATTATGTCTCTAATAGGACTCTAACACAGACCTTAGATTACATAGCCCTAAATCCTAAACCAAAAAGGAAAATACAATTATGTCTCTAATAGGACTCTAACACAGACCTTAGATTACATAGCCCTAAATCCTAAACCAAAAAGGAAAATACAATTATGTCTCTAATAGGACTCTAACACAGACCTTAGATTACATAGCCCTAAATCCTAAACCAAAAAGGAAAATACAATTATGTCTCTAATAGGACTCTAACACAGACCTTAGATTACATAGCCCTAAATCCTAAACCAAAAAGGAAAATACAATTATGTCTCTAATAGGACTCTAACACAGACCTTAGATTACATAGCCCTAAATCCTAAACCAAAAAGGAAAATACAATTATGTCTCTAATAGGACTCTAACACAGACCTTAGATTACATAGCCCTAAATCCTAAACCAAAAAGGAAAATACAATTATGTCTCTAATAGGACTCTAACACAGACCTTAGATTACATAGCCCTAAATCCTAAACCAAAAAGGAAAATACAATTATGTCTCTAATAGGACTCTAACACAGACCTTAGATTACATAGCCCTAAATCCTAAACCAAAAAGGAAAATACAATTATGTCTCTAATAGGACTCTAACACAGACCTTAGATTACATAGCCCTAAATCCTAAACCAAAAAGGAAAATACAATTATGTCTCTAATAGGACTCTAACACAGACCTTAGATTACATAGCCCTAAATCCTAAACCAAAAAGGAAAATACAATTATGTCTCTAATAGGACTCTAACACAATCATGCCTCTAATAGGACTCTAATTTGTACAACCACAATCATATAGAAAATACACACAATATATTCTCACAATATAAACTTAAAAATATTTAAGAAAGTTAAAAATATCATAGGAGGTTGTATTATCTTGGAATAAACTTACGCTGAAGCATCGAGGATCGGTATTTCAAGGGTTTGAGGCCAGAGGTAAAGGTTTGCAACTTGTTTTTTAATAGTCTCCTGTAAGAAACATGGAAAAATCCGTAGATATAATAATAACACAATGCTTGAAAAATCACAACAACCAAACTCCTAATGCTATGTTTGAATCTTGGATTTGTGGAGGGAAAACAAAAGGGAATTACTATTTCATTCACTTTTCCCTTCACTTTTCTTTTCCCTCCACAAATCCAAGATCCAAACACAGCCTAAAGAAAACCAATATCGTTCCCCAGACATCCCAAATTTTGGACAGTAAAATAAAACCCCAGTGCCTACCCATGAAGGAATCACCAATGCAGCACCTGAACAAATCGGTAAAGGCCAGGTATGGACATAATATCCCCTCCCAGTACTTTCATTCCAAAATCCACGTGTGGCTACATGCAACAAATAATGATTCATAAACATTAAAATAAAAAAAAACAAAAAAAAACTAGGCAATCAAATTTATGTCCATTAATGCAAGATTGGCAATCAAATTTTCTGCTTACCTTCTCCATCAAAGATACCACAATGTTTGCAAAACATGGAAAACTAGGCACGAGAGGTTTCAAAGTTATCCGTGGTGCAGCAAATATTTGTAGATCCACTAACTGATAAGAAGTATAATCAATCCTCCTGGAGAAACAAATCCTCTTTATTGGAACTAAAAACAAGCATTAGGGCTCTTCTGACCTGAACTGTGATCCTCACAGACAACAATTTTACCACCACAATTACGTTTGGATTGCCAGCCCATTTAATAGCCGGTTCCATGACTAGTTCTTTCTCATTAGTCTCGTAGATTTTAAGACCTGCCAAGTCGTAAAACAATGAAAAATTGAATCAATCTAAATCAAGGTCAATGTCTGATGTTCGATCCCTTAGTCAGAACAAGGAATGAAGCAATGCTGGACAAAGTACAGTTTCATAAGACTTTTGGACCACAAAGTGCAGAAACAATATATTAAAATAAATGTGGAGAAAACTGACCCTGAAATGTAGGAGGAAGAGTTCCAAGGCTTAGATTCTCAAACTCAATTGATTCTATTTGATACTTCCCAACGTATTCTGCAAATATTGGTTGTGCAATAGTTCTTATCTGACCACAAATTGCCTGCACATTGCACAAAATTAAGCCTAATATCTTTAATAATAAATTAAATTTTATGTTCAAAATTCACTTTTTAAGCCTCAAAATCACCTTGTCAAGGTAAGGCCACATATCCAAAAGAAACTTGTTTAACCAGTCTACCTGCACAGTCAGGCAAAAAATTCCATAAAGTAAGGCAATTTCTAAGCAAATGCATGGCTCTCGAGTGTAATCGTCCGAATGGTAAAAGCCCTTAAGGCATGATGTTAAGAACATACTATCCCCTCCCCAGGATAGTTCTTCGTTTCCTATCCTGATTAAATGAAGTTCTTATGGATACAGAAATAGAACAACTTATATGAAAGCTGGAAAGGTAAAGCATACTCGATCATAATCCGGACTCTTCACCCAACATGGAATCTCAGGGAGAATGTCTTGCAAACCAGTTGTATCCAGCTCATGAAGAGGCCTAATAACTGGATCCTGTAATTGGTTAATTCAATCCCACTTTGATCAGATAAGAGTTAAATTAGTTTGTAGAAGAATGATAAGATAAAATAAATTTAAAATAAGATTAATGCTTCAATAATTCAATTAAAAAGTAAACCATAAGGGGTTAACCAGGTAACAAGTTAACTTGTGATGAGTGCCTTGGAAGCATAGATCACGAGTTCGAATCCCATGAAACTTTTCATACCCTTGAAACCACCCAGGGCCAGATTGGTATGTGTGGACGGGGCGCATGAATGGGGACTAGTTAGGCCACTCCCTTGAGGCCACCAAAGGCCTGTACCCAGTAATTACCCGGTATGTGTGGGATGAGGGTGCAAAATCATTATTTCAAACTTTGACAGACTCTATAAAAGCAGAAAGTTCAAAAAGACTGAAAATGTCTTCTAGAAGCATCCGATTAAATACTAATTTCAACATAATATATGAACACAAAACAATAAAAATCCCAAAATCATTTTCACAGAATACAAATAACCTGATACAAGAATTGGATGGTAAGCAATGAAAGAACCAAAATCGAAGACTGTCACCGTTAGAACCAATACCCAGATCATGAAGGAGAACTAATCGATCAAATGCTTCAATAGATTTTAACTAAATGCTATGATAAACAAGAACCATAAGCTTATATCTTTTCATCAATCAAATGCTTGTGGATCTCTTCTCATGCGATGATCAGACAAGAACTATGAGCTTAAATTGATGTATGTAAATCTACACATCGTTACCTCAACATCTTTGGGCTCGGAGTAGACGAAGAAGTAAAACCCAATCAAAAGTCCAATCGGAAGTCCAATCCCAAAGCCAAGAATTCCCAAGACGATGCTGAGAAAACCCATGTGTGCTAGCCAGTCAAACTCCAAGAAACAGAGGAGATTAGACTGGGAAGAAGAGGGAAAATCAAGAGAAGTGAAGTGAATTCAAAGGGTGGAAAATCAATGAATGTAGAGTAGAGACAGAGAAAGGGAATAGAAGCGAGAGAAAAGAGAAAAATTTTCCAGGGAAGCGAGGTGAGGGCGACAAAATCTAAGAAAATTTACTACGGAACGTAACGAAAAAGAGTCCCAGATGAAACCGCCAAAACACAGAGTCACGTTGTTCTCTGCTTCAAAAATACTATATAAAAAGTTGTACATAAACACTGAACTGTATATTAAAAAAAATAAATTAAAATTCGGATTAAATGACCCTGTTGCCCTTGTTTCCGGCTTGGACCGGTTCATGTAATTGCTAGACAATTTAATTTTGGTGAAACATCAATAAATTTTAAATAATAAAAGCGTATAAATTGTTTGGTTTTTTTTTTTTTTTAACCCAAAGATCTTCCATTCTAGTGTGAATTACATAAAGAGTCAAGCATAAATGTATTTGTATTATGTGTTGAGGGGCAAATGTAGATTTTCTAATAATGTTAAAATTACTAAACGTAATATTTAAAAAAAATTCTATAGTGTACTTTTTCTAAACGTAATATTTCAATATCATACACTAAAAAAACTCTTTAGTATATTTTTTCTCAAATGTAATAACGTAACATTCTAAAAAAACTTTGTGTACTTTTTCTAAACGTAACACTCCAATTAATATAACATACAAAACTCTTTAGTGTACTTTTTTAAACGTAATACTCTAATGTAACACACTAAAAAACTCTTTAGTATACTTTTTTTCAAACGTAGCAACGTAATATTTCAAAAAAATTACTTAGTGTACTTTTTCTAAATGTAACACTTTAATCAATATAATATATAAAAACTCATTACTGTGTTTTTTCTTTTTCTAAACGTAACAGTATAATACAACACTTAAATCTAGTATTAGAAAACCACACTAACAGAAAATATAGATTTTCATACTTAACAACCAACACTTCAGCCACCAATCCCCCCAAGAAGAATCTTTCACACCCCATATTTCCATTCTCATCCCAAAAATAAATCAAAAAATTAAAAAAATGAATCACAAAAAAGTATTTATTTAAACTTAAATGGCACCAAATCTAATAAATACAACTTTTCAAAACAAAAAAAATAATTAATTGATTTATAAAAAAATTCTTAAAACTAAATGGATCAACATTCTCGCTCATATGGGACGTGTGAAGGGAGTTGAATGCGACTTGAGGAATAGCAAGGTTAGGGTCCAATAATCCAACTACCTGCCGGGCCAACTGCTCTGATATTTTTGAATTTATATTTAATGACAATAATTATAAACTATACAAATTTGACTGGAATCCAAGTTTTAAAAGTAAATTCTTCTTAATTTTATTTTCAAAAATACTATTGTACTTATAAAAAAAAATGTTCAAATGTAAAATTGAAATTTGATAAAATTTGAATTACATTGACAAGAAATTTGATTTGCACTTTAAATTAAACATGAACGTGAAAAACAATAAAGCCAGCTGGAATGAGTGATGTTTTTGGTGGGGTGGGGGTAATTTGTTTGTGTGCGGGGGGAAGGGCAACAAGGGCAAGAAAGTGAGGTGATTTGTGAGCCGTATCTTCTGAGGTAGGATAGGATGCTGTATTTATTATTTTTGTTAGCAGGGTTATGTTAGGAATTTTAAATAATTTATTAAATTTTTTATCAAATTTTTCATATACGTGTGGAACTGACATACATGTAGGTTTGTGTAAGTCTCACACCCATACGTGAGAGGTTTTATAAAAAATTTGATAGATTATTTAGAATTCATAACATTTTCTTATTAGTACTAGTGTTAGTATTAGTATTAGGAGAAGATACCTAGAATCATGCTAAAGATTACAGATGTCACTATGGTTGTCATCTTCTATATAATCTCCTCCATTTATAATTGTGTATTTATGTATTTATCTCAACAAGAGGTGATTACGGACCGATTGATTTGTCAAAATCGAGTGATTCAATTCAATTTACTTATTTTTAAGTGATTTTAATAATATGAATAGACAAATACAAATGAAATTTTTAAAAAAAAATTTACGTTCGAATGAATGACAAATGAGAGGCCACTCAATTGAACCCGATCTACCAACTCCCCCGTAGGACAATGATGTTATGTTTTCCTGTTACCTATGTAATGCCCCAACTTCTGGGCCATTAATAAATCAAGTCAATCTCAAATTTATAATTGCAGATAACTCATAATCTCAAATATACAAACCGTCTCCATAAATAATTAACACAAATATCTCCAAAATATAAATTATACAAATCTTAAAAAATAATATATAGTTGTGGGCTCAAAAATCTCCAACTTGAATAATCTCTTTAGAATTTCAAATTCGATCTCCACTAAATTCATTTGTACCTGAAAAATAAATTAATTTGGGAAACATACAATATAACAGGAATAACAAGGCTCGAACAGAGAATAAATCAACAGGGATCCAACAATTACACAACTGATTAGATTTGATAATCAAGCAATTTACCAAATTGCACAAACTAGTCAACTCAACATATGATAATTTATTCAAGACTAAATACCCGATCCTACTCGGTACAAGACCAGTGACCAGCTTCACCCATCTCACCCAAGCACAACTGGTTATCCGGATTATTGGTCCAAGCTATTTGCAAGGTCCACTCACTCCATGTACGGAGTATTTTCACGTCATTTAGCCAGACAAATCAACACTAATTACACAGAACAACTTTACAGAATTATTAAATGACTAAAATAATCAAACGTATCAACGGAAATGATTTCACATAATTTAACATATGACCAGGATAATCAAGAGGAGTACAAATGCGAAGTAATTAAAATAAACACTCTTTGCAATGAGATTTACAAGAAGCATATTGCATACCGCTCGAATTATCTCCACTCGAATCTCGATATTTCTCCATAGATCTCCAAATTCTAAGCCATAAGATATGTAAGGTTTCACAAAATCTACAACTCTCATCCTATATGAAAATGCTTATTCTTATTCTAAACACTCTTAATTTAAACTCTAAATCCATATAACAAATAGAGAGAGAGATGAAGCAAAAACAAAAGGATGAAAGAAGAAGAAGAATGATAGAAATAGTTGAGAGTTGAGCTCAATTTATAGGCAAGGATACTTGGGAGAAAAGAAAGGAAGACTTGGGACAAAAGAAAAGGAACTTTATTTGGTGGGCAAGAAAGAGGGGTTTACTTGGAGAGAAAGGAAGATTAAAGAAATTAAAAGAAAATAAAAGATTATTTGGTAAGTAAGGAAATAATGAAAAATAATAATAAAATAAAATTTACTTGGTGCCCAAGAATAATAAAAAAAAAAATAGAAAACAAAGGAGATGAATAATAATAAGGTGAAAATAAAAAGAGATAAAATAAGTTAGGTTTTCATCTAAAAATCTTTCCACCAAAGTACCACCAATATCTTTTACTAAAATATTAATACCTCAAAAATACAGGATTTCACAATCTATCCACCTTAAACAAATTTCTTCCTCGAAATTTACAATCTCTAATACTCCAAATAATAAACACTTCACTACGTACTCTGATATAAACAACGATTTTTTTTTTTAATGTCAAATATCAATTTTTTTTCTTGAATTATCAACCAGCCAACAGATCCCATGTAGGACCTAATCCCTACGCTCTGATACCATTCTGTAACGCCTCAACTTCCAAGCCGTTAATAAATCAAGTCAACCTCAAATTTATAATTGCAGATAACTCATAATCTCAAATTTACAAATCGTCTCCATAAATAATTAACACAAATATCTCCAAAATATAAATTATACAAATCTCCAAAAATAATATATAATTGTGGGCTCAAAAATCTCCAGCTCGAATAATCTCTTTAGAATTTCAAATCCGATCTCCATTGAATTCCTCTGTACCTGAAAAATAAATTAATTCGAGAAGTATACAATACAATAGAAATAACAAGGCTCGGATAGAGAATAAATCAACAGGGATCCAACAATTACACAACTGATTAGATTCGATAATCAAGCAATTTACCAAATTGCACAAACCAGTCAACTCGACATATGATAATTTATTCAAGACTAAATACCCGGTCCTACTCTGTACATGACCAGTGACCGGCTTCACCCACCTCACCCAAGCACAATTGGTTATCCGGGCTATTGGTCCAAGCTATTGGCAAGGTCCACTCGATCCATGTACGGAGTATTTCCACATCATTTAGCTAGACAAATCAACACTAATTACATAGAACAATTTCACAGAATTTATCAAATGACTAAAATAATCAAACGTATCAACGAAAATGATTTCACATAATTTAACATATGACCAAGATAATCAAGAGGAGTACAATTGCGAAGTAATTAAAATAAACACTCTTTACAATGAGATTTACAAGAAGCATATTGCATACCACTCGAATTACCTCCACTCGAATCTCGATTTTTCTCCATAGATTTCCAAATTGTAAGCCATAAGGTATGTAAGGTTTCACAAAATCTACAACTCTCCTCTTATATGAAAATGCTTATTCTCATTCTAAACACTCTTAATTTAAACTGTAAATCCATATAACAAATAGAGAGAGAGAGAGAGAGATGAAGCAAAAACAAAAGGATGAAAGAAGAAGAAGAATGATAGAAATAGTTGAGAGGTGAGCTCAATTTATAGGTAAGGATACTTGAGACAAAAGAAAGGAAGACTTGGGACGAAAGAAAATGAACTTTACTTGGTGGGCAAGAAAGAGGTGTTTACTTGGAGAGAAAAGAAGATTAAAGAAATTAAAAGAAAATAAAAGATTACTTTGTAAGTAAGGAAATGATGAAAAAAATAATAAAATTAAATTTACTAGGTGTCCAAGAATAATAATAAAAAAAAAATTAGAAAACAAAGGAGATGAATAATAATGAGGTGAAGATAAAAAGAGATAAAATAAGTTAGGTTTTCATCTAAAAATCTTTCCACCAAACTACCACCCATATCTTTCACTAAAATATTAATACCTCAAAAATACAGGATTTCACAACCTATGTTAAAAAAATGATTTTTATTTATTAATAATATTAGCTATTTAAGAAATATAAAAGTTTGGCCTTTCTTTTAATTATAAAAAATGAAAAATACAAAAATTTACTTTCAAATAAGGTCCAAAATAATAAAAAAAATTACTTCAAAATAGTTTTTAAAAAAATGCATAAAAAAGTAAAACCCAAATCGTCAAATCAATTTGCAGCCACCCACTAATCCGTACGACCTGCTCAATCCGTATCCGTTAACTAAATAGACGGATGCATGTTGATTTTTTCAATCCATTAAGTTCAAATGAATAGTGGATGTAAGGCTACTCGACCCAACCCGATCTTCAAACACTACTAATTTGGATTGAGATGTTGTTTGATAGTTTTTAAATAATATTTTATATTATTTATTACTTGACACTTGTCAAATTATTTATCAAAAAATGCTAAATTTTAGTATTTTAGCTAATAAATACCAATTTAAGGTGATACATACATATTGTAGGACTATCAAATAATTTTCCATCCAGATTAATCAATTTGTAAAATGTTCTCAAATCCCAATTTTCTATTGGGTGACATCTTGTGGGGATGTATTTTCTGAATACCAACACGTGGCATGGTGACGCCGACGTGTCAGCCGAGGTGCCACGTGTCTTGGTAGTTATGCCGAGGTTATCTTTGCGCGGAGCCGAGGTGATCTCCGGAGATATCGGAATCCGAGATAGGCGGATAAATGGATAAGGGGCAAGAGTCCTAGATAAAAGAGAAGGCTCTGCTAAGATAAGGATAAAGCTCGTAGGGAGTTTATCTTTATCTCTTGAAGAGTCCAAAGTTGACATTGAATTAGAGTCCATAGAAGTCAAACTTCTAGTGGGACTTGGATTGAGTAAACTATAAAAGAGAGGCACCCCCGTGGGTCTAAGGTACACAGTTTTATGCTTTGAATAGTGAGTTTAGCACTTGATTATCTTTGAGAGATATACTGACTTGATCGTCGGAGTGCCCCCGGGTGGAAGAGCCACCGCCGGAGCCTTTTCTTTCTGTTGCAAGTTTGCTAAAGCCATCTATTCTGCCGGTGCTCTCCAGCTGATTACTAGGCGGACAGTGTGGTCAGAAAATTACCCACACAATTTGGCGCCGTCTGTGGGAATCTTAGAAGAATAGATGGCCAGTGACGGACAAAGGGAAAACATTGGGGGCGACACTCCTGCTAGGAGTGGCAGACCAATTGATCTTGACGTTGAAGGAGACAATCACAGTACAGAAAATCATGACCAGGGTCACGGAGAGAAAGACGTCAGCCAGGAGGGCGGTACTTCGAAACGAACAGACCAAAGCAAGTATTATAACGAAGATAACCTTCAGGTATGGAGGGATAGGTGCCTACGGAGAGATGAGGAAGTAAAGGACTTGGCAAACAAGTTGGCAGACCTAAAGTCAGTGGTCAACTTCATGATGCAAAACAATGTTATGCAACCACCATACCCGCTGCAAGATACGCCGATGTCGGCAATTAACACCCAGAAGGAAGGAAGGAAAGCAATCCCCGAAGCCCCTCAGCACACCAGGAGTGGAAGGCACTCACATCGACCTTCCAAGGAAGACGAAAGAGAGGAGCCGAGGCAAGAAGAGTCCTGAAGGACACATCGAATGAAGGATCCAGGGCATAAAGAACATCGGCATATTCAAGGGCAGGCACTCTGCTTTGACACAACCCATGGAGAAAGATCGAAACGGGCCCACCACGAGGCCGAAAGTAGTGTGCCAAAAAGATTGAAGTCCAGAGATAGCCGAGCACCAGGTAGGAGTAAAGAAGACTTGAAGGATTACCTCAAAAGGAGGCAGCAGAATGTTGAAGCCGAGATGCCATCCCCAGTTAAGCCGAGAACACCGTTCTCGGTGGAACTGGACAAATTTGAAGCACCAAAGAGATTCAGTACGCCAAGGTTCCAAATTTATGATGGTAAGTCAGATCCCAACTTTCATGTTGGACTATACTTGAACTCAATGGCATTATACAGTGGGAACGAGCCGTTGCTCTGCAAAGTATTTCCCTCATCCTTTGGGGAAATTGCATCTGATTGGTTCCATAAACTACCGAAGGGAAGCGTAAAGACATGGGAAGGCCTGGCCGAGATGTTTGTGGCCAGGTTTGTAACGAACAAATTACAGCCCTTGAGGGTCGACGCCTTGACGGCTTTAAGAATCACCAAGGAAGAAGGCCTTAGGGCCTACGCGAAGAGGTACTACGAGGTGTTCAATCGAATACCCGAATGCAACCAAGAAGTGAACGGCCTGAAAGATGACTGCCCACTACGGAAGTCTTTGGCAAAAACATTGCCAAAAAAGCATGGAGGAACTCATGGCGAGAATCGAGAAGTACGCCAGAGCCGAGGAAGATACGTCGGGAAACAAAGAGATGAAGCAGGAGAAGGGAAACGGCTCGCCGAAGCGAGGCCGAGGTACCAACGGACCGACCAAACAAGAAACAGAATTGAAAGGTAAACAGGCAGTGACGACGATGTTCCGAATCCCTATCCATAAAGTCCTGGATCAAATACAAAATCAACCCTATTTCAGGGCACCGGCAAGAGCACCAGGGGAATTTATGGGAAGAAACGTTGGTAGGCGCTGTGCTTACCATAATGAAGAAGGACACCCAACTCAGGGTTGCAGAGCCTTAAAAGCATACTTAGAAGACCTAGTAAGGCAAGGCCATCTGAGGGACCTTGTTGATGAGGCCAGGACAAGAGAAGAACAGGCAAGATTGCCTCAAGCACCAGCAGCACCGCCTCCCTCGGCACAGCAACCACAGGCAGGAAGACCACGGGTGGTTAATGTAATCCACTCAAAGGTGAACGAAAGCGACATTCGGGGAGAAACCCAAAGAGTAAAACACCTGCAGCACGTGAACCAGGTCGGATACAAAAGACCTCGGCCTGAAGAATGCCAAGGACCGATGATAACTTTCACTGAAGCCGACCTGGAGTTGGTCCAACATCCGCATAATGATGCCTTGGTAGTATCCCTCCAGGTTGGGGAATGCCAAGTGAAACGCATCCTGATAGATCAAGGCAGCTCTTGTGACATCATGTATGTCAGATGTTACAAGGAGCTGGGCCTTCACCCTGACGACCTGGAACAATCCAGCAACCCTATGGTCGGCTTCAATGGAACGCCGACATGGCCACTGGGCGCAGCAAGCGTGGAAGTACAAGCTGGTACTAAAAAGATCAAAACAGAATTTATGGTGATTGACACACCCTCGCCATATAACATCATCTTGGGAAGACCATGGTTGCATGCAATGGGGGCAGTTCCCTCAACACTGCATCAACTACTACGGTTCCCAACAGAGCATGGGATTGAAGAAGTCAGAGGAGATCAACTACAGGCAAAAACTTGCTCCATGGCAGCAATGAAGACTACTTGCAGTATTCAAAAGCCAAAAGAGGCAGAGATTGAAGACGAGGA
The DNA here is from genome assembly GCF_004153795.1 of Camellia sinensis. Classification (NCBI taxonomy): domain Eukaryota; kingdom Viridiplantae; phylum Streptophyta; class Magnoliopsida; order Ericales; family Theaceae; genus Camellia; species Camellia sinensis. The sequence goes on along the minus strand of NW_021025358.1, from coordinate 1,357,337 downwards.
CATGGAGGTCCTAGAAGATGTCGGCAAAAAGCCAACCGAAAAGAGTGAAGAGACACTAAAGAAAATCCTTGTCCAGGAGGGCGACGAAGAACGCTTTTTTCTTCTCGGCTCAGGCTTAGTCGAAGAAGAGGAAAGAGAACTGGAAGATTTTTTGAGAGCCGACATTGAGGTGTTTGCCTGGACACCTTACGAGATGCCTGGAATTGACCCCGAGGTCACTTGCCACAGACTGAATGTCGACAGGTCGGCAAAACCTGTGATTCAACGAGCCAGAAGACCGACGTTGATGCACGTCGAAGCAGTAGAAGAAGAAGTAGATAGACTTTTGGAGGCCAGGGCCATCCGAGAAGTTCACTACCCAACATGGCTGTCCAACACAGTAGTGGTGAAGAAGAAGAACGGCAAATGGAGGGTCTGTGTAGACTTTACTAGCCTCAACAAAGCCTGCCCCAAAGACAGCTTTCCTCTGCCCAAGATTGACCAGCTCGTAGACGCTACTTCAGGGCATGAAAGGATGAGTTTTTTGGATGCATACAGGGGGTACCACCAGATCGCCATGTACCCTCCAGACGAGGAGAAGACCGTGTTTATCACCCCTAAAGGCTTGTACTGTTACAAGGTAATGCCTTTTGGGTTGAAAAACGCAGGAGCAACTTACCAAAGGTTAGTAACAAAGATATTCAAGCACTTGATTGGCAAAACGGTAGAAGTCTACATCGATGACATGGTCGTGAAGACCAAGAAATCTAAGGGTCATCTTGCCGACCTAAAAGAAGTCTTTGATATACTTAAAACATATCGGCTCCGCCTCAATGCATCAAAGTGCGCGTTTGGAGTTGGATCAGGTAAGTTTTTAGGGTATCTGGTAACAAGAAAGGGCATTGAGGCCAGCCCAAACCAAATCAAGGCCATCCTAGAGCTGCAAAGCCCTGCAAAACAGGTTCAGATGCTTACTGGAAGGGCCGCAGCCCTAAACAGATTCATCAGCAGAAGCTCAGATAAGTACAGACTCTTCTTCAACCTGGTGAAAAAAGCCACAGACTTTCTATGAACAGAAGAATGCGAAGCCGCTTTAACCGACCTAAAGAAGTACTTGACCACAACTCCGGTTCTTTCCAATCCAGAACCAGGGGAAGAACTGTTTTTGTACTGTTGGTAGGCATCGTGCCTACCACAATGAAGAAGGGCACCCAACTTAGGGCTGCAGAGCCTTGAAAGCACACTTAGAGGACTTGGTAAGGCAAGGCCTTCTGAGGGACCTGGTCGACAAAGAGAGAGATCAATAAATCTTTTTAAATAAAAAGCGTATAAATTGTGGGTTTTTTGTTTTTTTTTTTTTTTTTTTTAACCCAAAGGATCTTTTTCCATCCTAGTGTGAATTAACATAAAAAGTCCAAGCAAAATAAATGGTATTTTGTTATGTGTTTGAGGGGCAAATGGTAGATTTTCTACTAAATTGTTAAAAATTACTAAACCGTTAATATTTAAAAAAAATTCTATAGTTACTTTTTCGTAAACGTAAATAATTTCATATCTACACTAAACAAAACTCTTTAGTAATATTTTTTTCTCAAATGTTAAACGTAACATTCTAAAAAAACTTTGTGTACCTTTGCTAAACGTAACACTCCAATTAATATAACATACAAAACTCTTTAGTGTACTTTTTTAAACGTATACTCTCATGTAACACACTGAAAAAACTCTTTAGTAATCTTTTTTTTCAAAACTAGTGCAACGTAATTTTCAAAAAAATTACTTAGCGTATTTTCTAAATGTAACACTTTAATCAATATAATATATAAAACTCATACTACGTGTTTTTTCTTTTTCTAACGTAACAGTATATTATACAACACTAATCTAGTATTAGAAAACCACACTAACAGAAAATATAGATTTTCATACTTAACAGTAACCAACACTTCAGCCACAATCCCCCAAGAAGAATCTTTCACACCCCATATTTCCAATTCTCATCCCAAAAATAAATCAAAAAATTAAAAAAATAATCACAAAAGTATTTATTTAACTTAAATGGCACCAAATCTAATAATACAACTTTTCAAACAAAAAAAATATAATTTTTTATAAAAAAATTCTTAAAACTAAATGGATCAACCATTCTCGCTATAACTGGGACGGTGAAGGGAGTTTGATATGCGACTTGAGGAAATAGCAAGTTAGGGTCCAATAATCCAATACTGCCGGGCCAATGCCTCTGATATTTTTGAATTTATATTTATGACAATAATTATAAACTATACAAATTTGAACTGGAATCCAAAGTTTTAGAAGTAATTCTTCTTAATTTGTATTTCAAATACTATTGTACTTATAAAAAAATGTTCCAAATGTAAAATTGAAATTTGATAAAATTTGAATTACATTGACAAGCAATTGATTTGCACTTTTAAATTAAACATGAACTGAAAAACAATATAAAGTCCAGCTGGAATGAGTGATGTTTTTGGTGGGGTGGGGGTATTTGTTTGTGTGCGGGGGAGCGGCACAAGGCAAAAGTGAGGTGATTTGCGAGCCGTATCTTCTGGAGGTAGGGATAGGGAATGCCCTGTTTTATTATTAATTTTTGTTTTAGCAGGGTTATGTTAGGAATTTTAAATAATTTTATTAAATTTTTTAATAAATTTTGTCATATACGTGTGGAACTGACACTACATGTAGGTTTGTGTAAGTCTCACACCCATACGGTGAGATGGTTTTATAAAAAATTGATAGAATTATTAGAATCATAACATTTTCTTATTAGTACTAGTGTTAGTATTCAGGTATTGGAAAGATACCTAGAATCATGCTAAAGATTACAGATGTCACTATGGATTGTCATCTTTCTATATAATCTCCTCCATTTAATTGTGTATTTATGTATTTATCTCAACAGAGGTGATTACGGACGATTGATTTGTCAAAATCGAGTGATTCAATTCAATTTACTTATTTTTAAGTGATTTTAATTAATTATGAATAGCAAATACAAATGAAATTTTTAAAAAAATTTACGTTTCGAATGAATGACAAATGAGAGCCACTCAATTGAACCCGATCTACCAACTCCCCCGTAGGACAATGAATGTTAGTTTTCCTGTTACTATGTATTGCCCAACTCTCGGGGCATTAATAAATCAAGTCAAATCTCAAATATAAAATTGCAGATAACTCATAATCTCAAATATACAAATCCGTCTCCATAAAATAATGAACACAAATATCTCCAAAATATAAATTATACAAATCTTAAAAAATAATAGTTGTGGGCTCAAATCTCCAACTTGAATAATCTCTTTAGAATTCAAATTCGATCTCACTAAATTCATTTGTACCTGAAAAATAAATTAATTTGGGAACATACAATATAAAGGAATAACAAGGCTCGAACAGAGAATAAATCAACAGGGATTCCAACAATTACACAACTGATTAAGATTTGATATCAAAGCAATTTACCAAATTGCACAAACTAGTCAACTCAACATATGATAATTTATTCAGACTAAATACCCGATCCTACTCGGTACAAGACCAGTGACCAGCTTCACCCATCTCACCCAAGCACAACTGGTTTATCCGGATTATTCGTCAAGCTATTTGCAAGGTCCACTCACTCCATGTACGGAGTATTTTCACGTCATTTTGCCAGACAAATCAACACTAATTACACAGAACAACTTTACAGAAATTATTAAATGACTAAAAATCAAACGTATCAACGGAAATGAATTTCACATATTTAAACATATGACCAGGATAATCAAAGGAGTACAAATGCGAAGTAATTAAATAAACACTCTTTGCAATGAGATTTACAAGAAGCATATTGCATACCGCTCGAATTATTCCACTCGAATCTCGATATTCTCCATAGATCTCCAAATTCTAAGCCATAAGATATGTACAGGTTTCACAAAATCTACAACTCTCATCCTATATGAAAATGCTTATTCTTTTATCTAAAACACTCTTAATTTAAACTCTAAATCCATATAACAAATAGAGAGAGAGTAAGCAAAAACAAAGGATGAAAGAGAAGAAGAATGATAGAAATAGTTAGAAGTTGAGCTCAATTATAGGCAAGGATACTTGGGAGAAAAAGAAAGGAAGACTTGGACAAAAGAAAAGGAACTTTATTTGGTGGGCAAGAAAGAGGGTTTACTTGGAGAGAAAGGAGATTAAAGAAATTAAAAGAAAATAAAAGATTATTTGGTAAGTAAGGAAATAATGAAAAAATAATAATAAAATAAATTTACTTGGTGCCCAAGAATATAAAAAAAAAAATAGAAACAAAGAGATGAATAATAATAAGGTGAAAATAAAAAGAGATAAATAAGTTAGGTTTTTCATCTAAAATCTTTCCACCAAAGTACCACCAATAATCTTTTACTAAAATATTAATACCTCAAAATACAGGATTTCACAATCTATCCACCTTAAACAAATTTCTTCCTCGAAATTTAAATCTCTAATACTCCAATAATAAACACTTCACTTACGTACTCTGTATAAACAACGATTTTTTTTTTTAATGTCAAATATCAATTTTTTTTCTTGAATTATAACCAGCCAACAGATCCCATGTAGGACCTAATCCCTACGCTCTGATACCATTCTGTCAGCCTCAACTTCCAAGCCGTTAAAATCAAGTCAACTCAAATTTAATATTGCAGATAACTCATAATCTCAATTTACAAATCGTCTCCATAAATAATTAACACAAATATCTCCAAAATATAAATTTATACAAATCTCAAAAATAAATATAATTGTGGGTCAAAAATCTCCAGCTCGAATATCTCTTTAGAATTTCAAATCCGATCTCCATTGAATTCCTCTGTACCTGAAAAATAAATTAATTCGAGAATATACAATCAATAGAAATAACAAGGCTCGGATAGAGAATAAATCAACAGGGATCAACAATTAACAAACTGATTAATTCGATAATCAAGCAATTTACAAATGCACAAACCAGTCAACTCGACATATGATAATTTATTCAAGACTAATAACCGGTCCTACTCTGTAATGACCAGTGACGGCTTCACCCACCTCACCCAAGCACATTGGTTATCGGGCTATGGTCCAAGCTATTGGCAAGGTCCACTCGATCCATGTACGGAGTATTTCACATCATTTAGCTAGACAAATCACACTAATTACATAGAAAATTTCACAGAATTTATCAAATGACTAAAATAATCAAACGTATACAAAGAAAATGATTTCACATAATTTAACATATGACGAAGATAATCAAGAGGAGTACAATTGCGAAGTAATTAAAAATAAACACTCTTTACAATGAGATTTAAAGAAGCATATTGCATACCACTCGAATTACCTCCACTCGTCTCGATTTTTCTCCATAGATTCCAAATTGTAAGCCAATAAGGTATGTAAGGTTTCAAAATCTACAACTCTCCTTTATATGAAAATGCTTATTTCATTTAAAACACTCTTAATTTAAACTGAAATCCATATAACAAATAGAAGAGAGAGAGAGAGAGATGAAGAAAAACAAAAGGATGAAGAAGAAAGAAGAATGATAGAAATAGTTGAGAGGTGAGCTCAATTTATAGGTAAGGATACTTGAGACAAAAGAAAGGAAGACTTGGACGAAAGAAAAATGAACTTACTTGGTGGGCAAGAAAGAGGTGTTACTTGGAGAGAAAGAAGATTAAGAAATTAAAAAAAAATAAAAGATTACTTTGTAAGTAAGGAAATGATGAAAAATAATAAAATTAATTTACTAGGTGTCCAAGAATAATAATAAAAAAAAATTAGAACAAAGGAGATGAATAATAATGAGTGGAAGTAAAAAGAGATAAAATAAGTTAGGTTTTCATCTAAAAATCTTTCCACCAAACTACCACCCATATCTTTTCACTAAAATATAACCTCAAAAATACAGGATTTACAACCTATGTTAAAAAATATTTTTTTATTTATTAATAATATTAGCTATTTAAGAAATATAAAAGTTTGGCCTTTCTTTTAATTATAAAAAATGAAAAATACAAAAATTTACTTTCAAATAAGGTCCAAAATAATAAAAATTACTTCAAAATAGTTTTTAAAAAAATGCATAAAAAAGTAAAACCCAAATCGTCAAATCAATTTGCAGCCAACCCACTATCCGTACGACCTGCTCATCCGTATCCGTTAACTAAATAGACGGATGCATGTTGATTTTTTCAAATCCATTAAGTTCAAAATGAATAGTGGATGTAAGGCTACTCGACCCAACCCGATCTTCAAACACTACTAATTTGGATTGAGATGTTGTTGATAGTTTTTAAATAATATTTTATATTATTTATTACTTGACATTGTCAAATTATTTAATCAAAAAATGCTAATTTTAGTATTTAGCTAATAATACCAATTTAAGGTGATACATACATTTGTAGGACTATCAAATAATTTTCCATCCAGATTAATCAATTTGAAAATGTTCTCAAATCCCAATTTTCTATTGGGTGACATCTGTGGGGATGTATTTTCTGAATACCACACGTGGCATGGTGACGCCGACGTGTCAGCCGAGGTGCCACGTGTCTTGGTAGTTATGCGAGGTTATCTTTGCGCGGAGCCGAGGTGATCTCCGAGATATCGGAATCCGAGATAGGCGATAAATGGATAAGGGGCAAGAGTCCTAGATAAAAGAGAAGGCTCTGCTAAGATAAGGATAAAGCTCGTAGGAGTTTATCTTATCTCTTGAAGAGTCCAAAGTTGACATGAATTGAGTCCATAGAAGTCAAACTTCTAGTGGGACTTGGATTGAGTAAACTATAAAAGAGAGCACCCCCTGTGGGTCTAAGGTATACAGTTTTATGCTTTGAATAGTGAGTTTAGCACTTGATTATCTTGAAAGATATACTGACTTGATCGTCGGAGTGCCCCCGGGTGGAAGAGCCACCGCCGAGGCCTTTTCTTTCTGTTGCAAGTTTGCTAAAGCCATCTATTCTGCCGGTGCTCTCCAGCTGATTACTAGGCGACTAGTGTGGTCAGAAAATTACCCACACAATTTGCGCCGTCTGTGGAATCTTAGAAGAATAGATGGCAGTGACGGACAAAGGGAAACATTGGGGGCGAACTCCTGCTAGGAGTGGCAGACCAATTGATCTTGACGTTGAAGGAGAAATCACAAGTACAGAAAATAATGACCAGGGTCACGGAGAGAAAGACGTCAGCCGGAGGGGTACTTCGAAACGAACAGACCAAAAGAAGTATTATAACGAAGATAACCTTCAGGTATGGAGGGTAGGTGCCTACGGAGAGATGAGGAAGTAAAGGACTTGGCAAACAAGTTGGCAGACCTAAAGTCAAGTGGTCAACTCATGATGCAAAACAATGTTATGCACCCACCATACCCGCTGCAAGATACGCCGATGTCGGCAATTAACACCCAGAAGGAAGGAAGGAAAGCAATCCCCGAAGCCCTCAGCACACCAGGTGGAAGGCACTCACATCGACCTTCCAAGGAGACGAAAGAGAGGAGCCGAGGCCAAGAAGAGTCCTGAAGACACATCGAATGAAGGATCCAGGGCATAAAGAACATCGGCATATTCAAGGGCAGGCACTCTGCTTTGACACAACCCATGGAGAAGATTGAAACGGCCCACGAGGCCGAAAGTAGTGCCAAAAGATTGAAGTCCAGAGATAGCCGAGCACCAGGTAGGAGTAAAGAAGACTTGAAGGATTACCTCAAAAGGAGGCAGAAGAATTGTTGAAGCCGAGATGCATCCCCAGTTAAGCCGAGAACACCGTTCTCGTGGAACTGGACAAATTTGAAGCACCAAAGAGATTCAGTACGCCAAGGTTCCAAATTTATGATGGTAAGTCAGATCCCAACTTTCATGTTGACTATACTTGAACTCAATGCATTATACAGTGGAACGAGCCGTTGCTCCTGCAAAGTATTTCCCTCATGCTTTGGGGAAATTGCATCTGATTGGTTCCATAAACTACCGAAGGAAGCGTAAAGACATGGGAAGGCCTGGCCGAGATGTTTGTGCAGGTTTGTAAGAACGACAAATTACAGCCCTTGAGGGTCGACGCCTTGACGGCTTTAAGATCACCAAGGAAGAAGGCCTTAGGGCTACGCGAAGAGTACTACGAGGTGTTCAATCGAATACCGAATGCAACCAAGAATGTGAACGGCCTGAAAGATGACTGCCCCATACGGAAGTTTTGGCAAAAACATTGCCAAAAAGCATGGAGGAACTCATGGCGAGAATCGAGAAGTAGCTCAGAGCCGAAAGATACGTCGGGAACAAAGAGAATGAAGCAGGAGAAGGGAAACGCTCGCCGAAGCGAGGCCGAGGTACCAACGGACGGACCAAACAAGAAACAGAATTGAAAGGTAAACAGGCAGTGACGACGATGTTCCGAATCGCTATCCATAAAGTCCTGGATCAAATACAAAATCAACCCTATTTCAGGGCACCGGAAGAGCACCAGGGAATTTATGGGAAGAAACGTGGTAGGCCGCTGGTGCTTACCATAATGGAAGGACACACCAACTCAGGGTTGCGAGCCTTAAAAGCATACTTAGAGAGCCTAGTAAGGCAAGCCATCTGAGGGACCTTGTGATGAGGCCAGGACAAGAAAGAACAGGCAAGATTGCTCAAGAACCAGCAGCACCGTCCCTCGCACAGCAACCACAGGCAAGGAAGACCACGGTGGTTAATGTAATCCACTCAAAGGTGAACGAAAGCGACATTCGGGGAGAAACCCAAAGAGTAAAACACCTGCGCAGTGAACCAGGTCGGATACAAAAGACCTTCGGCTGAAGAATGCCAAGGACGGATGATAACTTTCACTGAAGCCGACACTGGAGTTGGTCCAACATCCGCAAATGATGCTTGGTAGTATCCCTCCAGGTTGGGGAATGCCAAGTGAAACGCATCCTGATAGATCAAGGCAGCTCTTGTGACATCATGTATGTCAGATGTACAAGGAGCTGGGCCTTCACCCTGACGACCTGGAACAATCCAGCAACCCTATGGTCGGCTTCATGGAACGCCGACATGGCCACTGGGCAGAGCAAGCGTGGAAGTACAAGCTGGTACTAAAAAGATCAAAACAGCAATTTATGGTGATTGACACACCCTCGCCATATAACATCATCTTGGAAGACCATGGTTGCATGCAATGGGGCAGTTCCCTCAACACTGCATCAACTACTCGTTCCCAACAGAGCATGGATTGAGAAGTCAGAGAGATAACTACAGGCAAAACTGCTCCATGGCAGCAATGAAGACTACTTGCAGTATTCAAAAGCCAAAAGAGGCAGAGATTGAAGACGAGGACATGGAGGTCCTAGAAGATGTCGGCAAAAAGCCAACCGAAAAGAGTGAAGAGACACTAAAGAAATCCTTGTCCAGGAGGGCGACGAAGAACGCTTTTTTCTTCTCGGCTCAGGCTAGTCGAAGAAGAGGAAAGAGAACTGGAAGATTTTTTGAGAGCCGACATTGAGGTGTTTGCCTGGACACCTTACGAGATGCCTGGAATTGACCCCGAGGTCACTTGCCACAGACTGAATGTCGACAGGTCGGCAAAACCTGTGATTCAACGAGCCAGAAGACCGACGTTGATGCACGTCGAAGCAGTAGAAGAAGAAGTAGATAGACTTTGGAGGCAGGGCCATCCGAGAAGTTCACTACCCAACATGGCTGTCCAACACAGTAGTGTGAAGAAGAAGAACGGCAAATGGAGGTCTGTGTAGACTTTACTAGCTCACAAAAGCCTGCCCAAAGAACAGCTTTTCCTCTGCCCAAGATTGACCAGCTCGTAGACGCTATTTCAGGGCATGAAGGATGAGTTTTTTGGATGCATACAGGGGTACCACAGATCGCCATGTACCCTCCAGACGAGGAGAAGACCGTGTTTATCACCCTAAAGGCTTGTACTGTTACAAGGTAAATCCTTTTGGGTTGAAAAAACGCAGGAGCAACTTACCAAAGGTTAGTAACAAAGATATTCAAGCATTGATTGGCAAAACGGTAGAAGTCTACATCGATGACATGGTCGTGAGACCAAGAAATCAAGGGTCATCTTGCCGACCTAAAAGAAGTCTTTGATATACTTAAAACATATCGGCTCCGCCTCAATGCATCAAAGTGCGCGTTTGGAGTTGGATCAGGTAAGTTTTTAGGGTATCTGGTAACAGAAAGGGCATTGAGGCCAGCCCAAACCAAATCAAGCCATCCTAGAGCTGAAGAGCCCAACGTCGGCAAAACAGGTTCAGATGCTTACTGGAAGGGCGCAGCCCTAAACAGATTCATTAGCAAGAAGCTCAGATAAATCGCAGACCCTTCTTCAACTTGGTAAAAAAAGCCACAGACTTTCTGTGGACAGAAAATGCGAAGGCCGCTTTAACCGACCTAAAGAATACTTGACCACAACTCCGGTTCTTTTTCCAATCCAGAACCGGGGAAGAACTGTTTTTGTACTTGGCAGTTCAGAACACGCAATCAGTGCAGTACTAATGCCGAGAAGAAAGGGGAGCAAGGCTGTTTATTATGTAAGTAAAACCTTGGCCGATGCAGAAATAAGGTTATCTACCACTGGAGAATTAAATGCTAGCCTTAGTAATGCTTCAAAAAGTTGAACCATTACTTCAGGCACACAAGATTGTGTTTAACAGAGCATCCACTGAAGTCCTTGTTGCCAGCAAGGAGACTTAAAGGAAGGATAGCAAGATGGGCCGTAGCCCTAGGACAGTATGACCTGGAGTTCAGCCGAGAACAGCAGTTAAAGGCAAGTTTTTGGCCGACTTCGTGGCAGAATTCACCCCGAAACATCGAACATCGGGCTCTGTTGAGCCAGGATGAGCAACGTCCCAGAAAGCAATGGAGAATCCAACCAAAAGGCAAAGAGCAAAGAAGAAAAAGCTCAGACCCTGCAGCATCTACATCGGTGACTCATTTCAGACTATTCGTCGATGGAAGTTGAAAGGACAAGGAGCGGGAAGGAGTACTGCTGATATCTCCAGATGGAAAATAATAGAAACAGTCCATCCATTTGGGGTTCAAAGCCTCAAACAATGAAGCGGAATACGAAAGCATTAATTGCAGGACTAAAACTGGCAGCAGGCAGAAGCAGATGAGGTAATAGTTTTTTTGTGATTCACAACTTATTGTTAACCAGTCCACAGGTGAATTTGCAGCCAGGGACGAAAGGATGTGGCATATGCAAAAGAGGTCATCAGATTGGCAGCCCTATTTCAGAACTACCGACTACTCCAAGTTAGTCGAGATGACAACACCCACGTCGACGCGTTGGCTAACCTGGCAAGTTCAATGCAGACTGGAAAACAAGGACAATTATGATCGACTATATGTCGGGCCGAGCATAAAACTAGAGAACACAGAGCAGCAAGCAATGTGTGTGGACATGGGGCCAAGCTGGATGATGCAATTGTTGCATTCCTGAAAGAAGGAAAGCTGCCAGAAGATCGTAAGGAGGCACGCAAAGTCAGACTGAAATCGGCAAGATTCTGTCTGACAGAAGATGGACACCTCTACAGAAGGTCCTTCACTAGACACTTTTAAGGTGCGTACACCCTTTGCAGGTTGAAGATTTCTGTATGAAATTCATGAAGGAATTTGTGGAAGCCATGCTGGGGCAGATCATTAGCCACAGGGCCATTAGCCAGGGTTATTGGTGCCCTACATGCAGAAGGATGCTGAAGCCTACGTAAAGAAGTGGAATAATGCCAAAAGTTTGCACCTTTGATACATCAGCCAGCTGCTGACCTAAACCCAGTGTCCAGCCCTTGGCCGTTTGCCCAATGGGGCATGGATCTGGTTGGGAAACTTCCCAGGCAACTGGGCAGAGAAAATACTTGCTGGTGG
>NW_021025358.1:1328867-1345436 GCF_004153795.1 Camellia sinensis | reverse complement strand
TAGTAACAGATTACTTTACGAAGTGGATAGAGGCAAAACCTCTTGCCAAAATCTGAGATGTGGACGTCAAGAACTTTATATGGAGAAACATCATCACCAGATTTGGGATTCTAAGAGCAATAGTTGCCGACAATGGAACACAGTTTGACAGCAAACTCATCAAGAACTTTTGTGTGAAATTCAAGATCAAGAATTACTTCTCAACACCAAGTTTTCCCCAAAGTAATGGGCAAGCAGAAGCATCCAACAAAGTAATTTTGGATGGAATAAAGAAGAGGCTGCACACAGCAAAAGGAAAGTGGGTAGACGAATTGCCCAACGTACTTTGGGCATATCGGACTACGCCGAGAAGATCAACAGGGGAATCCCCCTTTACCATGGCTTATGGCATAGAAGTAGTCATCCCATTGAAGATCGGCATCCCAGGGATCAGAACCCAGGGAGTAGAGAATGGCACCAATGATATAATCTTAGCCCGAAATCTGGATCTTTTGGAAGAACGAAGAGAGAAAGCTGCAATTCAACTCGCAGTATACCAGCAACAACTTGCTAGAGCTTACAACAAGAACGTCAATCCAAGAGATTTTCAAGTCGGCGACCTAGTCCTAAGAAAAGTCGTCGGCAACAAGAAAGATCCCAGAGAGGGCAAGCTTGGCCCAAACTGGGAAGGACCCTACAGAATTACTTCGGTATTAGGCAATGGAGCTTATCGGCTTGAAGATAACGAGGGCAAAGCACTGCCAAGACCTTGGAATACTTGTAATTTGAAATTCTTCTATCATTAGATGTGCAGAATTTTTGGCCGGTGTCATCAATAAAATCTTTTTCCTTTTTCTTTAAAACACATATGATTGATAAAATTACATATTGGTGTTTTTTGAAGCATGAATAATGAGAACCCACGTAGAAACTCATGTTCACACTGGGGGCAGAGAGAAGACAGAGATACTTAATTCATTTGTTGAAATTTGTAGCAATTTACAAGTTGGAATTAAGCTGATTCCTTATCTTCACTTGTTGAAATTTGTAGCAATTTACAAGTCGAAGTTAAGCCGAGATTATTCCCTAATTCACTTGTTGAAATTTGTAGCAATTTACAAGTTGGAATTAAGCTAATTCCTTATCTTCAATTGTTGAAATTTGTAGCAATTTACAAGTTGAAGTTAAGCCGAGATTACTGTTTCTCTTCACTTGTTGAAATTTGTAGCAATTTACAAATCGAAGTGAAACCGAGGTTATAGTTTGCACACTTATAGCAATCTACAAGTTGGTCCAACCAAAGAAGATGCTTAACACTTGTTGAAATTTGTAGCAATTTACAAGATAACATTAAGCCGACATGTGATCATCTGTTGAAATTTGCAGCAATTTACAGGTTGAGGTAAAAGCTAAGTATATTGTTTAAACACTTGTTGAAATTTGTAGCAATTTACAAGTAGGTTAGACCGAGATCACTGTTTGCAAAGTACTTGTCGAAATTACTTGTTGAAAATACTTGTTGAAACTTAAGAAAAAGTTTGCAAAGTTGACATTGAATAGTATATATTTTATACTTGTTGAAACTTATGAAAAGATTGCAGGTCAGTATCTTGCCGAAGTAAAGCTTGTAGTTATTACACCCGAGATATGTAACTCCGAGAAGATTGCACAAGCAAGGAAAGAAGTATGTAAATCATGCAAAATATTCTAAGTATAGAAACCACGCAGAAGCAATCAAAGAAAAGACAAAGATTCAAGCGTTAAGAAAAGGAAGGCTGAGTTAACATGTACAAAATTGGGAGGCACGTCGGCCACGCAAAAGCTTACATTGTTCAAAAAAAGATAAAGGAAAAAACAAAATACAAGTAAGCAAAAGAAGAACATAAAGCTAAGGGTCTTCTCTTCCAGATTGTTGGATTTGGAGATCAGATACAACCTCGGCCTCCTTTTCTGCCGCTATTTCGGCGTCAATTTCCTGAAGAGTTTGTTCGACAGTCTTAACCTCGGAAGGGATATCGGCTGGAACAGTGTCAGGAACGTCAGGTCCAAGACCTGCTCATTTAGAGAAGGAGGCTTAGCCCCAACAGCCTCCCTGGATTTCCTTACCAAAACTTCAGCCTCATCCTCGTCCTCACCTCCATCTTCATCCTCAGATTCAGAGGCATCCTCAGGTTGACTTGAAGGTAGAGGTAGTGGGAAGGGAAGAGGGATAGCATCGGCATTGCGGAAGGGTGAATCGGTAGGAAGATCAAGTTTCTTTATCAGGGACATCCAACCAAGGGAGAAGTCCCTGTTGCATGCCTGCCTGACCTGAAGTTTATACTCCTCAGTAACGTCGGCCATACCCTGGGCATAGGCCTTTTCGTCGGCCGCTTTGATTTCGGCATCTTTAGTAGATAAAGCATCTTGAAGTTCCTTTTCCGCTTGGGCCTTTTTGTCCTCGGCCTCTTTCTTCTCTGCTTCGGCGACCTTTTTAATTGCCTCGGCAGATTCAGCTTTTTCCTCGGCTAGACTTTGGGCCTTGGTGGCAGCCTTAGCTTGGTCCTCCAGTTTTTTCATCTTTGATTCAAGAGATTTGTTTTCCTTTTTCAGGGCAGAAACCTCCCTCTTCATGTTGGCCAACCTCTCCCTTGTTTCAAAAGCTTGCATGGAGAGGGAGTGGGCATGTTGGATGGCCTAAAAGAACACAAAGCACAAATTGTTACAAAATTTTACAAATTAAGAGAGAAAACAGATTTCAACACAAAGGCACTTACTTGGACAGAGTGTTGCAACATAAAGGCGTAGTTCTCATACTCACTCATCTTGGCATTTCGCTCAAGATCGCCTGGGAGGAGTAGAGCAGTACTTAGGGCCACGCCGACGTTTATGTCATCAGCACTGTCGCTGGCTAGGACTGGCTTATCTTCCAGAGTAATCTCTGGTCTCCAAGGGACTTTTGGTATTCTGGAACCCGAGGTCGTCGCAAACGATGACCTCGGCTTCTTTGATTGGGTGGATTCTGATGGCTTGGCCTCAGCAGACCTTTTTGCAGAAGTAGAAACAGTTTTTTTACTCTCAGCCAATTGTGAGATGAGCAGAGCATCCTCAGCCTCAATCTCAGCGGCTTTGGCCTTGGGCTGAGCCTTTTTAATTCTCTTCGGCTTTGGTGGGGGCATGGTTTGCGTCGGTTGAGCGTCAACATCCGTGGGAAGGTCGGCTAGGAGATCTTGGGCAACAGGCTTCGGGCGACCCATCTCAGCAGTTTTGACGAGTTGTCGCCGACGTTTTCTCTCTGGTATTGGGATTAAGTATAGGGCTGAAGATGATGGTTGGTCGGCTGGATCAGAGGTTGACCCTTGGTCAGCCCGAGATGTTGATGCTGCTTGTAGAGTGGTAGCAGAGGGAGGAGATAGGCTCTTCTTCTTTCTTTTTGGGACGTCGAGCAGTGTGGATTTGTATGTCGGAATAAAGTTCAGAAGGAGAGGTGCTTTCCTTTTGTAGACAGGCAAGTCCAAGAGCCTTTTCAGATCCTTGCTAAGAACGTAGGATTGGCGAAAGTTTTTCGGTAACTTACGAACGTCTGCAAGAAGAAACAAACATTAGAAACAGATTAAATATTGAAGACTTGAGCAGAAACAACTAAAATATTGACATTGGGCTCTTACCCTTGCCCTCTTTAATAGATCGGGGAAGAGGGTAGAGATGGGCGTCCTCGTCTGGGCCAAACTCCCAATTTTCTGAAGCAATAACATAGTCATCTCCAGCCCCCTTGTTGGAGTCTGGGAGGTCAGCTACGATTTTGTATTCTGTCGACCTCGGCTTAAGATAATAAACGAAGCCTTTTTCCTTCAGGTTAAGGGGGCACATGGTATAGACAAAACTGAATGTCAGCCAGGTAATCTCAGCGTTTCTGCTAGCTAAAGCTGATGCCATTGATCACTCGATAAGAGTTATGGCGAGTTGCATAGGGTTCAACTTGTAAAAGTGAAGAATTTCGCGCAAAAAGAATGTTAAGTGGGAGCCGGAGTCCGCACTCAGTAAAAACTACTATAGGAAAGGGCATTGAATCATCTGTGGGCATGATAGAGTCATTATCTTCAGCCAGCCTCAGATGGACATCGGTAGGAATTGAGAACTCCCGCCTGAAGTACTCAAGTTTGGTCGGGGTATCTACCTTATGTCTCCACATACCCATAACGTCGGCCTAAAATCAGAGGGCTAGGTCTCAGAAAGAAGGTATTCTTAAAGGGTTATTGGAACCTCGGCAAAAACCTAGGAGAGTATTGGTACGACTTGTTTCAGTTTTCCCTAAATTAAAGGTTCTACAAACAAATCCCAAACCTAAGAACTATGAAGATGAAGATCAAAGACACAGATCTGGAAAGGAAAAACAGAAAACAAGAAACAAAAAATGACGTTTCAGAAACGAAGAACAGAGGTATGGTTCTCAAAAGCGAAAGAAATACATAAGTAAAAGGTCAAGAATAGTGGCAAGAAAAATATTAAAACAATGCAAGTGTTCAAGATATGAGTAAAATCATGGAATAGACGCATCCAGATGAATAGTTCAGCAAATCAAAGGTTTGAACAGCGCAATAATGGCAGTAAGAAAAAGAAAGTACATAGAAGCAATTGGGAATGAGGGGAACAGAGGCTTACCAGAACAAATGAAGCCGGGATGAAAGTCGCCGAAGTAAGGCAACGGTTGTAGACACGATGAAATGGCGAAACCCTCGCTGAAATGGGAGAATGAAGACGGTTGCAGAACATGGAGCTAGAGCAATGGCGAGTTTGAGAAAGTTTAGAGAGAGAGAGAGAGCCAGAAAATCGAATGCAAAAGTAAAGAAATAAAGATGGAAAGAAAAGTTTTATTAAAAACTTGAAACGGCGGCAAAGCAGGACATTTATTGCGCCTGGAGGAACGTATGCGTCAGACGGCGCAGAC
Source organism: Camellia sinensis (assembly GCF_004153795.1). Taxonomy (NCBI): domain Eukaryota; kingdom Viridiplantae; phylum Streptophyta; class Magnoliopsida; order Ericales; family Theaceae; genus Camellia; species Camellia sinensis. The sequence goes on along the minus strand of NW_021025358.1, from coordinate 1,340,530 downwards.
AGGTGAAAGGCGGCTTACAAGCGCGTCACAGACACGGGCCAATGAAGATAGAACATGTAAGGGGAACGGTTGAGAAGAAATGCATGACAGCTCATGCGTGTAAGGGAATTTGTTTGAGTTCTTGTTCTCTGATGAAGGCATGTCGGCCTAAAATAAATGATCTCGGCCGAAGAGTTCTCACGCCGAGGTACTGGAAGAAAATACAGATATAGGTTTCATCACCTCAGAATGCCGAGGTAATAGAACCTAGGGGGCAGTTGTGGGGATGTATTTCTGAATACCAACACGTGGCATGGTGACGCCGACGTGTCAGCCGAGGTGCCACGTGTCTTGGTAGTTATGCCGAGGTTATCTTTGCGCGAAGCCGAGGTGATCTCCGAAGATATCGGAATCCGAGATAGGCGGATAAATGGATAAGGGGCAAGAGTCCTAGATAAAAGAGAAGGCTTTGCTAAGATAAGGATAAAGCTCGTAGGGAGTTTATTTTTATCTCTTGAAGAGTCCAAAGTTGACATTGAATTAGAGTCCATAGAAGTCAGACTTCTAGTGGGACTTGGATTGAGTAAACTATAAAAGAGAGGCACCCCCGTGGGTCTAAGGTACACAGTTTTATGCTTTGAATAGTGAGTTTAACACTTGATTATCTTTGAGAGATATACTGACTTGATCGTCGGAGTGCCCCCTGGTGGAAGAGCCACCGCCGGAGCCTTTTCTTTCTGTTGCAGGTTTGCTAAAGCCATCTATTCTGCCGGTGCTCTCCAGCTGATTACTAGGCGGGCAGTGTGGTCAGAAAATTACCCACACAATATTTGTAGTGTAGTTACAAAGAGATGTAGAAGTAGAAATAACTAAATTTAGTTGGCCATCATTGTGGTTATATTTTGAAGATTATGATTTTCATGTTATGAAACTTTGTAGTGGGAAAAGTTACAGTCTTGTTATGAATTTTTGTGACAATATTATGAAAGCATATATCGCATACATTTTTGTTTTTTTTTAAATGTGTATTATTGAAGGACTTGTGTATTTATAAAAGATGAGGTAAATTACATTTTCACCCAATCTAAAGTATACGTCATTTCTCACTTTACCCCTTAAAGAAAATATTATCATATTTTTGTTTCTAATATACTTTTTGTTTTCCACTTTAATTCAATTATCAACTCCCATTACACTTAATGGGTAATTTAGAAATTTAAGTTTCTCGCTTTGGTCTTTTAAAAAAAATAATTTTTGTCACTTTGGTCCCTAAGAAATTAAGTTTTCTCACTTTGATTGATAAATCTAAACCCAGCCTAATCTCAAAATTATTCTCACTCCCAAATCCACATAATCTCATAAACAAACTTTGGTCTTTTTTGGCAAGAGGTTAAAAGCAATTTTTTTTCGACTTTTAATCTCTTTTAGGTCACATCACCTCTGTATTCTTTTACACATTTTTTCAAAAAAAAAAAAAAAATCAAAAAATTAATTTTAACGTACTTCTCAAAATCAAACAAACGAAAATGAAAAATTGTAATAGGTATGTGTCAATCAAAGTGTGGAGGTTGGTGGAAGAGTTCAAGTGGTTTGTTGAAGAAGAGGGGAAGTGACCTGTTAGGATGAGAGATGGAAGGAATCAATTGTGTGAGTGGTGTAAGAATGTGCATATAAAAAAGGGAAAATAATGGGAGAGAAGAGGAAAATGAGGGTGAGTGAAGGCTCAACATTTTAGTTGGAGTGGTAAGTTGTGATTGAGAGAAACAATTTTAATTTTTTTATTTTGAAGTAAGGAGTAGAAACATCTTTTTGTTTAATGATTAAAGTGAAAAAAAAAACGCTCATGTTTTAGTGGAAAAAGTATAATTTACTTTATTTTCATCACAAAATTATCACAGCGGTTAGAATTTAGATCAAAAAGGGAGAAAAATTTAATAGCTTAATATCAAAGAAAGAGATTTTCTTTTAGGAGATTAAAGGGTAAAAGCATAATTTACTAGCAAATACTAAGGTAAGGGATGCAGCTTAAGATCGGATTAGATGGTACTGTTCGGTCTGTGGAGGCTCACTACGGATTCCGTTTTGATAATTTGAACTGTTGAATGTGTAGGACTCGTCGAGTATTATATGTTTATAAAAAATCACATTAATTGAATATTGATAGTTATATGATCAATTCAGTTTTGTATAAAAAAATGGGCGGTAAACAAATTAACGGTTGATAAAAAACCGATCCAATGAGATAGCTATCGATATCCGATCAATGTAATTTTTTACAGGTATATAGTACTCGACAAATTGTATACATTAAATGATTCAGATTATCAAAATAGAATCCGTAGTAGGCACTCATAAACCAAACAACACCATCTAGCCCCATCTCGGACCGGAGACAGCTCCCTAATGTAAGTTATTTGAAATAAATTGGCGTTTGGAGCATTGATTGATTGCACTATTGGCCAATTTTAACTTTATTCAATTGAATACTTGTCATGATAATTAGAAGAAATATTATGGCTTTTTGTTAATCTATTGGCCAATTTTAACTTTATTCAATTGAATACTTGTCATGATAATTAGAAGAAATATTATGGCTTTTTGTTAATATCTGTGGTGCTACATACTAACTAGTGTATTAATATATGTTACGTCATCGTAATTTTAAAATTGTAAATTCTATTTATTATACAAATTATAAAGAGTTAAAATTTTGAAAATTATATCACACTATCCGTTAGTATACTAATTAGTATATTAATTGGTTTGTATAATTTTATTCTGTTAGCACATGCTCTTAGAACACATATTAAGAAGACATAAAATAATTACATTTATATCAACTTGTATTGAAAATAAAAGCTATCTTCATTAAATTTTTTATACTTATAATAAGACTAAAACACCATTTTTGCTTTGGTAGTGCTACATACACCAATTAATATATATATTAGTGTATCCATTAGTGTTATGTCATTATTACTGACCCCACGTATTATATAAGTTACAAATACCCAAAACTTTTAAAATTATACTACATCATCTATTAAGATATTAGTTAGAATATTAGTTAGTATATTAATTGATACATATAATATTATTCTTTTTGCTTTGCGCCTTTGTATGCCTCTTCACTTTCTCTTCAAATTTGATGTTTTATATTTTTTTAGTTTGGTGGAAAAAAAATCAAATACTTTTTATATGATATTTTAACATAAAATAATATCTAAAAATTCACATATATATTAATATTCATTTTTTTCAAACAATTTTTCAAAAATAAATTCAAAATACAAATTCTAAAAGTTAAATCAAATAAAAATACTTGGCAACTAAATTTTTTTTAACATTATCTTCATATATTTTGGTGGGGTTCTCACCTTATTAAAAACCGTTAAAAAAATAAAACAAAAAAAAAAATATAAGATAGTTTTTATTTTTTTTTTAATTTTCATCACACTATGTAGTAGTTGTTAAAAAAAAAATTCTTAAGAAACAAGAGTACTTATGTCCATATGAAAAAAAATAAAATAAAATAAACTATTAAAAACCATCATAATTAATTTCTCTCCTACTCTTATATTTCCCATGCAAATGAAGGGAATTAAAAGTCATTTATTATTTTTTAAACATGTATCTTTAAGGCACATGTTAACAAGACATTTCTATCATTACTCATTTCAAATTGTTATATGATGGGTTGTTTGGAATTCAATTTTTAGTATTTTCTTTTTTTTAGTATTTTTATAATTTTTAAAAATATTTAAACTTTTGAAATCTACTTGACTAACCGAATTAAAAAAAAGAGAAAAAAAAAACATAATAAAAAATTTGAACAAAATGTCCACTATAGACAACTTTGTTTTATTTTTGTTTTTATTTTTTTACTTTTTAAATTCTTGTACACTAGATTGACTAAAAAAATAAAAAATTTGATACAATTTTTTAAAAAATAAAAATCGTTGAAGTAAAAAAAAAAAAATGACTGTTCAGCGCAACTCTAAGAGTAAGAAAATTTAAAAAATAAAAACGTCACTTTTAATATCATATATAGATAGATCAGATTAGATATTTAAAACATATCATCTTTTATTTGTGGTTATGTGGTGACCTTCTGAAGGCTCCACATGGCATGTTGAGATGCTAACTAATTGTCAATTTGGTGAAATGGTGCTAACTAATTATCAATTTGGTGAAATTTTCGGTGAGATTAGTATATTAAGGTCATATTTGTTTGGATAGATTAGATAAGGAGGATTGGAATGTAACGGACTATTAATTTGGAGTAAATAATCTCTGGAATGCGTATACCATGTTTGTTTTTTTTCATAGAATTAGATATTTGAAAATGACTATTTTAGTGAATCTCATATTTGATTTGAAAATTATGAAAAATTATAACTTCTTAAAAGATCATTTTGTCTTTTTGAATTGTTTACAATGACAATGCTAAATTTAAAAGATATTTCATTTTATTTTACGAAGACTATTTTTAATTTTATTTAAATACGACATTAGAAGTATATTTTCATTTGTGATTTTGCTAATAGAAAAAAAATTATTAAATCTCATGAGGTTAATTTATATATGTTAAAAAAAATCAACATGTTTACAAAAAAAAAAAAAATTAAAAATGAAGAAAACATCTGTTATATATTTTTTTTCCTTTTAAATATTGAAAATATATTTACTTTTTTTATTTTTCTAATACAAAAAATAAAAAGAAAACAATTATATATCATGAGATTAATTTGTACATGTTTAAAGAAATTCAACATGTTTAATGTTTTTTTAAAAATATTATAAACTTGAGGGTCAATTTCGTTATTTAACTAGCTAATTCAGAGATTGGTTCAATCTGTCTGTTTCTATCACACACTCCCATGGGATAGAGTTATCCTGTATATGGGGATTATTAGTCTGACCTTCATTTTTTTGTCTAAACGTTGGATTAATTGTTCCATTGGACATAGAGTCCAATCCCATAGTTTTACCCTACCAAACAAACACCGCTAAGGAACTTCTTAATTGTTACTTTTCTAGTATTGTTGAAAACCAAAATTTGAGGAAAATGCAAAAGGAATATTTTTATATTTTTTAAATTTGCCAAGTAGTAGAAAATCATGCTATTCAAGAAATTAAAACAAATAATTTGAGTTTAAAATATTGGCTTATAAAAAATTTGAGCATTTAAACTTTAATTTATGATTGCATTAGTTGTACTACTCAAAATGGTCCCATGAAATTGATAGATAGCTGCTTAACAAAAATTGTGCCAAAAGGAATTGTAATTGAAGACATTAAATACATCTTAGCTGTGAAACTTCTCGGTCAATTGAGTTGTTGATTGCCCATAGAATATCGAGTGGATTATTTGGACAACATTGAAAGCAACTACAAGTAATTCATCTCCCTTAAAATTAATTTATAAAATGAAATCTTATCAAAAATATTTTGCCAAAATTTTTAGAAAAGCGAAGACTTTAAGTGTGAGATACCATAGAAAAGCAATAAACGAATAGATAATATCTTGCCAAGTGTGAATGCAACTTTTAAATATGGGAGACAAACACAAAGCTAGCAATAAACGAATAGATAAATATTTTGCCTAGTGTGAATGCAACTTTTAAATATGGGAGACAAACACAAGGCCAACAAAAGTATTGATAAATATGCATAGGTGAATGTGTTGGCAAGAATGGATGCATCTTTTAAACCACTACCATTGTTTAGGTGTGGTGGATCATTTTGAATTGCTTTGGGAAGGGAGATACCTAGGCAAATGCTAACTATGTTAATTTAATTGCATTTATTGTAATTTACAAAATTAATTTAAGGTTGTATTTGATTGAGGGATTTAAGAAAGGATTTAGAAAAAGAAAGGAAAAAGGTATGTAAAACTAGGTGAAATGTAGGTATATTTTATTTTCATTTCTCCTACCTTTTCTTTTTTCATTTTCAAATCTCTATCCAAATCTTCCAACCAAACACAGCATATGAGAGTTCATTCTCTGGAATTGGGATATTTACTGTGCCTCGGGGCACATCAAGCTCTATTGCTCCCTTGGATGGATAGAAGGTGGCTGTGCGTCATGCACAACCGCCACTATTGTGCATGCGATGATTCAAACCGTTCACCTTTTAGGGTATATTGAGTAAAATATTTTTACAAAAAATTAAGTTGATCGGATATGAGTAGCCCTCTAATCAAATCATATTTGTATACAATTTTGTACTCAAAATACACCTTTTTTTTTTTTTTTTTCTCCTGTAGATACAAATTTGATCTAATCATGAGACCATCAATATCTGACCAACTTAATTTTTTTGTAGTGATATACTACTCAACGTACCCTAAAAGGTGAATGGTTCGGATTATCGAGGTGAGACCTGAAGTAGGCCCCATTTCGCGCACAACAATGGCTGCTGAATCAGGTTCACTTCGATTTCTATTAAGACGATCTGAATTGTTTAATTTGTAAAACCCACCAAATAAGTCATGTAAAAAATTATGTTAGATCGGATATTGGTCGCTACATGATAGAATTAATCAGATTTATTGTCCAATTTTTTTAAAGATATATATGACATGATCATGTGGTTGTCAATGACTAATTAATCTAATTGTTATATGAATAATTTGTTCAGTCTATTTTACAAGATGAATGCGTCAAATGCTTTTGGTATTCCTAAAATCAGCCTACCCATTAATTAGCCCTTTTAACATATGGTATTAACAAGACTCAATAAAAAATTTATGGGAAAAGTAGCAGTTATTTGATGTTTTATAGCACTACTCTTTGAAGTAAAAATCTACTAATAATTAATAATGATGACAATAACATTATGATTCTTACTACTGTCATGTCTCATTATTATTATTATTATTATTACTTAAACCAGAGTCAATAGATGAGCCTAATAATTCAGCAAAATAGGTAGAATACAATTGGAGGAATGATATATAAATAGAAATTTCATATAATAAATTTTTTTTTTTGGTTGGTATAGATCGATATGGATAAATGTCAACCTTTTACTTTACACACTTTTATTTATAATAATGATATTATTATATCGTTTTTAGGTTTTTTTTTTTTTTGGTATAAATAAAGTATTACATTGTTTACGGAAAAAAAATATTAAATTTGTTTCGATGCAATAATCATGTTACTCAAAAGTTAAGAAAGTTTCTTTACCAACTAAAAAAGCTCATCTCTCTTTGTCAAGTGGACATAAGGCTAAAGTTTTATTGAAAAATTAGTTGCTAGTACACGCAATACGTGCGTAATTTAGATAAATAAAATAAAAATAAATAATAAAAAATTAATATCATAATATATAAGTTTCTTAAATGGTAAGTGTGTTCTTAATAATAGTATAATAATTTTTATTTTATTGTATAAAAATCTGCCACATGACATGAGGAGAAAGTTTGGAGGTTTGGACACCAAGTCCAGTATTCACATATATAATAGCATAGATAAATAGATAGATAAATATTTCATTTTTTATAATTTTGTTAGTTAAATGACAGATCATATGTTAATTAAAGGAGAAATCATTGCTCACTGACTAAAAAAAATTAATTACTAATTAATGAAAATTTTCTCTTTTGCACATTTTGATATTTGTATAGTTTATCATTAATTTGTAAATATTTTCTGAAATATACACTGATATGAAATTTTCCATTAATTAAATGTGATACATAAATATAATTATTATAATATTATTCAAAATTTATAAATATTTTTTGAAATATACACTGGACACCAATAAATATTTTTTTGAAATATAATTATTAATGATAGTATAATAATTTTTTACTTTAGCATATAAAAATTTGTTACTGGCATGAGGCGAATGTTTGGAGGTTTGGACACCAAGTCTAGTGTTCATATATATAACAACTAGTGGGTGGTACACACGATGTGTGTGCAATTTAAATAAGTAGGAATAAAAAAAAATAATAATGAAATTAATATTATAATGTGTATTTAGCTTAAGTGGTATGGGTCCTTGTATTTAAACCCATGGTCATGGGTTCAAGCCTTGCCCATCTCTTTGTTTAACCATAAGAGTTATGTGTTCACTTTATAATAGTATAGATAGATAGATAGATATAGATAAATAAATAATTAGTAAGAGCGTCTCCAATTCTTACTTGGACTTTTCATCAAATTTAAATTTGATAAAATAGACTCACTTTTTTTGCTCCAACATTGGCATCAAATCCATATCAAATGAGGGAAAAACCAAAAATTCCATCAAATGAAGGGAGTCTCTTATCTTTCATCAAATTTAAATTGTTACCATTGGGCAGGACATCATTCTGAATGTCCACCCAAGAGCAACTTTGATAGCTTTTTTTGTTCATGTCCAGACGACCACTAAAACATCCGCCCGGTCGTCCGGTGAAAAAATTTGATAAAAATTCTAGTTCAACATTGGAGTCAATGGTATCAAATCAAACTTTTTATCAAATTTTTATTCAGATTTGATGAAATCTTTGATTCAACGTCAAAGATACTCTAAAAAACAAATAAAATTCTATTTTTTTAAGGCTAACAAATGTCACAAGTGTCCTTGTTAAGGTGTGTTTAATGTTATATTAATTTGTCTTGATTTAAATAAATTTTTAATTTTTGCCTAGTTAACAAATCAAATGAATTTATTATTTGAATATTTCAACGACTTTTAAATTAAGGAAAATGCTAATCAGGTCTCTAAAATATTGTTTAACATTAAAGTTTGTTTGAAAAACATTACTTTTAAAAATAGTGAATTTAAAAAAAAAAAGAAGTTTTAAATAAATTCAATAAAAAAAAATATCTTGAAATTTGTGAAAGAGTCTGTGTATTTTTCAATTTTTTTTTTTGTTTTTTGTTTTTGTTTTTTATTTTTTTTGGGTTTTATCTTATTAACTTGAGACAATTGTTAATAAGACCTTTAATTTTGTATATAACTAGTATATCACTCATGGATATTATTTGATATATCTTGACAAGAGGATTCTAAAAATACTAATTTTATTAAAAATCGATATTTAGATCAAAAGTTACTAGTGTTCCACCCGTGCTATGCACAGATTGTGTTTACAATTATTTGTATATATGTGAATTGTGATTTTTCATTTTAATTTTTTTTTTGGCACAAAAAAAATGAATATAACAAATGCAGCATGTCTTCAATCAATTATTTTATATTTGTTTTTATTCAAAATTTAAAAATAATGTACGGACAAAATTTATAACTAAATTAAGAAAAAAATTATTCCTAACGACATTTTTTTACTTCTATATAAACATTTTTAAAAATAAACCTGAAAAAAATAGTCAATATAAATGTTGTACATTAAGCAAAAAAAATATAGTTAGTAATTATGCTTATATAAATTTATTATAGTTTTGATTTCAAATTTAAAAAAAAAAAACTATTTTAAAAGCATTTTATTTAACTAGTACCAAATAGAATTTTCTTAGCAAAAAGAAAAGTTATAAAATTTTGTTACAAATTTTCAAATGTCTGTTTTTAAACATTCTATTCTACTTACTTGTTTGTTTGTTTGCTTGCTTTGGGCGTTTTGATCTTTGATCTTTACTTCACATTCATTGTATTGTTTTATTTTATTTTCTTATTCTTACTTAATTTTTGCATGATACTTATTTCATAGTGTGTGGGTAATTTTCTGACCACACTGCCCGCCTAGTAATCAGTTGGAGAGCACCGGCAGAATAGATGGCTTCAGCAAACCTGTAACAGAAAGAAAAGGCTTCGGCGGTGGCTCTTCCACCCGGGGGCACTCCGACGATCAAGTCAGTATATCTCTCAAAGATAATCAAGTGCTAAACTCACAAGCTTGAGTATAAAACTATGTACCTTAGACCCACGGGGGTGCCTCTTTTTTATAGCCAACTCAATCCTAGTCTCACTAGAAGCATGACTTCTATGGACTCCTATTCAGTGCTTACTTTGGATTCCTCAAGAGATAAAGATAAACTCCTTAAGAGCTTTATCCTTATCTTAGCAAAGTCTTCTCTTTACTCTAGGACTCCTGTCCCTTATTTTTTATCCATTTATCTCGGATTCCGATATCTTCGGAGATAACCTCGGCCTTGCCAAGATAACCTCGGCATCACAACCTGGACACGTGGCACCTTGTCTAATACGTCGGTGTCACCTTGCCACGTGTTGGTATTCAAAAAATACATCCCCACAACTACCCCTTAGGTTCTATTACCTCGGCATTTTGAGGTGATGGAACCTATATCGGTACTTCTTCCTGTACATCGGCTCAAGAACTCCTCAGTGGAGATCATTCATTTCAGGCCGACATGTTTTCTTTAGAGAATAAGAATTCCAGTGAACTCTTTCACGTGTGTGAGCTGTCACGCATCATTTACTCAACCGTTTCATTCACGCGTCTTCACCTCATTGGACCGTGCCTATGACGCGCTTGCAAGCCGCCTTACGTCTGTGTGCGCCGTCTGACATATGTGTTGTTCCAGGCGCATTCAGTGCTCCGTTTTGCCACTGTTTCAAATTTGACAAAAACTTTTCCCCTTTTCTTCATTTTTCACTTTTGCATTCGATTTCTCTTCGCTTTTTCTCTGTCGAGCTCCTGAATACGCCATTGTTTCAATCCTCAAGCTCTGCAACTGCCTTCCATTCTACCTTCCTGTGAAGCTTTCGTCGTTCTTGTTACATCTGTCACTGTCGTCTGACTTCGGCAATATTCACATCGGCTTCATATTTTCTGGTAAGCAATTTGTTTCTTCTTATTCCAGTTTCTTGAGTTTTTCTGGAATTTCTTGTTTATCACTGCCTTGTTCAAACACTTAATTTGTGAATCATACATTTGAATGCGTTGATTTTGCTTTTCGCTTATGCCTTAAATACATATACTATTCATAGTTTTCTTGCACGTCTTGCCACTGTTCTAGGCCTTCAATCCTTTGTATTCTTCATGTTCTTGATAGTCCATCTCTGTTCTTGATTCTGAAACTCCGCTTTTGTTTTATGTTTTTTGTGTGTTTTCCAGATCTGTGCCTTTGATCTTCATCTCCATAGCTTTAGGTTTGGGATTTGTTTGTAGAACCCACATTTTAGGGCAAAACTGAAACATCCCTTACAAATCTCTTCACCAACTAAAACCTAGGTTTTTTGCCGAGGTCCCAATAACCCTATTTGAACCATCTTCTTATTGAAACCCAATACCTTTAGTTATCCCGACATCATGGGTATGTGGGAACATCGAGTAAACACCCCCTCTAAGCTGAAATTTTTTAGGCAAGAGTTTGAAATCCCAGCCGATGTCAATCTGAGGTTGGCTGGGGATGATGACTCCATCATGCCTACCACAGATAATTCAATGCCCTTTCCCATAGTAACCTTTTACTGAGTGCGGGACCTCTGGCTCCCACTTAACATTCTCTTTCGTGAAATTCTTCATATTAATAAGTTGACCCCATGCAACTGACAATCAACTCTTATCGAGTGATTTTTCGGTATTATCGCCTTAGTTAAACAGGAAAAACGTTAGGATCACTTTAGCCGACATACAATACTGTTATAACCATGTGCCCCTTAACCTGAAGGAAAAAGGCTTCGTCTATTTATCTTAAGCCGAGGTCCACTGAATTCAAAATCGTAACCGACCTCCCGACTCCAAACAAGGGGGCTGG
>NW_021025358.1:1259577-1313343 GCF_004153795.1 Camellia sinensis | reverse complement strand
AAGTGCATACTATCAACACTTGTGTGTGTTCATTTTCCAGTATATCAATCATGACTATTGTTCACAACTGTGCAATACTATGCACACTTTGTGTTCACGTTTTAAGTGTATCAAATCACACTCTGTTCACTAAGTGCATCTATCACCACTTTGTGTTCATTTTCAGTATATCAATCATACTTTGTTCACACTGTGCATCTATCACACTTTGTGTTCACTTTTTAGTGTATCATATAGCACACTCTGTTCACATAGTGCATCTATCACACTTGTGTTCATTTCAGTATATCAATCATAATTTGTTCACGACTGTGCTCTATCACACTTTGTGTTCTCTTAGTGTATCAATCACACTACTGTTACAGTAGGCATGCTATCACACGTTGTGTTCATTTTCAGTATAATTCAAATCATACTTTTGTTCACCACTGTGCATCTATCACACTTTGTGTCTCTTTTAGTGTTCAATCACACTCTGTTCGACATAGTGCATCTAATCACAGACACTTTGTTGTTCCCTTTTAGTATATCTATCACAATACTTTGCTCACTAGTTCTCTATCACATTACACTTATTGTGTTACGCTCTATTTATAGCAGTTGTGGTTAATACACAAGAGTATGTATGTCAGTATATTATCATACTTTGTTTGTCGATTGACTTGATACCCAAAGCGGACGGTGTGTGATTGATACCACAAGCGAGCATGTGATAGATACATTAGTGCTATATTCTATCGAACACTGCAACATTTGTGTTGCACATACAATACTCATGTTAAGGTTGATGATCTACTTGTCATAGTGTGATATAGACTAACACAAAAAGTTGAACCACACGCTATAGATAGATAATACTAACAGGCTGCATATCACAAAGTGTGATTGGTTAGACTGCAATTTTACGTTAGAGCTGAGCAAGCTATATGCATAGACTATGATGCTGAAAGCGAATGTAGCGGCAAGTGTCGACTAGATCGCACCTTCTCTACGTGAGGCTGAGAGTATGAATGTAAGACTATACTCAAAAGTGGTTGACCTTACATCAAATAGTGTGTGTATAGATACCATGCCAGCCATTATTGTGGTATGCCGAGTCGACTATAGCAGCGTGATGTAAGGTCTTGGTCATTGACCAACTACACTAAAAAGCACGACACTACACCTCACTTTGTTGTATCTAATCACAAAAGTGATGAAATGACTGACTTAGCTCATGCTTCAATATGAGAGGTGAACAAAGTAATGATTGATAACTGAACCATACACTCGCTTGCACTCTTTTATATAGCTATAAACACATACCGCAGCGTGTGATAGATGCACTATGTGAACAGAGTCGAGTACTTGTTGTGTATCCGATTCCAACATAAGACGAACATGAGAACACACTTTGTGGCATCCACCACATTAACGGTTGCTTAGTGTATCTATCCAATATTTGCTCAGTGTATCCATACAAAAACAGTGTGATAGAATGCACAGTGTGAACAAAGTATGGATTGAAATATACTGAAAGATGAAACAACAACGTGTGATAGATGCACTATGGTGAACAGAGTGTGATTGATACCACTAAAAGCTTGATATGTCAACATACAGTCGCTGTTGGTATGTATTCGTGACACAGTCGTGAACCACTTTGCCATGTTGTTTAATGTATGTGTATTATCTAAATTTATTTGCGCATGTAAAGACAGTCATAAATGACAACACAATCGTGTGTCTGTCACTCACTATAGTATGAATGTCCCGACCATTTGTTTGTCCTAACGCGTGGAGTACAGAGTTGCTTGAGATCCTTCGACATACGCTACTATATTGGTGTGAACGCACAATGTTTGCTGGTAGGAAGCCGCTAGATAGAACACAAGTTTAGCATCGATAATCCTTTCTGCACGAGGTTGTAGTCTTGTGAGCTCGAGCTACACATGTACTTAGCTAAGCCACATACGCGTTAAGAATGATTAGCGCGATGCTATAGTCCTCATCATAGATGCTATACATGTATGAGCTCGTCGTATCTATGAGACTACACGCAGTGAGAATAAAAGACCGAACACAAAGGGTGTGATCAGTCGAGCGTAGCGCTCATAGAGTCCAATCGTTTGAGATCGACGCATCTCTGCAGTATAGCATGGACGTACATATAGAGGTTGCCTAGTGAGCTTTAGCTCGAACAGAAGTGTGTATGGGATACACTCAAAGAGAGCTAGAGACAGCACACACAAAAGGTGTCGAAAACGATTGCAAAATTTGGGATCAAGACGTGAGTCTGATATTTAGATAGATTACCAATTATCCAAAGTATACCTCATATCTCGATAGCGATAGGTCATTGATACTCAAATATGTGGCCTGCATCACTCAGAGAAAAGTAGACGTCGTGTGAACGTATTTGTAATCTCTAAGTGCATGAAGAGAGAGGTGATCGATACGTAGCAAAGGCTACAGTGAAGAGAGTGTGACTGTTGGGGATACAAACACTAAACATATGATGAATTTGTGGGGTTGATCAAGTTATACTTTCAAGTATGTGTGATGTGAAGTGTGATTGCCATCACACTGAAGGTCAATATGAAGAGGATACACTATAGTGAGTCAAAGATGGTGTGAGATTTGGGATACACATACGTAGCTCCGTAGAGGTGAAGCCTTAAAACGGACTTATGATTCTATCTTTCACCAATGAACTACTGTGCAGTAACAAGTATCCCATGCATGACTGATGCGAAGATAATGCTTGAGTAGGATGACTTCAGAGTTATGCATGTCAAAGAGGGCTAAGCTGTAAGTACAGCCCCATTTTATGTCAAGATGCAACGGGTGGGCCCTTGCTAATGACCTATAATGGGCAAACGAGCTTGGAAGAGTGGCATAGCATGCGTTTGTGCGAAGCATGCCGGTGGTATGATGACTTGCGACACTCTGTGAGGTATGGGTACAAGGGCTCAATAAGAATACTAGTTCTCTGTGTCTTCGGCTGAGAAGAGAGGGGCAAATCTTTAGGCATATAACGTACTATATGTCTCTGTAAGGGTACGTCGCAGGAGAGTAGAAGAAACAGAGGAAGTGAGAGGAGAAATCTAGTTATGCGAGAGAGATATGTCTAAAGTGTGACACACATGAATCCGGGCAAGACTGCAGATGACGCATCAATTTTCGCTCCGTTTGTCTTCTGCCTTGCTCGGTACACAGTTTCTGGGACCATGCTTACTAGTTTCAAGGTTACGGAAACTCTGGTTTCACCGTTCCTGGAGACTTTGGCATACATTGGAGTTAAGCTTGAGGCCACCATCGTTGAGTCAAAGGGAAGACTTTCGTCGAGAGCCCTGCGTCTACGATTTGACAACATCAAGATTTCTCTTCTTTTATTGACGCAAATGTGTGCTTAAGATCCAGCTGGGCTGAGGCAACGCATGATATGATCCAGTTGAAGTCGGGCATCATCTGAACGGTGCACAGAGCAAATCAGAAATTCATGCTTTTGGCTTGGTTTTTTCTCTTTGGCACAGAAATAATAGAGAAGGAGGGCATGAGACGTTTCTTGCAACCAGAAGAATTAAATGCAAGGATTTCCGGCGCCAGTTGTGATTAAGCGCGAGCACCTTACGAATTCCGAGCTGACTATAGCAGATGCTGAAGACACAGTATCTCAACCCACCGGAACGGACAACACAATAAAGGTTAATTATCGAACCTACCACTAGACCACTGTCCAGAGCACATCGGGCTCGCGACTGAACTGTTTGTACGCAAAGCTAAAATGCGAGACAAAGCAAACAATAGACAACGCAGCCAGCACTAGACTGAAGCTAGCAGTGCGGAGCCTGTTTGCACCCGAGGTATTATTCGCACCCTTTCTATTTGTTGATTCTCGCATTATGTTGTGCGACTGCGGCCACTTGTATTACTTGATGCTTCGACCCTGTCGAAGCTCGGTTTTTACTCTAATATATCGCTTAGTTCTCGCATTTCTCGTCTTCAGCCGCAGCAGCTATTTCTCTATGTCATTAATGATTTGAGTGGCATTAACCATGCTGTTTATTTTGGGGGCAGCAGTATGCCTAGCAGAATATGATCGCCGACCACGTGCGAGCATCGTGTCTTGTTTTAGTAGCCGGGGCCCGCCACAGCGATGTCCGTGGGTGGTTGATGGATACAGCTAGGAAAACTCCTTTGCTGTGTGGGACATCTTTGCCCGACTGGTATTTTACAACCTTCCAGATGCCCTTCTATGTTCACGGGAAGCACACGTGAATTTTCCTTCGCCTTCACAGCGCCCGTTCTTGACGCGACACGTCCTCTCGAGACGCCATGGTTTGTCTTGCTTCCTTCAGAGAACGGCCGGCGCAGCCGGCGCTCAGGATGGTCGGGGGGCCGCGTGGGAACGACCGGAGCGATGCCCAGCCGGCGAGATGAGAGCCGGGGCAGAGGCGCGAAGAGAGGGAAGTGGCACGGCGGGGCCGGCGCGGCATATCTACTGTCAGAACGCATGAGGGTCACGAACGGCTAAGCGTGTGGCTGTCCACATGCATGCAACCCACGGGGATCAGACCCTATTGGAGAACGGCCCTTTGACCCCTTTGAAGCTTTGTCTTAGAACAGAACTATAAGGCCCGGCGGCTTTAAAGGCTTTGCGGGTGGGGCAGGGCTTCATAATAGAAAGATGAACCAGAATGACGGTAAGGCGCAACTCCAATACCAGTCTCTCGCCTTTTAGTCGTAGGGTGACAGCAGTTATGTTATTTTTGGGGCTTCATTTTTCACTCAAGAATCTCCTAGAGCCAAGTCCGGGTGGGGGAGATATGATCAGTTGAAGTCGGGCATCATCCCGGTTGGATCGAATCTGCGCGGCTTCACGAAAATGGGCATAACTTTTTCCACAGGAGGAATTTGGATGCAAGGTTTGTGGCATTGGAAAGCTAACTTCAAGGGCTACATGACTGATCAGTTTTAGAGCTTGACCCTTTTGACCCCTGGTCGGCCGGCCACTTATACTGGTCGGCCTACCACTTGCCTGGTTGGTTGACCACTTTGGCCCTTTTGAGCTGGTCGGCCATTCTTGCCCCTGTTAGTGTATGCCAGCTGTGCCAGCTGGAGGGCACAGACTGGATCCTCCATACACGTGTATGGAGGATCCTGTCTGTGCCCTCCAGCTGGCACAGCTGGCATACACTCTATCTGTAGAATGCTCCGGAAGGTCGTCGGCTAGCAAAAATTGCCGGTCAGCACAAAAAAGTGCCGGTCGGCACAATAAATGGCCGGTCGGCACAATAAATTGCCGGCCGGCACAAACAGAGTGCCGATGGGTGGGCGGTGAGGTCAAAAAAGTGCCGGTGGATGTCCAGATTGAAGCCCCGGAAGTTAGCTTTCCAATGGCGCAAACCTTGCATTAAAATTCCTCCTATGGACTTGGCTTTAAGAGATTCTTGAGTGCAAAATGAAGCCCCTGAAGTAAGCTTTCCGACGGTGGTGGCCCCATAGCTAAACTCCAAGTGTACAGATAGATAAGCCCGATTCAGCGAGGGCTGCTCGACTTGCTTCTACCCGGATTCATGCCGAACTTTTCGCAGACCAGTTTTCTCCTCTCCTTTCCTCTTTTCTTCAACTCCAAACCCCTAAACAAAGTGTTTTGAAGGATTTGCCTCTCTCCTTGCCAAAGAAATTGAATCTTTGCCCTGCACATCTCTCAACACCGAGCAAACCATCAGCGGTGCCCAAGTCTTAAGGGCGGTCAAAAATGGGGTGTCTACAGAGGAGAAAAGGGATGGACTTCATTAAACTAAGTTGGCCTATGTGTCCAGGGTAAAAGTCCCAAAAACCGCGCGTATACATGGGTGCCGATTCCCGCGGACAAAGTTTTTGTAAAATGGCAAGTGAATGTATTTTGTATGATAATTATGTTGGTTGGAGGCCCATGGGGTGTATCCTCTGTTTGGTTGACTAAATGAAGTGGGTATAACTAGTGAATTGATATGCAAGTTTGACATAATATGGTTTCAGAAAAGTTGTAAAAGATTTGTCATTTGAGAATTGAATATGTGCATCATACTTACATCTTTGTTAATATTCATATATTGTTTTAGATTATTTCTATTGGGCTTTGGCTCACCCTACTTAAGAAACCATTTTCAGGTACTGGTGACATGACTCCTCCAAGGACTTAGCTTGGGAGGACCTGGGAGCTGACGGCTTTGTTTTGTCATTTTGTATTTAATATTTGTACAAGCTTAGGGCTTTATATGTATGGAGCTTAAAACTTTCTCTTTTGTTGTAACCAAGCATAGTCTTGGAAAAATGTAAGCCTGTAGGGCATTTATTTCGTTGAGCATTAAGTTGGTATCATATGGTATAGATTTAGGGTAGAGCTTATGAATGTATATTGCATATGTCACTTTTGTAAATTAACAACGATTTATGAAAGATTACTACTTTGTTTATGTCATTGTTCATATGTTGTTGGGGGTCGATTTATGGCATTTATTTTAGGGCGTTACAACTTGGTATCAGAGCGTACCGGGTTTGAATACTTTGGATACGTGGGAAGTGGTTAGTACCACAATGGGTTTGTCTCACTTGCTAGAGACTTTAGTATGAACGATGTGTGTTTATATGATATCATGCTTATGTGGTTATAAGGGTATGTGATTAAATTTCTAGGATGTTAATTGAGTCTACGAGTTTCTAGAAGCCTTATTAGAAAAGTACTTGATCACTGTTATTTCTAATTGGAACTCTAGCAACGCCGCAGGACGGTCATTATTCAGAAATGAAATTTGTATGTGTTGACGTGACTACGTGCTTATGTGGAGTGAATTACTATTGTCCACCGCATTAGAACACGAATGAGTTAGCTTTGGCACATTTGTAAATGTGCTAATCTATTTTGTTACCTTCATTAAGATGTCAGGACGTGTACGTGGTGGTGGTATGCGTAGTAGGCCTAGAAGGCATGAGGTACCTTTATAGGATGAGATTCCGGCACAGGAAGAAGGAGTTGGTCAGGCCAATGTGGTCGAACCAGTTGGTCAACAAGCCATGGGCGCCTTAGCAACGAAATGGCCGGAGTTTTGCGGGAATCCATGGACATTCTCAGAGCTGAGAATCAAGTCCAGGCCCATGTTATTGAAACGAGACTGTCTTTTTTGAAGTGGGAGTTTTTCTTGTCTAACTCGGATGAGTTTTTGGGTGATCCCAGGGAGCCACTAAAGGCAGATGAGTGGCTAGAGCAAATAGTGAAGACGTTCGAGATGCATGGCATCGAGGATGACCAATTGAGAGTGACCATGGCATCCTTTCAGCTAAAGGGAGACGCGGGTTAGTGGTGGAAGTATGAGTGTGGGTGCATTGGAGTGACTTGGGAGGCTTTTGTCAGCACCTTCCAAGACAAGTTTCTACCTCCCACGGTTAGGGAGAAGTTGAGGGACCAGTTTTCCAAGCTAGTGCAGTTGAACATTTCGGTAGCCGAGTTTAAGACCACCTTTACTAGCCTCTCTAGGTTTGCACCAGAGCTAGTGTTGACAGAGGAGCACCGTTGTTTGGAGTTTGAGAAGAGATTGAGGACCGGGCTCATGTTTAAAGTGGCTGGGTCGATGATTAGAGACTATGGACGCCTTGTGGAGGCGGTGGCTCATCTGGAGACCATGACGCAGATAGAGGAGGAGATGATGAGGGGCTCTAGGAGGAGCTAGGATATTCAAGGGGACAATAAGAGATAGAGGGGTTCAAACCCACAACCGTTCTAGGGAGCTCAGTCGAGGTCCACCTTTCCAGTGTCGAGTTCAAGTTCTGGGAAAGGTGGTCAGGGAGATTTTACTTGTTACAAGTGTGGTATGTTGGGTCACAAGTCTCCTACTTTCCTACAGAGGGGAGGAGGGCAACGATCTGCATCGTCTTCGGCTCGTTCTCAGAGCCAGAGTCGGGGGAGAGGCTAGCCACTCACTTGTTATCAGTGTAGGCAGGTGGGGCATATGAAGAGGTTTTGCCCATGGATGGGTGGTACACCCGGTGTATCTGGTTCGAGGCAAACACAGAGCCACCAGCTTGCAAAGTCAACACAGGCCTCGAGAGCCAATCATGGAGCCTCTTTGGCTCAATCAGCGCATCGGGCTTATGCTCCGAGGGGTGAGTAGGTTGAGCAGAGACCTACAGGGTGTGTGTATGCTGTTACCGTGCCAGATCTAGTACTAGCGCCTTCGGTAGTGAGAGGTACCTTCTTGTTTTGTAATTCGATTGCTAATGTGTTGATTGATACGAGTGCATCCCATTCTTTTATCTTGTCTGCATTTGCTTAAGTTTTGGGGTTAGAGTTGGCTCAGTTAGCATCTCCTATCTGCGTAGAGTCACCTATTGGTGGTGAGGTTGTTTTGAAGCAGGGGTGTCGAGGTTGTGATATAGAGCTTGCCGATCGCCGACTTCCTTTTGCATTGGCATTGATTGATATGTCTAGTTTTGATGTTATATTGGGTATGGACTAGTTGTCATGATATCGGGCTATTATAGATTGCTACTGCCAGAGGGTTACTGTATGTACCTTGGGCAGAGATTGCTTTTATTTATTGGGGGACCGGGTGGATAAAGTCTTATCACCGGTGTATGATCCGTGTGGATGAAGTGTGACGCCTCAAATTTTGATAATATAATACAACGATGCACCGGGGTTTAACTAGAGGATACACATCATTTTTAAGCACAAAATACAAATAATTACACTAAAATAAAATATTAATAACAGTTATAGATAAAATTCTTCAACTCTTGAAATACAGGTCGGTTCCTTGATACAAAAAGATTATCCAAAATACAGGAAATATACAATCCAATTTCCAAGGTAGCCACGGTTCCACAAAGCTTTTAGGGATTCTGTTCTTGGTGTAAAACTCACCTTCACCTGGCATAACATGCCATGAGCTTGGAATGCCCAGTAAACACCCACACCCCGACCCTTTTCCCATTCCAAATACACAAGAACACAACGACATGATCATAACATACAATGAAAGCAATAATTAAGCAGAGCTTATAATTAAATTTCAGTTCTCATGAATAATAGTCAGTTTTAGTTCGTTGTAGGCAACTCCCCGCAGAATGCCGTTCCTACCCAACCACTAACACTGGCCACGGGCAATTCTGACTCCCCTTGGTTAATACTATACCAATGCGTCGCTTACCGCATGACCACCAGTGCGTCACTTACTGCACAATTACCAATGATGCCCACGCACCTAGGTTACATATCCAAGTGGTGACATCACGGTCTGCCCCAAGGAAACGGGCTTCTAGGGATACTCTCCCTGTGTGAGACCCTCACTGCCACCCTTATGCCTCCCATTTCTGTTAAGCAGCCAGAATACCTCCCGTGCCATGTTAGGGTTCAGAAACAAACTTGCGCAAGACTTCCCAAAAATGGAATACATTCCATTATATCATACTCTTGAATCCATCGTTCATTATGATCGCAACCCATTACCATCCCATTTGATTTCCTCTTTATTAAGTGCATTATGTTCTCGGTTATAGCAAAGCATGGTCAATATAATTACGAATCCAAACTAAACAACAAGTAATTTATTCATGGTAAAGAAAATTTACAATTTATCATAGATTACATATCGAGACTAAAACATTCAAGAAACATAGAATATAAGAGTTGCAAACCAAATAAGAGCATATTAACACAAATTTCCAGATTTCCAGATTTGAACCAGTTCGAAAATAACTATGCAAAAAATAGTTTTATTGTCCCTAAAGACCTGGCCTCATGTGATTTTGTAGATAAATAAGTCTAGTTTCAAACTCAATTTACGAAAGTAGGATAGCTATTTTATATTTTAAGATAATTCAGAATTACCAAGATCTGTCCGGATTCATTGATCGTTACGCAAATCGGTTTTTCTCTCAAACCCCTCACTCTCTTGAGTTCAAACACATTTTAGTTAAAATATAACACCAAGATTAAGATTTTGACATAAAATTGGGCTCAAGATTATTTTTTCGGAATTTTCTAAAAATAGATAAAGTTGACTGTTTTTCTAGTTCTGTGAGTAACAAACTTAGAAAAATTGTTTAGGTTATAAAAACGTATCCTTAGGACCTACAAAAATTACCACATACTCTAGACATACCAAATTTTGTACCATAAAAATAGATTTTGAGTTTATGGAGTTTGGATAGGAAAATAAATTGAAGAGAGGGAAAAGATTTGCTGCTAGAAAATTAAGAAAGAAAGAGAAGCACACCATTTCTTGATTAATACACCTTTATACAAGAGTGTAGGCCTAGACTACAACAAATATATACAAATAGCACGTATTAGGAGGGGAAAAACAAGTGGTAAGAGAACTTGAGAGAAGAGATGTTGTATGTTTACCTTTGTTGTACAAGACTAACACAATTCTTCCTTTTCTTCTCCTCTTCTCTCTCACTCTCTCCCTCTCTCTTTTTTTTTCCAAGATCACTCTCTCTCACTCCTCTAGTGAATGGCTGAAAATGTATATAATGAGGGGGGAGAAGGGTGCATATATATATATATAGAGAGAAAAGATTGGGAAGGTTTCTTAGGGACCAAGTTTTATAAGTGCAAATTGTCAAAGTTGCAATTATGGCCCTTTTTATCCATCACATGGTCAACAACTTGGGCTCCAAGACATATATATGTATATATATGATATTTGTATGAGATATTTGTATTTATAAACATAATATAATACAAGTACATTAATTAATAAAATATTACAATTAAGGGTTGAAATGAAATAAAATAAAAGTATATAGGGACCAAGTCTAAATTTATGAAACCTTGATATATGTTATTAATATACTAACGTGATTATTAATCTATGGGATCGATTAGGGTTTACTCGAATTAATCCGCGATACTTCTCGATTCTAGGGTTTAAAATGCAATTAAGCAAAAATTCAAGGGCTTTATTGAAATAAACTCAAGGTTAGGGATTTAATGGTAATTACAAAAATTAGGGTCTCTACATGAAGCGAGCTTAGTTTCCTTCTTTCCAACTTCTTAAGCACGGAGTGTGATGAAATCCAAGTTGAGTTGCCAAGGGTAGTTTGTGAATACCCGGATGTTTTTTTGGAGGATCTTACTAGTTTACCATCTCACCGTGAGATCGAGTTCTCTATTGATCTAGTGCCTGGCACGGCACCAATTTCTAAGGCACCATATCAATTTGTTCCTATCGAGTTGAGTGAGTTGAAGATTCAACTCCAGGAATTGTTAGATAAGGATTTTATTCGTCCTAGTACTTCACCTTGGTGAGCACTGACTCTTTTTTCCAAAAAGAAAGATGGTGCATTACAACTTTGTATAGATTACCAGAAGTTGAACTGGGTAATTGTCAAGAGCAAGTACCCAATGCCTCGTATAGATGATTTGTTTGATCAGTTAAAGGGGTCTTGTTGTTTCTCTAAGATAGACCTAAGATCAAGTTATCACCAGTTGAGAGTAAGGGAGGAGGATATCCCGACGATGGCATCTCGTACGCAATATGTACAGACACCCCATTTTTTACCGCCCTTAAGACTTGGGCGCTACTGATGGTTTACTTAGTGGTGAAAGATGCGCAGGGCAAAGGTTCGATTTCTTCGGCAAGAGGAGAGTCAAATTCTAACCTCACACCCCATTTTGGACCAAAGTTAGTTTGGATGGTTTTTAGACTTTAAAACCCCCTCTTTCAAAACATTTTTGAAAACAAATTCCTACGATGTTCCGAGGCTTGCATTTTGTCAAATGTTGCACTTTTCGGTAAACCTAGCAAGGACAAAGTGGAAATGAATGAAAGAGAAATGAAATCTTTAAAAAATCTTTCAAAACACCTTCCCTAGGGGTTTGGAGTTGAAGGAAAGAGGAGAAGAGGGAAGAAACCAAGTTGGAGAAGAAGATAAGTAGGAATCGCTAAGAGAGAGTCAAGTGGCCCTCGGTAAATCAGGCCTATCCTTTTGCATATTTGGATTTCATCTATGAGGCCACCACTGTTGGAAATCTTACTTCCGGGGCTTCATTTTTCACTTAAGAATCTCCTAAATCCGAGTCCGGATGGGGGAGATATGACTGGTTGAAGTTGGGCATCATTCCGGTTGAACCGAAACTGAGAAGCCTTCACTAAAAGAGGGATATCTCTTAGCACACAAGGAATTTTGAGGTGAGGCTTCCAAATTTGGAAATAAGACTTCTGGAGCTACAGTTCAGACTCAAGAATGACCTGAAAATGAGTCCAGATGAAGGAAATAGGCTGGCTTCAAGTCAGGGACTAGGGCTGATTTTTTCCATCGGCCTCTATGGAGGTCCATCGGCCACAATTTGACATCAGCAGCTATGAGTGGGCCGAAAGTGAACCTTATTGGCCAAAAATGATGGCCGGTCGGCCAGAAGTGTGCAGAAAGCCCAGAATTGACAAATATTTATCCTCCAGCTGTTATACATTGCATCAGATATTTCCAATTGAGATATTTCGACCAAAAGCTCTTGGATTGCTATCTCATTTTCAAGGGTTAGAACTTCTTGAGCAAGTTTTGAGAGCCCCTCTCACTAAAACTCCCTCTCTCTCTAAAGCCTCGTCCTCTTGCCTTTTGTGCATGCAAGAAGAGAAATACCTCTCTTTTGCCTAGACATCCTTGGTGAAAGTGGTCCATCTTTGGGAGGAGGTTGCTTGAAGCTTACTTGGGACTTTGTTGGAGCTCCAAAAGGTGTTTTGGCTCAGATTTTGGGCTGGTTTTGCAGCTGTGCATCAAGGGTAACATCTCACTCCCTTTAAGCTTGTTTTACACATTTGCTTGGCCATCTTTTCACACTACTTTGGGGCTGTTTTGGGGGTGGTGTTGAACTACAAAAACCTTTTTTTTCCCCTCTATTTTTCAGTCCTAAAAGTGTTGCTTTGTGCCTTGTTTGGCTAGGGGGTGCTTCCTCCCTTTTGCTTCTTGGCTTGTATGGCCTTTTGAGCTAACTTTCAAGCCTTTCAAACAACATCTTTTGGCCTTAAAACCACTAAATTCCATAGGAATTTCAGTGGTAGAAAACTTTTTTTGAGGCTCAAAATAGGAGGGGGTTGTCCTCCCTCCTCTTCTCTTGTTTGCTTGTATTGATGGCCTTCCAAAAGAGCATGTGTTTATACTTCTTGGAGGCTTTGTTTAGGCTCATTTTTGTGACTTTCCAGACCTTCCATATCTCTGTCCATATTTGGTTTGATCACCTTATGCATGCTTTATATACTTGCAGTGTAATTCTTGCAAACTAGCCTTATATGCCTCATGAAGTAGCATGTTTGTTAAGCATGTATGGGCTCCATTTCAGCTTGTTTTTGGACATTGTTTAGCATTTGATGACTCTGTTTTAAGTTGGTTTGATAGCCTCTTGCATGCTCTATACACTTGTAGTGTAAACTTGCACACTAGCCCAACATGGATCATGCTTTAGACCATCATTCTAGTGTGATTTTGGCTTAACTCCAAGAAGCTTTTGGCCATGCTTTAGCATGCTGAAGGTTTGATTTAGAGAGTGTAGTCAGTAGAGAGTGTAGTCATTTAGCTATGCTCATATCTATTTTGGTGAAATCAGGCTAAGATGCTGTCTGTTTTCTTCTTTTACAGTGGGTAGTCGTGGAACTATAGCTTCAGAAGGCTCCGATATTCCCCGGGTGCATTGAACCTCTATTGATAGACTTTGTCGGGTCAGAGATTCAGTTCTGAGCAGCTGATATTTTCCTTCGCTGAGGCAAGGCAGAAAAAGGCCAATCAAGGCTCACCGATTTATCAGATCCGTTAGTCACTAGTCACATCACCTCTGTTCTGTTCAGCAGACTCGTGATGGCACAATATTCAGAAGAAATTGTGGTCATGACAGCAGCGTTAAACTAGGGAATCACCATGTAGGGTGAGACCGATGTTGAAATGCAACGCCCGCCCAGGTCACCTGCCGCACATCCACTCTGGGAACCCCAAGTATTTTAAGCCCGTGAGCCCACCACTTTTGTGTTGATAGGAATGATCGGCGATCTTCAGAGGTTTGTGGCTGATCTAGCCTT
Organism: Camellia sinensis; assembly: GCF_004153795.1. Taxonomy (NCBI): domain Eukaryota; kingdom Viridiplantae; phylum Streptophyta; class Magnoliopsida; order Ericales; family Theaceae; genus Camellia; species Camellia sinensis. Next base: position 1,299,304 of record NW_021025358.1, on the reverse strand, counting down.
CGAAATGTCGGCTCCGCCCTCGATCATAGCACATCTCGGGAACTTCATGCGAGAAGAGCCCCCGCTCTTAGGGGGAATTGTAATTGAGCTTAGCCAACCTGAAGTCCTCCTAAGTATGGGCAGTGACATATCAGTAACAACCAGGCTTCGCACTGAGGTGGCAACCTAAACCTTCGACCAAGCTGAGGCAAGTGGTAAGAACAAGGTAGAGACAGATATCGATCCCTGTGAGCAACTTCTACAGGTTGTTGAGGCTTTGAAAGCTGGGGGACTGAATAAACAGCAAGTGCTCACAGTTCTTACGAAAATTGTGGATGACACTTTCGTCACTCAGAACGAGGGCAGTTCGAGCCAAGGAGAAAATCAGGAGAAGGGCTGCCGTGCCAGAACCGTTCCTTCCAACCCTAACCCTACACCCGGGAAAGATCAGTAGACCAATCCAGTACCTGCCAACGCTTTTTCTAGCACACCCAGCAGAAATCCGTAGACCTTGAAGTATCAACCCCGAGGGCGCAAGGTCTTCCATGCCCTCTACATGCCTTTATCCAAGGCTCTTCAAATCCTTGCTAAAAAGGGGTATCTCAAACCCCTTGAACCTGGGCCTCTCCCTAGTCGTCTTCCACCTAGTCATGACGCTACCCAGTACTGTACGTACGATCAACAAACTAGTCATACCACCGACAATTGTTTCCGGCTTCGCCACGAAGTGCAGGATTTGTTTGACAACGGGGTTGTCCTTCCACCAAGCTCAGCAAAGTTTATCGTCACTGGATCAGTGAATCTGGAGGATAATGTGATGTGATCAGGGGATGAACCACCTGCGGATGGTGCCCATTTTACCCCAGATATGGGGATGACAAGCACTGTTTTGAGCATTTTGCAATGCTGGTTATTTTACTTTCTAACTTGGGTATTGAGTCAATTTTGTTGTGTTGTTTTGTAGTCTGTCTCTTTGTTTTGAGTAAGTCGTTTTGTTTGGGGTCTGTCTTGTTGTATCGAGTCAGCCCTGTTGTATAGGAGTCGAGTGATTCCGGGGGTGTTACCTCGGATATCACTATTTTGTTTTGTGTTTGTCTTTTTGCTTTCTTTTGAGTCTGTTTCTGCCGTGGAGCCAGTTACACCAGAAGATCTGAATGAAACAGCAGTGGTTTTGATGTTTTTGTGCTTATTTCTACTTTGAGCCTGTTGTACCAGCAAGTTTAGAATGAAACGGCAGTGCATTCCACCTGCTCTTCTGTGCCTTTGAAATCATTGCATTGATCTAAGTTTTTCAAAACTTTTTGAACACTGTGCTGAAAACAAAGAGGGAGGAATTCCTTGGGATTTGTAAAAAATTTGATCAATTTGAGAGAAAGAGAGGCGTGCTAAGCCCTTAATGAATGAAATCATGCTTGTTAATGTGAGTACTGAGAAGGATCCTGGCTTGATCTAGATTGGTCCTACATTGTCTTCAGAGCGAGCGATTAGTTGCTTTCTTAAAAGGTTACAAAAAAAGTTATGCGCGGTCCTGCGAAGGCCTGTGTGGAATCGCTCTTGGGATTGTGCAGCTTAGGATTGCTCTCAGCCTCAGGACTTGAGCCCTCTCATTTCAAACCTTGAACTTGGATTCAGAATGTTCAATGGTCCACCACAATGTGAGGCCTGTGTGGTCAGATTTGAAGCAGCCCGTGAACTAGGGGCAAGGAAGTCAGATCAAGAAGATCAGATGTCATCAAAAGGAGCTTGCAAAGCTGGATAAGAAGGAGGCCTTGAAGTAGGGGCACAAAAGATGTCAAATGTGCTCGAAGAGGAAAAATTGGGACTTTTCTCAAGCTAACGAAGATCGGCAAGAATGCCAAATCCCAGAAGAGAGGAAAGAAGTAAGTATTGCTGAAGGACAACTGAGTTCCTATCTACCACATTAGGGGCAAATTCAACCCCCATTGGATGAACTCCAACATCATTAGCGAACAACAGCCGCTTTCCTGGATTCAGATGGCTTCAAGATCTCAAAACCATTTGACATGGACAAAGCTACACTTACCCTTGAGAGGCTCGTTGGGCCGAAAACTCAGAAGGGCGACCCATGCAAAAGTTAGAGCAAGGCGAAAAAAATAAAAAAAAAAATGAAAAAAAGAGCAAAAAATTCTAAAAAAAATGAAAAGAAAAGAATGAAAAAAGAAGAAAAGAAATGAAAAAAAAAAAAGATGAAAAAAAGAAGAAAATAAATGAAAAGAAAAGAAAAACAGAGCTCACAGGGTTGAAAACCCAAAAGGGTGACTTTGGCAAAAGTTAGAGCGCAAAATGAGAGGTTAAATACCCGAGTGTACCTTAACACGGAACTACGTCAGGCTTGATTCCCATCTTTGGGATACGTAGGCAACTTCATTTTGAAGTTCAACCATAAACACTTCCAAATCGACAGTGTCTATGTGATTGTTCTGGTCATCTTTGTCATTTCTGTATCCAAGAGTTCAGTTGTGATCTTCACTATGAGAGCTAGTTACAGTGTGCTACGGTGCTATTCAAACAAGGGGCAACTTTCCGTTGCCATACAGTGCGTTGTGGTGCCATTCAAACAAGGGGCAACTTTCCGTCGCCATGCAGTACCATTCAGACAAGGGGTAGTTTTCTATTGTTTTGGATCTAAGGTTGTACATCTCAAGAGTGGATTCTGTGTTGGCCGAGCAGTGACCATTTGTAAAAACAGTTTTGAGAATTTTTAATGAGGTTGACTAATTTTCTCGAAAATTATTCCATTTTTCCAAAACTGGACCATTTCTTGGACCCAAAAAAAGGAAATTTTTCAGTGCTCATAGTTTGACTCGCATGATTTTGAATCATAAAATTGAACAAATGTGTTAATCTAACTCTCATATTGGTCAAAAATGTTTTAGTAGAAAGCCAAAACAAAAAATAGTCAAAATGATGAACTAGGGGCACAGTTGAGTCAGGCTTCCTGTCTGTTCCCCCGTTGTCAACATACTTGCCAGAAAGGGCACTCTATTTGCTACAAAGGGCACTCTACCTGCCAGAAAGGGCACAACTGAAGCTAACAGCAAAGAGCCAAAAGCTCTCTCATCCTCCGAGCAGCGAGGTATCAAGCTAAGTGCGAAGCACGAACTGGAATGGATCAAGATATTCCACTCCCTCATCTAGACGAATTTGATGACGTCCAAACTCCCCAGAAGCGCATCGTCAACCGATGTCAATTGCTGATCAGCTGTACATCTAGTCACACCACAACCCCTCTATGGGAAAGTTCACTGCTGTGAGCAGAAGAAGAAGAATCTAGCAGAATGCTAGGGGGAAAAGCCCACAACTTCCAGTTTATCCATTAACCACCCAGGGGAGGGATAAAAAAGAAGAGAGATTGAAGAATAGGGAGATGTGCGCTGAGAGAAAAAGTGAGAAAAGGGCTTTTTTCAGAAAATAAGAGATTAAGTGCCAGAGTGATGTGAGAATCACAAAATGAGAAAGGGTGGGAAACAATACCCAAAAGAAATTGGCTCCTCGCAAACTGAGAGGTCTCTCGTCTTTGTAACACATCTGAGTGTTGTGTGTGTGTTTTTGTTCATGTCGGTTCTTGTTTTGAGTCGTTTCGAGTGTTTCTCGATGTGTTTAGGTTGTTTACCTTTTGTTTTCCTTTGTTGAGTCATTTTTGCTATGATCAGTCGTAGACTCAATACCCCGGATAAAGAACTCATTTATCAACTTCAAATTTCAAAAGGAATCGTTTTGTGCTCGGAGTGCTGTGCCGTTCTCCACATTTGTGCAAAACAGGATTTGTTCTTTCATAAAACTGTAGGGTTCAACCCAAGTCATATGAGAACAGTATAACCATGACCTATCTGAAGCTATATAGGTTCCAGACTGCAAAGAAAAGAAAAGAGGGAAATTTTGGAGCATCTGAGTTTGTTTCACCTTCAGAAAGTCCCGAGATTGCATTCTGGGTGTACCTCTTCAGGCCTGGTCAATGCTCCGAAGTATGAGTGTGCCTCTACCTCAAGCTCAAGATCAAGTTTGCTTAAAGCCAGAATGGCGATCAGAAGTTCTCTCCTTGAGTACCTTTCCCTGCCAGAGGCATTTTGGCCGTGTTTACAATGAGTTCCTAGGAGACCAACTGCGACGGTGGAAACTAGAGTTCGAATGGCTGTTGCCTAGAACGCAAAGGTTTGGGATTTCCGAGACTAAAGTCTGGTTTAAATACCCAGGGTGTATCCCCGACTTGAAATCTGTATGGAAGCCCCATAGGTTGAGGAAGCGTGTGTGTGCCTCAATTCAGGATACTGAACTAACCTAGTCTGTCACCCCATTGGAGAATAGGGAAAGTTGTGAACATGGCCAGGAAGAAAGGTTGTTCCTATAGGTTGGAGGCGTAAGATGCAGAAGCAAGAGATCCCCAACATCACAAGAAAATGCAAGGGAAGTACTTTTTTTTAAGCTCAAGTGGCCTGCGCGGGAGCTTTGGAATGTGTTTTCAGCATGTGATGCTCAGCACGTACGAGGTGTATCCTTTTAATTTGTTGTAACTCCTCCGACTGGTAAATCAGAGGTTGCATTTGAATCGGTCTTGTCAAGACGCGCATTTCTTCATTGAGCATATTACATTGAAAATGCATTGGTTATTGTGCACAGAATATGTATGCACGTTTCAGTTGCATTGTTATGCACACTTTACTTGCGTTGTCATGCACGTTCTACTCGCATTGTTATGCACACTTTTTACTTGCATTGTTATGCATGTTCTAGTTGCATTGTTATGCACACTTCACTTGCGTTGTCACGCACATTCTATTGGCATTGTTATGCACCTCTTCACTCGCGTTGTCACGCGCTTTTTACTTGCATTGTCATGCATGTTCTAGTTGTATTGTGTATGCAATTTTCACACTTGCACTGAAAATGCGCTTAAGTATCTCGCATAGAATATGCATTTGTTACCGTCGCGTAGGACAAGCATTCATTATTCTTGTATAGGATATGTATCCTGATATTGCATAGAACATGCATTTGTCATCCTTGCATTGCTATGCACCCTCCAGCTGCGTTGTTATGCACACTTTACTTGCATTGTTATGCACACTCCAGTTGCATTGTTCTGCACATTTTACTTGCATTGTTATGCACGTTCTAGTTGCATTATTATGCACACTTCACCTGCAATGTTATGCACACTTCATTTGCATTGTTATGTACGACTTCACTTGCGTTGTCATGCACGTCCCGCTCGCATTGTTATGCACCATTCCAACTGCATTGTTATGCACTCTTCACTTGCATTGTTATGCACGTTCCAACTTGCATTGTTATGCACCATTCCAACTACATTGTTATGCACTCTTCACTTGCATTGTTATGCACACTCCACCTGCATTGTTATGCACCGTTTCACTTGCGTTGTTATGCACCCTTTTAGTTACATTGTTATGCACACTTTACCTGCATTGCTATGTATGTCTCACGTGCATTGTCATGCACATTTTCACTTGCATTGCTATGCTTGTATCATATGCAGTGTTATGCACTGTCGCACTTGCATCTATCACACTCATTCACTTTGTGTATCTAGCGCACAATTTCGTTACAATTGTGTATTTGTGGTACAGTCTGGTACCTATCTCTTGTATCTCAGGATGCGTGAAGCGTGGCCCTAGGCGGGTTTTATCTCAGGACGCATGAAGCGCGGCCCTAGGTGGGTTTTATCTTAGGACGCGTGAAATGCGGCCCTGGGCGGGTTTTATTTCAGGACGCGTGAAGCGCGGCCCTGGGCGGGCTGTATCTCAGGACGCGTGAAGCGCAGCCCAGGGCGGGTTTTATCTCAGGACGCGTGAAGCGCAGCCCTGGGCAGGTTTTATCTCAGGATGCGTGAAGCGCGGCCCTGGGCGGGTTGTATCTCAGGATGCATGAAGCGCGGCCCTGGACGGGTTTTATCTCAAGATGCGTGCAGCGCGGCCCTGGGCGGGTTGTATCTTAGGACGCGTGAAGCGTGGCCCTAGGCGGGTTTTATCTCAGGACGCGTGAAGTGCGGCCCTGGGCAAGTTTTATCTCAGGACGCGTGAAGCGTGACCCTGGGCAAGTATTATCTCGGGACACGTGAAGCACGAGCCCGAGCAGTTTTTGGATCTCTTCTCACGATTTCAGCGTGGTTAGGTTGTACCATTCCTCACACGATTTCAGCGTGTTTGGAATTTATCTCAGGTTGGGTGGAACGCGCTCCTGATTGGTTTTCTTTGTTCTTCCTCCTCTCACGATTCCAGCGTGGTTGGAGTGTGTTCACCCTTTGCATCTACTGTACTATCAGCTACATCGCATCTATTATCTATTGCATCACATCTGTTATGTCTATTGCATTACACATAGAATATATCGCATGCATCCATTGCATCAAATCTATTTTTCGCTGGTCTAGGACACCTTAAATCCTCCAGTCTAGGAGACCTTAAATCCTGCATCTCTAAATCTGTGTGGAAGCCCCATAGGTTGAGATGACATGTGTATGCACCTCAATTCTGGATATTGAACCAACCTAGTATGTCACCCTGTTGAAGAATAGGGAAAGCTGCGACCATAGCCAGGGAGAAAAGTAGTACCTATGGTTCAACCAAGAAGAAGCGAAAGATCCCCAGCAGCATGAGGTGAGTCATCACTAATTGCCCCTGCAAGGTACTTTCGCTTCCCAGCTACATTGCATTTTAGCTATTACATTGCATTGTACATAGCATCTACCACATGCATTTACTGCATTATCCATTGTATCGCCTGCATCCTTTCCATCTTAAGCTTAGCCTGGCATGTGCCCATACTTTTCGCGTTAAAGCATGGTTCTATGATTATGTGTACGTGCCTATTCCACTAAGAGAATTGTGGTCTGAGGGTGTCGGCACCATTTCTGTGTTTGACGTGGTCTGTTTTTTGCGTATGCCTTTTCTAAGTAGAAATGTGGTTTGGCCGCGCGCCTTATTCACTACATCCATTGCATCGCATTTTGTTTCATTGCATTCAACATGTAGGATCACGATCTTTCCTCAGCAGATCATTCCTCGCTTATATCATCCCACCCAACTACTTGTATTCTCTCTGCGAAACACATAGTTCTGTCTGTGCATGCACCTATTCCACTAAGAGAGTTGTGGTTAGAGCGCTCCGTCACCTTTTCTATGTTAGACGAAGTTTGATTTTGCATTTCCATCCCTTTATGATATTTGTGTGGTTTTGCACTGCTTGTGGTTTGATTATTTCGATACATTGTATATCATTTGCACTGTTTCATTACATTGCATTGCATATATCACCAATTATCAAACCGGCTTCGCGTAGCGTATATGTCCAATTATCAAACCGGCTTCGCGCAGCGTATAAGTCCAATTATCAAACCGGCTTCACGCAGCGTATAAGTCCAATTATCAAACCGGCTTCGCATAGCGTATAAGTCCAATTTTCAAACCGGCTTCGTGTAGTGTATAAGTCCAATTATCAAACTGGCTTCGCGTAGTGTGTAAGTCCAATTATCAAACCGGCTTCGCCTAGCGTATAAGTCCAATTTTCAAACCGGCTTCGCGTAGCGTATAAGTCCAATTTTCAAACCGGCTTCGCGTAGCGTATAAGTCCAATTATCAAACCGGCTTCGCGTAGCGTATAAGTCCAATTTTCAAACCGGCTTTGCGTAGCGTATAAGTCCAATTTTCAAACCGGCTTCGCTTAGCGTATAAGTCCAATTATCAAACTGGATTCGCGCAGCGTATAAGTCCAATTATCAATCCGGCTTCACGTAGCGTATAAGTCCAATTATCAAACCGACTTCGCGTAGTGTATAAGTCCAATTATCAAACCGGCTTCACGTAATGTATAAGTCCAATTATCAAACTGGCTTCGCGTAGCGTATAAGTCCAATTATCATACTGGCTTCGCGCAGCGTATAAGTCCAATTATCAAACCGGCTTCGCGTAGTGTATAAGTGCAATTATCAAACCGGCTTCGCGTAGCGTATATGTCCAATTTTTAAACCGTCTTTGCGCAGCGTATAAGTCCAATTATCAAATCGGCTTTGCGTAGCGTATAAGTCCAATTATCAAACCGACTTCGCGTAGCGTATAAGTCCAATTTTCAAACCGGCTCCGCGTAGCGTATATGTCGAATTATCAAACCAGCTTCGCGCACCGTATAAGTCCAATTTTCAAACCGACTTCGCGTAGCGTATAAGTCTAATTATCAAAATCTTCCTGCATATCATTTGCATGTTGCCCCTAAACTACGCTGGTTTGATTCCTTGCAAAGGGATACGTAGACAGCCTGTGGGCGCAACCATTTATTTATCTGTATTTTGTTTGTTTGTCCAAGTCTTCGGTCTTGTCAAAAATGGGCCGTCTCTGGGCTTTGACATTCACTCCCGTCATTTCATGACTTCCGAGCTCTGTCAAAGAGGGGTAACTGCAGACACCCCATTTTTGACCGCCCTTAAGTCTTGGGCGCTACTGATGGTTTACTTGGTGGTAAAAGATGTGTAGGGCAAATGTTCGATTTCTTCGGCAAGAGGAGAGTCAAATCCTAACCCCACACCCCATTTTGGAACAAAGCTATTTTGGATGGTTTTTAGACTTTAAAACTCTCTCTTTCAAAACGGTTTTGAAAACAAATTCGTTCGATGTTCCGAGGCTCGCATTTTGTCAAATGTTGCACTTTTCGGTAAAGCGAGCAAAGACAAAGTGGAAATGAATGAAAGAGAGATGAAATCTTTGAAAAATCTTTCAAAACACATTTTTTAGGGGTTTGGAGTTCACGAAAAGAGGAGAAGAGGGAAGAAACCAAGTTGGAGAAGAAGATGGACAGGAAACGATAAGAGAGATTTGAGTGGCCCTCGCTAAATCAGGCCTATCCTTTTGTATATTTGGATTTCAACTATGAGGCGACCACCGTTGGAAATCTTATTTCTGGGGCTTCATTTTTCACTGAAGAATCTCCTAAATCCGAGTCGGGATGGGGGAGATATGATTGGTTGAAGTTGGGCATCATTTCGGTTGGACCGAAACAGAGAAGCCTTCACTAAAAAGGGGATATCTCTTAGCACACAAGGAATTTTGAGGTGAGGCTTCCAAATTTGGAAAGAAGGCTTCTGGGGCTGCAGTTTAGGCTTAAGAATGACCTAAAAAGTAGTCCAGATGAAGGAATTAGGCTTGCTTCAAGTCAGGGACTAGGGCTGATTTTTTCCATCGGCCTCTATGGAGGTCCATCGGCCACAATTTGACCTCAGCAGCTATGAGTCGGCCAAAAGTGAACCTTATCGGCCTAAAATGATGGCCGGTCGGCCAGAAGTGTCCAGAAAGCCCAAAATTGACAGATATTTATCCTCCAGCTGTTATACATTGCATTAGATATTTCCAATTGAGATATTTCGACAAAAAGCTCTTGGATTGCTATATAATGAAGCTTATATCTCATTTTCAAGGGTTAGAACTTCTTGAGCAAGTTTTGAGAGCCCCTCTCACTAAAGCTCCCTCTCTCTCTAAAGCCTCTTCCTCTTGCCTTTTGTGCATGCAAGAAGAGAAATACCTTTCTTTTGCCTAGACATCCTTGGTGAAAGTGGTCCATCTTTGGGAGGAGGTTGCTTGAAGCTTACTTGGGACTTTGTTGGAGCTCCAAAAGGTGTTTTGGCTCAGATTTTGGGCTGGTTTTGCAGCTGTGCATCAAGTGTAACATTTCTCTCCCTTTAAGCTTGTTTTACACATTTGCTTGGCCATCTTTTCACACTACTTTGGGCCTGTTTTGGGGGTGGTGTTGAACTAAAAAACTTCTATTTTTCCCTCTATTTTTCAGTCCTAAAAGTGTTGCTTTGTGCCTTGTTTGGCTAGGGGGTGCTTCCTCCTTTTTGCTTCTTGGATTGTATGGTCTTTTGAGCTAACTTTCAAGCCTTTCAAACAACATCTTTTGGCCTTAAAACCACTGAATTCCAAAGGAATTTCAGTGGTAGAAAACTTGTTTTGACGCTCAAAATAGGAGGGGGTTGTCCCCCATCCTCTTCTCTTGTTTGCTTGTATTGATGGCCTTCCAAAAGAGCATGTGTTTATACTTCTTGGAGGCTTTGTTTAGGCTCATTTTTGTGACTTTCCAGACCTTCCATAACTCTGTCTATGTTTGGTTTGATCACCTTATGCATGCTTTATACACTTGTAGTGTAATTCTTGCAAACTAGCCTTTTATGTCTCATGAAGTAGCATGTTTGTTAAGCATGTATAGGCTCCATTTCAGCTTTTTTTTGGACATTATTTATCATTTCATGACTCTGTTTTAAGTTGGTTTGATAGCCTCTTGCATGCTTTATACACTTGTGGTGTAAACTTGCACACTAGCCCAACATGGATCATGCTTTAGACCATCATTCTAGTGTGATTTTGGCTTGACTCCAAGAAGCTTTTGGCCATGTTTTAGCATGCTTAAGGTCTGATTTATGTTGTTTTGGTCATGCATGCCATGCTTTGTATAGCCATAGTGCATTTTAGCTCACTAGCCTTGAGTTTCCAAGCCACTAGCATGCATTGCTTAGGCTATTTGCATGATTTAGCATCATTTGGAATGATATTTCAGAGCATGTTTCATTGCCATGCCCTCACATTTGTCACTCTTTAATTGCTTTGAAGGGTTGGTTATTTATGCCTTCAGAATGAGCATATGTGTATGCCATCTTGCCTAGGCTTTTGGGTCACCATTTTTGTGTGTATTTGGTCCTATTTTGCCATGACATAGCTCTCTTTTTACTTGGTTAGTGCATCCCTCATTTGCTTCTTACACTTGTAGTGTAAGTCCTCTTTACTAGTCTTGCATGCCTAATGAGTGAGCTTATTATTCTAGCATGTGTTGACTTGGTATTAGCCCATTTTTGGTGTTAGTTTGATATGCCATAACTCTGATTTTTGTTGGTGAAGTCATGCCATGCTTGGTCTTGGTAGGTGTAGTGTAACCCTCCTTATTGGCCTTACATACATCTTGTCTTATGCCCTTCATGTTGGCTTGTTTTAGCTTTAGTCCATGCATGTTTTAGACTCATTTTGGCATGATCTAGGGCTGTTTTGGTTGTCCTTGGCCCTTTGGGGTTTGATTCATGTGGCCTTAGTACAAGCTCTACGGCTAGCCTTAAGCTTTAAACATCCTAACATGCTATGCTTGCATTGTTTGGTTGATTTGGCATCGATTCATATGAGATTTCAGAGCTTACTTCATTGCCATATTCTCAGGTTTGTCACTCCTTGCTCATGTTTTGAGAGTTGTGTCCTTACGCCTAGGTGATAGGCCAATTAGCATGCGTTCTTGCCTTGCATTTCATGTCATCATTTCCTCATAATGGCCACTGATTTGGGCATGGCTGAGGTTTGTCCATTTTTAGTTTAAGTCCATTGAGTATGTGATTTGCATGTTGTTGCATGCATATTGCATTGCATGTTGTTGCATGCTTGTTATATGACCTCATATTTGCATGCTTGTGTTGCTTTGTTAAGTTAATCATGCATGCATTACATTGGTTTAATATTTCTTGTCTTTGCATGTTTAGGTTGCATGACATTGTTGGTGGCATACTCATGTTGCATTAGCTTTGCTTGCATGCTTAGATTGCATTGCATTGAATTGGCATGCCATTAGTTTCGAGTCAATCATGTTGCATTGTATAGCAGTTTGCATGCTTGCCGCATTGCATTGTGTGTGCATCCCTTGCCTCTTGATCAATTATGATAGAGGTCGGGGCCCCTTATGTGTTTTGTGCATCTCATTTGACATTAAATTGCACACTTCGCTTCTTTGGCCATCATGCATTGAAATGCATGATTGATGGCCTGAGGGTCGAGGACTACACCCCTTTGAGTCTCAAACATGATAAGGGGGTGGTCGTGCAAACATTGCCTTGTAAATGTATTGCCATGCTCTGTTTGTCCTCTGCTACAGCAAAACAGCATTCTGCAGGAAGAAATGGCTGGTCGGTTACTTTCAGTGCCGATCGGCTAGCCATTGTTGGCCGATAGTATCATAATTGGTCGATGGCACCTTTACATTGGCCGATGACCAATCCTCTTGGCCGATGGCCTCTCATAGTGTACAGGAAGTGATTCTGAAGCATCACAGAGACTTGTGTAGTCTTCAGAGGTACAAAACAGTGCAAACAGAGGCAACATGTAGCATGGCGATGGATTTCCGAGCGAAGCCGTCCGAGCATGCATTCATCCCTCGTCTCGAGGCTATTTCAGTGTTCTAATAACTTAGAATAGTTATTTATTTCGATTTGGTTGTGTAATTAATTAATTAGCTTGTTAGTTGATTAATTAGTTAATTTGTATTATTCTTTCGGACCCTCCGTCGAGAGGGCCAATTTTGTAATAAGTGTGCATGAGTGTGTGGATGTCTTCCAACCCCACGTGTTTCTCCATTTTACTTACCTGCTTTCAATGCTTAGTTTTAGATCATTTTGCAATTAGCATCCTTATGCTATGCATGTTTGCATCATTCATCTGTCTTGCATGCACCGGGCTCGGTGCATCATACTAACTGCATAGCATTTCAATTCCAACTTGAATACGTGTATTGAGTTGTCGCATTTCACATGCCATTCTTAGATAGCCGAGCCTATTTCTAGTTGCATTTTGCATGTGTCGCATTAGCCATCTAAACACAGCTAGGATCATGCATTGATTACTAACTAGCTATTGTTTTGGCTCGGAGTACTATGTAAGCTTTTATGCTTTAGCATCTTGCATGAGTGTGAGTGTTGCCATGATAGCATGCTTGCCATTAGGCTATTTGCTTATGTGATATAACTGCCTGAATGCCTGTGGGTGAAGGTTGGATTACTTGAATTGGAACAATTCATTGAAATGCGAGTTTTAAGCCCACTTGAGAGTGGCAAAATCATGTTTTCTAAGCCCACTTGAGGGTGGCAAATCCACGTCTTAGCCTACTTGTGAGTAGCACCTTCAAACCTTTTTCAAAAGACACGAGATGTTTTGTTCCAACTTAGGCGATCTAGTATGCACTTGTGTGTTATGTGCATCACATAGTAAATTCTAGCTAATAACCAGAATAAGAACGCATATGTTTTCAAAAACAAGATATCATGTTTAGTACAGGCCGATCTTTGATTGAGCGAGCGGGGGTGCTCATAGATGACCTTCCCCAATCGTACCCAAGTTCCCAAGCCGAGCCAACTTTAGTGATGACGGACACGTGGGCTTAGGCAACGAGTCAGGGTTTCCTAAATTTTCCAAAGTAAAACATTTAGGTGGCGACTTTGTATCTGGCAAAGCAGTCCATGTTTGGCACTTCTTTCTTAAAAATCAGTTTTCCAAAACGATTTGCCAGATTTGGATTCTTTAGTGATTTATCGGTCTCGCATTGCACTTTGCAGGATTAGATTCAGAACTGTGACATTTGAGTCCGAACTGTAGTAGCATGAAGCCCTCGGGGTGCGTCTACAGTATGGCCATTATGAGTTTTTGGTGATGTCTTTTGGGCTAACCAATGCACCAATTGTGTTTATGGATTTGATGAATCGAATCTTCCGCGAGTTCCTAGACCGCTTCGTGGATGACATCTTGATTTACTCACCCTTTGAGGAGGAGCACGAGGAACACTTGCGAGTAGTGCTCGAGTTGCTTAGAGCCCACAAGCTATATGCTAAGTTTGGAAAATGTGAATTCTTGTTGAGAGAGGTCAAGTTCTTAGGCCATGTGTTATCCGAGGAAGGGGTGACCGTAGATTCATCCAAGATAGAGGCAATGTAATATTAGGAACAGCCTAAGAATGCTTTTGAGATCCGTAGTTTCTTAGGGTTAGCTGGGTATTATCGTAGATTTTGGAAGGATTTCTCTAGATTAGCTTCACCTTTGACTAGATTGACGAGAAAAGGATCTAAGTTTGTGTGGAGCGAGACCTGTGAGAAGTCGTTCCAAGAGCTTAAGATTAAACTTACCATTGCTCCAATATTGATTATTCTGGAGAGGGATTTGGGCTATTCTATGTATTGTGATGCCTCACGGGAAGGCTTGGGTTGTGTTTTGGTGCAAGAGGGGAAGGTAGTAATATATGGCTTGTGGCAGTTGAAAACACATGAGAGAAACTACCCTACTCATGACCTAGATTTAGCAGTGGGGATCTTTACTTTGAAGATTTGGAGGCATTATCTGTATGGTGAGAAGCTCAAAGTGTTTTCTGATCTTAAGAGTCTGAAACATCTGTTTACATAGAAAGAATTAAATTTGAGGTGGAGGAGGTGGATGGAGTTTATAGAAGATTATGATTTTGAGTTACATTATCATCCGGGGAAGGCCAATGTTGTGGCCGACACTGAGTAAGAAATCCATTAGCAGTGTAGCTAGTATTACCATCCGGCAATGGGAGATGTTGGGTGTTATTGGGGAGTTTGACTTGCAGCTTGGCGAGTCTGTTGAGTCTGCAGCTTTGTTTTCGATAATTGCACAACCTACACTTGTGAACCGAGTGATAGAAGCACAAAAGGGTGACCTAGAGGTAGAATCCCTCTGGGAAAAGATTTTTAATGGGAAGGTAGAAAGAGGCTTGAACGTGTATTCCGATTCGAGTGTTAGATATCTTGACCATCTCTTCGTGCCGGAGTCTTAATGAGAGAGGAAGTACTCTGAGAGTTTCACAATTCTCGCCTTGCAGTGCATCCAGGAGGCACAAAGATGTATCACAACTTTAACTGCCAGTTTTGGTGAAGGGAAATGAAGAAGGATGTGGCTGTGTTTGTGTCAAAATGCCTTACTTGTTAATAAGTGAAGGCTGAGCATCAGAGGCTGGTGGGTTTGTTATAACCCTTGTTGCCTATAGCAGAGTGGAAGTGGGAGCATGTCACGATAGATTTTGTGGCGGGTCTTTCGAGGACTCAACGGGGTAGTGATTCCATTGGGGCGGTAGTTGACCAGTTGACTAAGTCAATGCACTTTATACCAATGCGCATAAGTGACTTGGTAGATTATTTTGCCGACATTTACATTAGGGACATAGTGAGGTTGCACGGTGTCCCAATGACGATTGTTTCGGATAGAGATCCATGTTTTACGGCCCGGTTGTGGTAGAGTTTACAGAGTGCCTTGGGCACGAGACTGACCTTTAGCATGGCGTATCATCCTCAGACTGACGGGCAGTTAGAGTGCACAATTTTGATAATAGAGGATATGCTTCGGGTTGTGTCATTGACTTTAAGGGTTCGTGGGAGAGACACTTGCCCTTAGTGGAGTTTGCCTATAATAATAGCTTCCAATCATGCATTGGTATGGCATCGTTTGAGGCCTTGTATGGCCGACTGAGTAGATCTCCTATGTGTTGGGCTGGGGTGGGTGATGCATCAATGCTGGGCCCAGAGTTAGTCCGAGAAATGACGGAGAAGGTTGCATTTATTTGTAAGAGATTGGCTACAACCCAGAGTCGCCAAAAGAGTTATGCCAATCGTGGAAGGAGACACTTGTCTTTTCAGGTGGGAGATCATTTCTTTTTGAAGATATCACTTAGCAGGGGTTTGATGAGGTTTGGAAAGAGTAGGAAGTTGTCCCCTCGATTCATTGGGCCTTTTGAGATCCTTGAGCAGATTAGGGAGGTAGCTTATCGTTTGGCCTTCCCGCCATAGCTTTCCGGGGTTCACGATGTGTTCCATATTAGCATGCTTCGAAAGTATGAGCCGGATCCATTACATATGTTGGATTGGACAGACTTAGAGGTAGATGAGGATGCCTCATATGAGGAGAGACTAGTGAGAGTCTTGGGTACTCGGGACCAGGTCTTGCGAGACAAGATGATCCCCTTGGTTAAGGTATTGTGGAAACATCACGGGGTTGATGAAGCAACTTGGAAACGTGAGTTGGAAGTCCATGAGAAGTATTCAGACTTGTTCGTTAATGTTTGAACGTGTATTTTAATTTTGATTATATTAATGAAATATGAAAGCATTGTATATGTTTTGAGGATATGAAAACATGGTGTATGTTGTGTATGTTTTGAAAACATGGATTTAATGTAAACATTGCATATGTTTTGGAAAAGGAGTTGTGTATTCAGTATCAAGAATTCATTCATCATGTGATGGGATCAAATAACGGGTGGATGGGTCATGAGGTTGAAATTGATTTGCAATCATTATGGTAATTGATTAAAGCTTGGTTTTGAAACTTAATTAGTAATTTCAGAGATGGAATTCTTTAAAGGGGGAAGTTCTAGCGATTTCGATTTTAACCTGACCCGTTTTGCATCTCGGACTCGGGTTTCTTGGTTCCATGTTGTTGTATATGTATTACTTCTCTTGTATCTCCTTAAATTTGGCTTTTCAGTTGTTGTGGTTGCGTTTGGGACAGGTTGGTTACTTAGTTTCCAAACTTTTGTTGCCTAGATATTTGCTCCTCCGCTCGAGCGACACTTCTTGCACTCGAGCAGGCTTTGTAAACTCTCAGTACTTTTGTAGGTCTGCAAAACTGCTGGGAGAGTGTATTCTACGCTCGAACGGGTGTGCGCTCGAGCGGCCATTCTTGCACTTAAGTGATATTCTTCTGTCTGGAAAACTACTGGATGTGTGTATTCTGCGCTCGAGCGTCACTTCTTGTGCTCAAGCGGAACAACTTATTGTGTCTAACGCTCGAGCATCAACTCTTGCGCTCGAGCGGACTGTGTGTATATTAATTCGTAACAACCACATTTTGCATCACTTTTTCATCTCTTTCTCTCTCTAAAACTCTCCAAAACCGTTGATTTTGAGTTTCTCTCTCTAAAACTCATCTTCTCTCTACTATTTCACCTACGTTGGGTTCTCCACTCCAGTGCCTTTGAGAAAATGATAGAGCATGTTGTGGGCTCTCCTTTCATCAGAATAAAAGTGGGTTTCGGTGTCTTTGAAGTTCCCCTTTGCTTTGCTCATCTTCTAACTTTGAAATAGGGATTTTCTCGACTCTTCTATGAGTTTTAACTTGGTTATTTGTTGATGGGTAAGAAATGTTGAGACTTATTGTGATTTTGAACATGCCTAAGGTTTGGGTTAAAATCGAAAGAGGGTTTTCGAATGAACGTATCAGAAATGGTTATGAAAGTAGATATGAGCTTATGTTGTGTTAAAATGGTTGATTTTGGTGTTTGGGATGAGATTGGAAAAAATGGGGTTTTACCCTAAAATGTTTTGAATAATTATTTTGTATAAATATTGGAATTGGTATTGGGAATATAAAATTGGATGGATGTTTTATAAATGATGGAATTAGATATGTATTATCTCACACCTATGGAAATTTGGACAATTTACCTATTATAAAGATTGTATATCTGTTTAGAAATATCTATTTTGGGCTACTGGTGGAGGATAGTTAGGATTGTTGTAGAAATTGCATATGGATTAGGCAAATTGAAATGAATCTCTTAGCCATTATCATTGAATATGATTATAATTTACATACATTGTATATGTATGATGTTTGGAAGGAGAAAGGAGATATACTCCATGTTTGGGAAGGGAAAGGGGATGGACTCCATTAAAGTAAGTGTCCAGAGTGAATGTCCCGAAAGCCGCGCATATACATGGGTACCGATACCCGCGGACGAAATTTTCATAAAATGGCAAGTGAATGTATTTTGTATGATAATTATGTTGGTTGGAGGCCCATGATGTCTATCCTCTGTTTGATTGACTAAATGAAGTGGGTATAACTAGTGAATTTAGATGTAAGTTTGACATAACATGGTTTCGGAAAAGTTGTAAAAGATTTGTCATTTGGGAATTGAATATGTGCATCATACTTATATCTTCGTTAATATTCATATATTGTGTTAGATTATTTCTACTGGGCTTTGGCTCACCCTACTTAGGAAACTATTTTCAGGTGCTGGTGACATGCCTCCTCCAAGGACTTAGCTTGGGAGGACGTGGGAGCTGAAGGCTTTGTTTTGTCATTTTCTATTTAATATTTTTACAAGCCTAGGGCTTTATATGTATGAATCTTAAAACTTTCTCTCTTTTTTTATAACCAAGCACGGTCTTGGAAACATGTAAGCCTGTAGGGCATTTATTACGTCGAGCATTAAGTTGGTATCATATGCTATAGATTCAGGGTAAAGCTTATGAATGTATATTACATGTGTCACTTTTGTAAATTAACTCTGATTTATAAAAGATTAATACTTTGTTTATGTCATTGTGCATATGTTGTTAGAGACCGATTTATGGCATTTATTTTAGGGCGTTACAGTTTGAATGGCTAAGATGAATCCTAAATTTATATTAATGGTTTAGATCAATGACTTCTACTTCCCTTACAACCCTTCGGATTCGGCTGTTCATCGCAAGGTGCTATTGAGAATTACTTCAGTCATTCAGTGTTTTTTTTTCGGCTGAGAATTATTTTAGAATTGTTGAGAACTCGGCTGTGTTGTTTTTGCTTTTGCCTCTCCCATTCTCTCTCTGTTTTTGTTTTTGGCTTATGGCTATGTCTCTTTTTGAATTTCCCTTGCTGTAATTCAAACCCCAAAAACTAACCTCCATCAAACACATTCCCTTACAGTAGGTATGGTTTAATGATCAGAAAATTGGTAGTGTAGTATGGGGTTGCGACTGTTTTTAAATTTCCCTTGTTGTAATTCAAAACCCCTATCCTCCATCAAACACATTCCCTTACAGTAGGTATGGTTTAATGATCAAAAAACTGATAGTGTAGTATGCTTAATACATACATGGTTTTCACTAACTTCTGATTCTGGAAGTGGTGTTGAACATTATGAACTTTGAGGAGATGCAGACTGGTCAACATGTAAGAGCTTGGTTATTGATTTCGAATGTTTCTTTGATTTTGAAGGCATCTTTTCCTAACTCCCTAGATTCCTTCCTCTCTCATAAGATTAAAAGGTGAGAAATCTGCAAAAAAATAGTGATAGTTAAAGAAAAAAACATTTGACGATGAAAACTTGAAGTAACAAATGTTAATAAACCATTGAAGGAAAGAAAAAAGAAAAAAAGAAAAAAAGGGGGCAATCGCACCAACCATTTAATCCCTAATTTTATGCTAAAGCCTCTATTTGATACACCAAAGTTTTACAAATAAAATAGAATCTATGAATTCCAACCATATATATACATATATACTGAAATTCTGTTGATACTCTTGCGTGAAGTTTGAGATAATTTTTTAAAACTTTTCAAATAAATTTTGCTAATCCTCTGTTTTAGAGAAGATAATAGATATTGAACTCCTAGGAGAGTCTATGTGTTGGAGAATTTCCCCATTTTTGCATTAAATGTACATATTCTTTGTCTAATAAAATAAATCACTTACCAAAAAAACAAACCAAGCCTAAACAAGCTGTGACACGCAAACAAAAACCAAAACCCCCCAAAAAAATGTCTACCAACATTAGAACTCAAAATTCCTAATAGAACTTTCATCAAACAAGTAATTTTATAACCCCTACTCCAACTTCTACAAACCCAGTAACCAATCATTGTTATGTTTTCCATAGCAGCCAACATACATGGAACCCAAATATTAAGAAAATAGAATAAGACCCCAAGCACAACCCACAAGGGAATAGGTAGAAGCCTTACAACATGAGCATCAAACCAGTTGGAATTTAGCTCCATACTTCCTATCCATATGTGTAGCACCACCAAAGCAAAAAGGACAGCTGTCAAGCACACTCCATACATTGAATTGGCCCAAATTGCAGCCTGGCTCAAGTTTGCATTCCCCATTACTTTATTCTTCCAAGATTCAGCATGATCTGTTAGGACCACCCACACAGATCCAACCAAATGAAACCAAATGAGCAACAACCTACAGCAAAATTCACACATTGTGGCCACTAAATCACTCAACCCACATAGATAAGTAGCACTCAGAAATGATAGTAGGCGAGTAAAAGAAATACTCCAATTTAACAAACAATTTAGGGCTTCCTTCACTTGACCCACAATGAAAAAATTCCCTATAATAAGTACCAGCAGTAAACAGTTAGAAAGTTTTTGAAACTAGTTCACTCAACCCATAGCTTACAACACTTACTCAATATATAAGGGCACACTATCTCTCAACCCACCATCTCTATAAAGGAACCAGATTGGCAACCTGCACAACAATATGTTAGTTAAAAACATTTAAAACAGTAAACCTCACTATCTGGCTCACATCACTTGGCGCTCCTGTATGTTCTCACCAGCACTCAACCATCAACAACAACACTCAACCCTCATTTGGTTTATCCCCGACACTCAATCCTAAAAAAGTTACCCTCTACTCAAATTTATAATTGTGGCTAGAAGCCTGCATTCTTGTTAAAACAAGCATCAGTTGGTGAATTCTTAATGTTCTTCAAAGCCAAACATCTGTACCAGATCATGCTGATAATACTCTTTATGGCAACCTCTTCAAGTTTCCTTTCTTTATTAAACACCCTGATATTTCTCTCCAACCAAATTTGATAAATAGTGTAGCAGAAACTAAGCTTTTTAAGTATGGTAGCCAGAGATTTACCCTTACAATCTCTTGCCACCACATCCACCCAGTCAGCCCAGTTATTACAAGTCTAGCATTTTTTGAGGATGGCATCCCAAACTCTAGAAGAAAATAGGTAGTGGAAGAACAAATGGTCATGATCTTCCCCATTATAAACACACAGAGGACATATGGGGTAAGGGTTGATACCAAATATGCTTACCCCCAGAGACTAGAAACCAAATAGTTTAGAAATGAAAGCAATAATTAAATTAATAACTTAATTATGATAAAAATCAACGTAAGTTAATTGGTTAGGAAAAACAAAGTAAGAATTCAATTAAGTTGGTTAAAAAAAAAAGAAGATAAGTTCAATTCATTGTAATCCGCTATGAATGTTTGAATGTGATTTGTGTAGGTCAAATCCTTGAGGAAAGACATCGAAACCAAGCCCGCTGTGAGTAATATCTCTATAAAGATATGTTCGAAATGTATTTTGAAAATTGTGACATAAATGATTTTATGACATGTTATTTGATATGAATGAATAAAGATCCTTTTTGTTAAATGTATTCATAGCATCTTTTAGTGAGGCCTTGCCTAGGGAATACAATACTATGGCCCTTCTATTATTGGATTTATAGACATCTCTGATGTTTGACCCAAGTGGTTCCTTCATTAGACCTATATGGTCCCTTCGATAGACCTTCATGGAAATTTTTCTTTGACCTTGATGGTCTCTTCGAATTAGGCCTATTGGCCGCTTTATTACTCTATTGGATGTTACCACATATAATACTTTATTAATAGCTTTTGATACAACAAATGTTTGTTATGAATTCGATACATGATTCATTTTGGAATTATAAGACATGTTTTGATTTATGATGGACTTCATTAATTAACCTCTTTATTTTGATATTACTCATTGGGCTTCTAAATCACCCCCTTCCCCTATATGTATGTAGGTGAGCATTAGGAGGATTAATCATAGTGTTTGCCCGAGAGTCTGCCTGTTTTGTCAAGCCATCTAAAGATGTGCCTCCTTGTCGAGGCTTAGCTTTGGTTTTTGTTAAGCTACGTCAAGTTTTGTCCAAGTCTTTTATGTGATTTTGGGATGTATAAGATAATTGGTTGTACCTTATGTGACTATTAGAAGTATGCTATAAGATGCTTAGTGTGTTTCTGTTTATATCATGTATGCACTGCTCAAAAGAAAATTTTATTTCTATTTTACTTCCGTTTCAGGCCCCAATATAAAATAAATATTTTCTAATTTGGTTATGAGGCCGTAGGTAATCTATAATTACTAGTCGGTCACCACTCTAACCTTTAGGGGAGGATTGGGGTCTTGACAATCAATCAACGATTGGAAACAGCTTCAACAAGCATTAATCTCACATTTTATTACCAATAGCCAACCACCAAAAGAGGTGGACATGCTCCTTACCATGAACAAAGAGGAAACAAAGAGTTTATGAGATTATGCCAGCACATACTGGCCAGCTTATAATGAGATCGCAACTGCAATGAATAGCTAGCAGTTGCTTCATTTAAGCTAGGCTTACAACCGACTAGTAAATTCCACCAATCTTTGACTAAAAACCTCCCACAAATGTGGGCACCTCGATGAGTCAAGTAGTGCAGCATTGTGAGATCGACGATGATCTATGAGGATCTGAAGAACCAAATCCCACATGGCTTCCTTTGAAAAGTCCACAGAAAGAAGGAAAGAAGGCTCATGATCCTAAAATAAAGGAGTCAAACCTAATCGCCAAATAGTCTAAGCCACGAATGGAAACCTTCAAAGTAGTGGTTACCACCTTCACAAAGCTAATATATCGGATACTAATGAAAATCCAAAATGAGCCCTATTTTTTGTGGCCCTAGAAGATGGTCAGGGACCCATCTCTTCAAAACCAAAGGCTGCGGTGTTCCTACCTCACGAATTATGGGCATCTCACAGAATATTGCAAAGTGCTAAAGAAATTCCTAGAAGAGTTAGTGTAGAGTAGGCATTTGCAAGCGTATATTGATCATTCTGCGAATAAGAAGGGAAAGTGTGGAGAAAAAGAGAAGAATACCCTGGCATCGACAACCATCAACCTGATATACTCGATCCTTTCAAATAAATAGATAAATCAAGTCAAGGGAGAGATAGAAGGTTGGCACACTTAAGAGAAGTGGTGGCCATGTCCGAAGGCTTTGCAAAGAGAATACGTTCTTCAGAAGTGAGGATCTCGTTTTCTGATAAAGACTTGTTGTGGACTCACCATCCACACATTGACGCCCTGGTAGTAACCTTGCAAATTGGAAAATTCACTGTCAAGAGGCTATTGATGGATCAAGGCAGCTCTTTGAAGGTCTTGTACTACGGGTTATTTAAGAAGTTAGGATTGTCACACGACGACTTGCATTCTATAGATTCACCATTTTACGGTTTTAATTCTAGCCTAGTTTTTCCTTTGCGAAGAATACTCGTGCAAGTATGGGCTAAAACATTGACCTAGCAAGTGGAATTTTAGGTGGTGAACATCTCATCCCCATACAATGAGATAATGGAAAGGAAATGGTTCACAAAATGAGAGCAGTTTTGTGTACCTTTCATCAGGTTATATGGTTCCCAGCAGAAGATGGCATTGGTGAAATTAGGGGTGATCAAATTTCTACTAAACAATGTGTGGTAGTATCTTCTGTTGATAAGAGAATCCATGAGGCCCAAACATAGGAGGAATGTGAAAAACAGGTCGACATGGCATCTTTTGTAAAGAGTACAGAAGAATTAGAGTAGGTACCAATTGACCGAACAAATGAGAAAAAGTTTTTCTCGCTGGAAAAAGTCTTAGTTTGAAGGAAAGAGAACAATTGATCCACTTCCTGCTTTAATTCAGGGATGTGTTCGCATGGACTCCATATGAGATGGAAGGGATCGATTCGAAAGAGATATGCCATAAACTAAACGTGGAACCAAACTTCAAGTTGATAATACAGAAAAGTAGGAGGTCAGCACCACAGCATGTGGAGGATGTTAAAAAAGAAGTAACAAGGTTGCTAGCAGTCGACGCCATCTGAGATGTTCAATATCTGGGGTGGTTGTCGAATACCTTCATCGTAAAAAGGAAGAATAGAAAGTGGAGTGTCTGTGTAGACTTGAAGAGCTTAAATAGAGCATTTCCAAAGGATAACTTTCATTTGCCAAAAATCAAACAGCTGGTAGATGCCACATCTGGACAGTAGAGGATGAGCTTTTTGGATGCATATCAAGGGTATCATCAAATAGCCATGCACCCAGATGATCAGGATAAAATGACTTTCATCACCCATGTGGGGCTGTTTTGCTATAAGGTGATATCATTCAGATTAAAGAAAGCGGGGGCAACATACCAACTTTTGGTTACAAAGATGTTCCATGATCTAATTGAGCAGCACCTTAAAGTGTATATTGATGACATGGTAATCAAGTTGCAACGAAAGAAGGATCATATAACGGATGGTCAGAAAGCATTTAGGATCCTCTAAAGATTCAACATAAAGATGAACACATCAAAGTGTGCGTGTGGGGTTGGCTCAGGCAAGTCTCTTGGTTATATTGTCACTTAATAGGGAATAAAGGCAAGCCCGGGGCAACTTCGAGCACTGCTCAAAATAATCCCACCCACGTCGATAAAAGAGATCCAGACAATTACAAGAATGAAGGTCATTTTCCTATTTAAAGCCGAACTCACCATGAGAAGAGCCAATCTATTTGAGAATGAAATAAATGAAACCCTGATCCTAAAGAAGCTTGACTTCTCCAAAGAAAAATGGGAGTGAGCGTTTCTTAGTTTGATGTGGTATCAACAAGAGATGGCTCAGATGTATGGGATCGACAATCTAGTTCTAAAAAAGATTTTTCCAATTGATAATGGACCATACCAGGTCACGTATTTGGCTGGAGAGGAAACTTATAAGATTGCCAACCTTTAAAGGAAATGTGCTTCCTTGGCCTTGGATTGCTACGCATTTGAAGAAGCATTATCATTAACTTTATGATGTGATAATGCTTAGATTAAAAGCATAATGAATAAATACAAGGTTCAATGATTCTACTAAAAGTAATTTTATTTCATTTCATTAAAGGTTTACAAAATAGTATGATCAGCAATCCACGAAAACAAAAAGGATGCTCGACCTAAAAAGAAAAGCTTCTATGAGTTTTCTAGCACTTCTGGGATAGGGACATCTAGATTCGAAAGAGGAATCCCAATATACATTCGAGAAGACTCAGACACTCTGGAACATCTCATGTTAGCTTTCCACCCATCTCTAAAGAAAATGTTTTTAAGTTGGTTCAGTTGGTCAAGGCAGAGGGCATTATCTTCTTTCAAAATGGCTTCAGTATTCTTCTTTATACCTGCCGTCTGTTGAGCTCGTTCTTCTTTTAAAGTAGCCTTGAGTGCTTTGTGCTCCACTCTAAGTCAATTGATATAACGTGTGGAAGCTTCAAAGTTCTCCCTTACTGCTATCTTACCAGACTTCGTGGAAGTCACACTCACTTAGCCTGAGCAAGATCCTTTTTGATCTGCTTCCTCTCTACGTCCATCTATTACGTCTCTTCCGCACATCTTCCTCTTTTCATCAATTTGTTGTATCTCCTTATCACAATGATTACTCTCCCTGGTCAGTCTGATTACAGCTTCCATGAATTGATCACCACTTACATTGACACATATTTGAACTTCAACATCCAGGATCATGACATACATTTTATAAAAAGCAAGACAACAACCTTACCATCACCAAATTTTGGATGCCATGTCCAAGAATCTGTTGATTGGAATGCCCTTCCAGATGACGAATGTCTCCAAGGACGCCCATGCCTCGAGCCATAGCCAAAGCAACGCCTATATTCGAAAAGACAGAATCCCTTGTCTTCAATGAATAGTCTCTTATCATCGGTTGAAAAATGTACTCAATCAAATCGTCAGCCAAAGTTTCAGTTTGTTCTTCACTTGATCGAAGACGTCGGCTATCATGACCCAAACCTGCCCCTAAAAGTTTGGGCCATAATCGGCCAGTAATCCCTCGATTACCTACGGCCTCATACTGAATACAAACTAGTTTTAATCATGGGGCTTAAGTGGAAGCAATTAACATAAATATGACGTCCATTGAGCAATGCCTAAATGATCAAGTCATGATATACTAACATACATATTATAACTTACAAGCACAACTTATGTGCAATGAACCCTTCATCATTTCATTACAGGTTTACAAAACCATTTTATCAAAAACAAACAACAAAAGGCTATACAAAGACTTAGCATCAAAAGGTCAACAAAACGCCACAAAGTAGGCTTGACATGACAGGTTCACAAAAGCAGGTCCTGGGGCTAACACTAAGGTTGCTCTCCTTGCTGTTCACCTACATGCATATAACACAACAAGTGAACGAAGCTCAATAAATAATCATAAAGTGTACAGATATAATAGCATAGCTTTATATTTAAAGAGAACATGTTACTAAAATACAACACCTTTCAAGTTGAAGCATTTATGACATTACCCATTTCACATTTACAAAATGGCCTTGGGCCCACATATAACAAAACAGCCTCGGGAGGCTGACATAAAACAAAACGACCTCAGGCCCACATATAACAGAATGGCCTCGGGCCCACATATAACAGATTCCAATTCAAGTTCATAAAGTTCCATCATGTCGTATTCAAGACAGCTTCCAAAATATATATAGCAATCATAAATTCATGAACAATTAGAATTTAATTTTATACACTATTACTCATAGTGATTTTGGCCACGCGATGATCCTTCTTGCAAGCAACCTACACAACATGGCACACATACAACTTTGGTAAACAATTTCCTTATATTTATTTTTAAATTAACCACGTATGTGTCGATGAGTTCCTATTTATCTGTTAACTTTTCGGAGGGTTTAAACATGGTCAAAAATACGTTCAGAGGACTGAGGAGTTAACAGAAATTTACAATTTCTAGCCTGGTTTCCACACGTAAGGAAGCCCTTCACCGCACGTACAGCCCGTACTTGCAATAAAAGTAGAAAGCTCATCTCTGTTTCACTCTGGTTTCCATATGTGCAGAGCTCACCACCGTACATGTGATTTTTGGCTCATCTATGTAGTCCGAAAATAGGTTTAACTTCAAGCTCCCAAACACATTTTCAATCCTCAATTCATGTAAATCCACTTCAAAAACATGACATATATATATACTTAATTAAAGTGTAAGTCAACCTCAATTGAATTAAAACTTGCTTAAATTCCACCATCTTATCCCTAGCTCCCCAAATTCTTCATTTCCTTCCAAATTCAACTAGATCTCCACTTGTATGTAACTCTTTGAGTTCAAAACATACTAAATCTAGAGATCAAGGCTCAAATTTTCACCATCAAACTCAAGTCAAGTAAATTCATGGGAATTATCTCTTAAATCAAGCAAATCTAAAGGATCAAAGTTCAATTTCATGAATATAGTTCGTTTTAAACCTTTGATTCAAAACCCTAACTCATTTGAGTGTTTAAGCTCCATTTTAAGTCTTGATTTTGAGCAATTGAAGAGTTAATTCAAGAGTTTTAGTTGAATCATGCATACCTTGAGCGAGATCCTTGAATTCTCTACCAATTCTTCAAGTCTTCAAGCTTCTAGGTTGAATCCCTCTTCCTTCTCTCCTTTTCTTCCTTAGGTTTTTCTCTAACAAGGTTTTGTTGAGTTATACATTGACTACCAAGCTTGAGTAAAGCCTATTTCATTATATGTATACACATGGCTCCTTACACTTATTACTTAGCTTAATTAAATCAAGTTTAAACTTAACTAATTATGTGTTAATCTAATTAAATCAGATTAATTCGTTCTGAATCAAATTTTTACCAAACTTCACACGAAGTCTCAAAAATTAGGCTAATCACAGATATTAAATCAATTTTGATTTCTGGCGTCTCTAAGGCCTTCAATTTTTAGTTCAAAGTTTTAAATTTCAACAGATTTGTTCTACAACAACAGATAGGAAGTCAAATCATATAATTCACACAATTAAACGTGCAATTTCATACCAAACATATAGTCACACATAATAAAAGAATTAAAGCAAAATACGGGGTAGGGTTATCACAATCTTCCTCCCTTCAGAAGTTTGGTCCTCCAAACTTGTGTTACCTCAAGTCAAAAACAAATCTGGACATTACTGTTTCATTTTCTCTTCGTTTTCCCACGTGACTGCTTTTCCATAATGTTCTGCCCATTCAACCTTCACCATTGGGATTATCTTGTTCCTCAACTACTTTACTTGTCGATCAAGAATTTGAATTGGCTTTTCTTCACTCACTATATTGTCATCCAAGGCAATTAGATGATGGTCAATAACATGAGAAAGATCCTAAAGGTAGCTGCGCAACATCGATACATGAAATACATTATGTATTTGTTCCATACCCAATGGCAAGGC
This sequence comes from Camellia sinensis, assembly GCF_004153795.1. NCBI lineage: Eukaryota > Viridiplantae > Streptophyta > Magnoliopsida > Ericales > Theaceae > Camellia > Camellia sinensis. The sequence goes on along the minus strand of NW_021025358.1, from coordinate 1,271,401 downwards.
AACACGATAGGCAACCAGATCCAATCTAGCCTAATTCTGAAACGACCCTATGTATTGAAGTGCCAATTTTCATTTTCTCCCAAATCTTATTTGCCCTTTCATCGAAGTGACTTTGATAATGACATGATCACCAACGTCGTATTCTGAATCCCTTCTCCTTTGGTCTACGTAACTATTTTGTCGGCTTTGGGCGATTTTCAACCTTTGCTGAATAATCTTGATTCGAACATTCTAGTTGTGACAGATACTTTTCTTATTCAACAGATATGAACCTATATTCATAGGATCCACTTAATCAAACTTAATGTCATACGGAATTTCTCAATAGGCATATAAATGCACAGAACAAGGGACTAAAAGTATACCAGAAAGCATGTACGAGGGTCGGGTTATTACACTGTCACACGTCCGCGAGGGACCCGGCTACAGTTCGGACTCGATTTGTGTCACGGTTCTTAATCTGAACCAAAGAGTCCAAATCTGGAAAATCGTTTTGAGAAAACAGATTTTTGAAAGAAGTGCCAAACATGGACTACTTTGCCAGATACTGAGTCGCCACCTAAATATTTTATTTTAGGGGAATTTAGGAAACCTTGACTCGGTGGCAAAGGCCACGTGTCCGTCATCACCAAAGTTGCCTCGGCTCGGGAACTTGGGTACGATTGGGGAAGGTTAGCTATGAGCACCCCCTCTCGCCCGATCCGAAGATCGGCCTCTACTAACCATGATATCCAATTTTGAAAACGTTATGCGTTCTTATTCCGGTTATTAGCCTAAATTTACTATGTTATGCGCACAGCAGACAAGTATAGACCAAATCGCCTAAATTGGAACAAAACATTTCATGTTTGTTTCGGAAATGGTTTGCTACTCACAAGTAGGCTAAAATGCAGATTTTGCCACCCTCATGTGGGCTTTAGAAAAAAATGATTTTGCCACTATCTAGTGGGCATAAAACTCACAGTTTTAATGCATTATTCCAATTTAGGTGATTCCACCTCCATCCACAGGCATTCAAGCAGTTATATCACATAAGCAGCTAGCCTCATGGTAGTCATGCTATCATGGCAACACTCACACGCATGCAAGGATGCTAAAGCAAAAGAACTTACAGAGTACTCCAAGCCAAAACAGAAACTAGTTAGTAATCATATGCATGATCCTAGTTCATGTTAAGATGGCTAATGCAACACATGCAAAATGCAACTAAGATAGGCTCGGCTAATCTACAATGACATGTGAAATGCTACAACTAACACGTATTCAATTTTAAATTAAAATACAAATGCAGTTAAAGTGATGCACCGAGCCCGATGCATGTAAGACAAATGTGTGGATGCACGCATGCATAGCATAAGGTATGCTAATTTAAATACGTCCTAGTCTACCATCATAAGCGGGTAAATAAAAGGGAAGAAATACGTGGGGTTGGAAGACATACACACACTCATGCACACTTATTACACAATTGCCCTCGCTCGGAGGGTCTGAATAAATATTACAGTCCGAATAAATAATACTAAATTAATTATTACAAAATTTCTAATCTAATTAACAAATTAAATGCAAAGAGAAGATGGTCGTAGCCCCTACCTCGGGATGCATGAATGATGCATGCTCAAATTTATCTTGCCCCGAAAGCCCGTACCATACCACTGTTGCCTCTGTTTACACTGCCCTGCTTCTCTGAAAACTGCCAAAATCCTGGGACAAGTTCCCAGAACCCTGTAGGACACCATTAGCTGAAGGGAATACCCACTGGCCATGGAACTTATCCATCGGCTAGGGTTTCATATTATCGGCCACCAATCCATGGCCGGTCGGCACTCTATAGTGCCGGTCGGCAAAAACTCCCTGTAGAAATTGGTTTTTGACAGCAACAAGGACAGACAGTGCATGGCATGGAATTTCAAGCAAATGTATGCGCGGGCACACTCCCTATCATGCAAGGGACTCAAGGGAGCATGACCCTCGACCCTCGGGCCATCAATCATGCATTTTGATGCGTGATGGCCTAAGGAGCCAAGGTTACAATTCAATGAAAATGCATGCAACATACAAATGAATACCAAAACCCTATCATGCCAAAGTCAAGGGCCTCGGTGACCGAGAGTTGAGACGCGTTACATCACTTGTAGTATGAACACTTCTCCCCCCTCACACTTGGTTTGACACCCCAAACCAAGCAATGCAGTGCATGTTATGCAAACATGGCTCGAAAATGCAACATATCACTAAAATGCAAAGCATGCCAAATGTAATGCAACATATCATGGCAAGCATGCAATGTTCCTAACATGCAATGCTACAATGCAACTCATCATGCAATGCTAATATGGTACAATGCAAGCATGCGATTAGAGGCAACAAGTCACGCGTACAACCATGTCCGAGAAGGGACTTAGACTGAAATGGGAGGCCTCAAACACCCCCCAAAACAGTGGCCAAAAGTGTCTCAAGTGATGGACAAAATGCACTACAAGCATGCAAGTCAAAAGGAGCCAAGGCTAAGGCATAACAACAGGGCACTCCACTACCACTAACCCAAACAAGCATGGCATGAACTATACACCCCAAAAACAGAATTTTAGCATGCAAAATAGCTCTAAAACCCGCTGGTATGGCAGCCCTAAAATGACCCAAACACATAGGCATACACAATGCACATGTCAAGGCATGAAAACACAACACTTCAAGGCATTGAAAGAGACACACAGGACAATGTAAGACCACATTATATGGATTGGAATATGATCTTAACTAATGCCAAATGATGATAATAGGCCAAGCTAGGCATGTTAATGATCCATACACTCAAGGCTCATGACCAAAATGCAAAGCAACTATATCAAGCATGCTAAACAAGACCAAATTAGTGGCCAACAGACCTCATGCATGACAAAATATGGTCAAAAACTTCACAAAGTGAAGCCAAAATATGAGAGCATGGTAGTCAAAAGTCATGATGCATTTCTAGGCATAAACAAGGGAATACAAAGCAAGTATGTTAAGCATGCAAAGGGCCACCAATCCGACCAAAAAAAAAGATAACATGTGACCTAAATAGCACCAAAAATGTCTGATATGGAGCCAAAAACAACCAAGCATATATGCTGCCCTTATGAGCCCAAAACATGCACAAATGAGACACAAAGGGAGAGGGGTGTCCCTCCCCTATACAAGACTTCAAACCATCTTCTTCACCACTGAAAATTCACTGGATTTCAGTGGTCAGAAGGCTAATACAACAAAGCAAATAAGGCTTAAAGAAAAAGACACCAAAAGGGACCAAAAGAGACCTAAGAGGGGGATTTCTACCCCCAATGCCAAAACACATTTAACGAAAGTTCTTAAGCATGAAAATATAAGAATTTTTTTAGTTATACACAAAGGTCAAATCAATATGCAAGATAGGTCAGAAGCCAATGCAAGATTGGGGAAAATAAAGCAAGAAACTCACCCTTGAAGAACACTTCAAGAACAGTTGGTCCAGCCACTGTTTTCTGACCAAAATCAGTCCAAAACCTTAAGAATCAACCCTCAATGTCTCTCAAACTCGAAGCAAGGTGTGGTAGTGTGTGTCTTAGTGCAAAACTAAGGTAAAAATGCACTTTTAGGCCACAAAACACACACAAGGGAGGAGAGAGAGTAAAATATATAGAGAGAGGGTGTATATATCAGATATATATATGTATAAGCTCTGGTTTTTCTTTCAAAACCACCAACCCTTGACAATGGGAGAAGAGGGGTCCTTATATAGGCAAAGGGAAATGGTTTAAGCTTCTCAAAGAAGCTAAGTGAAAGGGGCAAAGGGGGCAAAGGAGTCAAGGCTTCTTGAGGAAGCTAGGATAGTTGGCCAAGCTTCAAGCTTGGCCAAAGGGTTCAACCTTCTAGAAGGAAAAGGGGTGCAAAGGCTCAAAACAGCCACTTCATGCACGGGGAGGAGTGTTGGTGCATTCCAGTTGGCACAGCTGGCATGCACCAAGTCTGAAGGGTGCAAAAGGGTCACACCGGCTAGCAAAAAAAGGTCACCGGCCAAAACAAAGTGCCGGTTGGCAAAATATAGTGCCGACCGGCCATTGGTTTTAAGAAACCACTGCCGGTGGCACCATTAAACGGCCGGTGATTTGAGGGGACAGCCGGTGGGGTGTGGGAATGGCCAACAAGCCATTCCCTGCCTTTTAAGGCAAAAACACAAGTGTTTGGTGCAAAACCAGACACCGAAAAGTCGAGTCGAGAGATCCTGAGGCGAGGCGCGCAGTCGAGACCTCCGGGAACTCGAGACGAACACAAGCACGGATGATCACCGAGTGTTCCAACGGTGACGTCCAAGTCTTGAGGACGGTCAAAAATGGGGTGTCTACATACACTCTTCCCCCCTTAAAGAAGTTTGGTCCCTCAAACTTGTTTTACCATGTAACAGCTTAGGAAGCTCAGTCTCAAACTATTGTCTAATTTTGTTATAGATGACCAGTTACTCCTTCACTTCGAACCTTTCACAAGTTAATCCGATATTTATCCCAGTTATTCAAAAGTTCTTAACATAGTTTTTAACATAATGAACATCTCATAGCTTTATGCAACTAGCCGTTTTAATGTCTATTTGAGGCACGTAGAAACAAAAATAACAACCTTGTACATTTATTTCGTAGGATCATGTGTTGTTTAATATAAGACTACAAGAGTTCATGGCAGGACATTCACATCATAAAAGCCCCAGTAGACAGAGTTTAAGCACCATATTTCCCTGTCAATAAGTTTTGTAGCAACAATTTTCATAGGCCGAAACATACAATTCTCGGAGACAGAAACATAATAGATAGCTTTCCCTTAAGTATACAATTCATAACTTCCCACAGCATACGTTAATCTCAATCAAAATAAAAATGTTCTCTACTAAGTTTCTAATTAGATCGATCCATGATTAATAGTTCATGTGCAATTCTCATTAGAAAGTACATGTTCAAACTTGCCCAGTTCGGTAATTCCTTGGGTAACTCATGTATTACAATTCACGCAAAAGTAGATCATATATTTTTAGAAAAAAATCCATTATGTAGTTAACTTCAAATCATATTATGCGTGATGAGATCGGATATCAAAGCCTACCAACAAGGTATACTTCATTCCAACAGTCATAAATAAGTCACTTAAGTCCCTAGCCACTAGCTTTATAATTTGTTCCTAGTATTCCCTAATTTCCGAAAGCATTTCAAAGTCTTTCCAACGTATTGACTCAGAATGATATGTATGTAATAGTTCTTAACATAGTCAGAACAACAGAAAGAAGGACCACAGTACACTTCGTTAATTTCTCATAGCATTACTTCTAAATTCAGTAGCACAAGAGAATCATATTCCAAGTCAAATAGTTCTGGTAATACCAAAGCAAATAACACACAGTTTGTAAATTCATGTAGACATACCATTGTAGACATCTGGTCATGCCATCATAAGTTCAAATCTGAACAATAAATACAACTATAACAACCATTATTTTGAGCAAAGGGAGCCACTCAAAATCAAAGCTAGAAATCACGTTTAAAATCATGCTTGACTAAGCAGTCGTAACCGTAAGGTGTAACATCTTCCCTTAATAAGCATTCCTTCTTGTTACAACACAAATTAATTTGACCTCTTTTTAATCATTTCAGTATTCTCTTTCTTTTTTTTTTTTTAGATGAGTCTTTTTTTTCTTACCATAAGACATGAGAGCAACCATATGGTTTCGTATTCACAATTCATAATTACAGTGGGTTAGCAAACAGCCATACAGAACTTATAGACCAGTCGTCTGGCTCAGTCAATTAACATAAACAGAGTATCTAGATACTCCACATACGTAGGTCCATTCATAGGGTCATAGATTTCCTTAAGTAAACTGTAGTCACATCTAACCAGATTCCATAATGTTGAGAAATTCAACAGTTAGCGGCAAAATAATTTGTCTATCTAATATCAGAGTTAAAATTCTTAGCCAGATCAGTTCGATATGATAGTAAATCAATTCGAAACCATGTTACACATTTTATACAAGTCTGTATAAACATACACGGGGAATAAATACTCAGTACGTATCATTAAACCCTCCGCAAAATGAAATATCCCCTTGACCATTTGTTCCTACCAAAATCCACGATATCATGCAGAACATTTCACATTATAGCCTCCAAATAAATAATAGAGGACTAATTCGCAGTATCCAACATTTGCATTGTACACAGAAAGGTATCACAGAAATGATTTCTAAATCTTAAATCAGTAACACACATAGGCAGGGTTTTCATTCTTGCGGTACATCATCAAATTATCAATCATTTAGTCAACAACTAAATGACACACATAGTTCTGGTCTCAAGTGGTCAATAACTACCCATCTTTTACAGGCATCATATGAGCAAACACATAACATAGGTGGGTTTCTTCATGTCTTTCGACCAATTCTTACAAGAATTCCTGATTATAGATTACAGACTACTTATAAACAATATGTGTCAGAGCTTATAGCAAAACATGGGATAAATCAAGTTCATCAATCAAAGTTTATTTGCTTTTTTTTTGTTTTTTGTTTTTTTCAAAGCTTCTTAGATGTTAATAACATCTACACAATCCCAAAGGATGACATTCTGGACAAAACAAGGGTAATACCATCCCGGAATCGAAGCACACCCGTTCATGACCGTCGGTGGCCTACCCAGAATCGGTTAGACAACCCACCCGGAAAACCGTTGGTGGCAAAACATAACCCACCCGTACACCAGACCGTCGGTGGGGGCCATCCGTTTCACCAGACCATCGATGGCCGAGATCTCTCAAACATGATGCTACATAGGCTTAGAGTCCCTTAGCATGGGAGGACTTTCCAAGAATGTCATCAAAATAACCATAATACTTGGTATAGAAACTAGGGATAATCATTCATAAAGGTTAGAGTATCACATGTCTCATTTCTTTTGGTCTTAAAAATATTTCATACTTAGAGCAAATAGGTACTAAAATGCACAATTATACTGTCATCATTTCCCACAGATAGGTACCTATCAAAATAACAGCCATTAACACACCTCCTCCTTAACCATTAGCATATAAATTGTCTTACCGATTAGCTCGATTCCACACCACGCTTCCGTAGTGCAACTCTGTGGTTTTAACCTTACCTGCATGTCTTGCATTATCCACAGATAAAATAAACAGAGACGATAATTCTCATAGTTATGTGTTATTTTATTTTTTCGTAATTCGTTTTACATATGGCACAACTTTCCTTTTCTTTCTGTCTAACCATGCGGGGGTAGAATCCACCAGTTCCTCTATCCTTATTTTTGCCATGTTCTACATAACAATCAATCACAATATATACAACGAATATATAATAGGCATGAATCATAATCGTTAGCGTTAACAGAGTGCGTTTCACGTTGCCTTCGATCTTTTCATATGCTTTTAAGATGTCATGCATGATGCCTAAGTCCTCTCTAGACATCCTAAGGCTCAATGGATTCGTGTGTGAGACAGCAACTCGTGCTCTGATACCACTTGTCACACCCCAAAACCGCCCCTAAAAGTTTTGGGCATGTCCACTTCAGAAACAGACAAAAACCAATATATGTAACATATGGGGCCTGAACGGAAGCATCTGATAACAAAAATCTATTCCATTGAGCTACCACTATTATGCCAGGATGACAACATCACATTAGGTAAATAATATATAGAAAATATACACATATACTTTGACTCAGCCCCACAATTGGGCGTATAGCAAAAATATTAATGAAAGACAACCAAAGCATAAGCCAAAAACCTAACAATACTTTACAAAATGCATGGGCTTCAGCTAAGTGCCTGGACACACTGAGGTTGATAGAAGAGAGACAAGCCTTAAGGGTTAGGACTGGTCTCCTAGTTGATTACTATAGAAACAGACAAAATACAAAATGAGCGGAACTCAGTGAATAATAGCACATAAATAATGTAATGTTTAACTTGAATTATAAAGCATATAACTGCAGAGGCATATGATTAACTACATTCTGTAATTACTTCCAGAACAGTTATGGGTCCAGTTTTCTTAATAGAGTGGCTTTGAGCCCAGTAATGTACAGAACGACCATGGGCCTAACAGATACAGAACGACCATAGGCCCAGAAATATCAGAACGGCCATTGGCCAAGAAATAGCAGAACGGCCATTGGCCCAGAAATATCTGAATGGCCATTGGCCCAGAAATACATGTATGGACTCAAGAGGTGGCTTGTACGGATTCTAGAGGTGGCTCCCACTTAAGTGTAGCACTTAGTTCCGTACAACACTTTGTTCCATACCAGAAATCAATAAGTCTCATCATGTCATATCATAAACGGAATGAATTGTCAAAACATAATACATAACAAAACGAATAAACAGAACAGAATAACTTCCAAATTCATGAGAATATCGTCACATTATAGTGTATATAAATCACCTCATGGTTTATTACAAATGGACATAATCGTCTCGCGTATATTAGAATTTTAATAACACTTTTGATAGAAGACACATGTGTCATTATAGTGTGTTCAATAGGAACAGAACAATTTACCTCATAACAGTCTTGCTTCATCCTTGGCAAACAGAATGATTCGGGGTACACAAGCATCATGGTTCCTTTTGTTCACTAGGAGTCAATAAGGTTAATGTACAGATAACAGAACATGAACAATGTCTTTTAACAGTAAGCAACCGCACTACTATATGATTCTATCCAATTATCCAATTATGTTTCCTCTTTTAGGTAGATATCTATGTCACAAGAATAACTTGTATGCAGTTCTTATGCGAAAACATAGGTAATTATAGGTTATAGCGCATTACCGATAACCGTTAACCGTAGTCGAAATGCAGAATGGTTTCAGAATCATATCGATGTGTGCTAAAGCTTTCAATGTTTACATCAATTCCCAATCAACACACATGTTAACATAATTGCTCAAGGAGAACAGAATGTTAATAACAATAATTATTAATATTAAATAATATACATTTGTAGTACTATTACTCACAGTGATCGGCTCCAGGTAGTAATGGGACGATGCCCTTGTCTCGATCTACAAGCACAATGCACAACATATAATATGAGATAACAATCGATCATTTACTTATTCTCTTTGACCACTTAATCAATTAGCCCTTGTTGTACCAAGATCATTATACTTCAATAAGTTATAATCCATGCCACAGAGATAGGAGGTATCGATAGAAAAATGGTCCAGACAAAGAAACGGTACAAACCGGTAAACAGATAGTGAACAGTCGTCACTAAATTGGGCATAACTATTTCTTTGCTTAGAATTTTGGGGTGGGACCACCTCCATTGGAAACTATACTTTCGGGGCTTGATTTTAGGCTCAAGAATCACTCAAAACGAAGTCCGGATGCAAAAGATATGCTTATTTAAAGTTACTCAGCATAAGCTGAAACAAGGGTGGCTGCTCGTGCGCCCACTTTGGCCGCTCGTGCGGCCCAATTCCGCTCGAGCGGAAGAATCCGACCGCTCGAGCACCCAAAAGAAGAATGGAAACCTATTTTTTATTCCCTCTTCTCCGCACGTGCGGCCTGGCCCCTGTTTGACAGTCCGAAATTCATACAAAATCCCACTCTTGATGAGCATTAACAAGGCTCAAAAGAAACCCTTTGATTGCTAAAACATGGTTCAAAAATCATGTAATTAGGAGGTACAAACACATAACAATCTAGATGTGAACTAGATCTTTACTTCACAAACCCATAAACAAAACTTGCTTCTTACATGATCTAAATACATAGATATAATCATCTCACTCCTAATTGTAATCAAGCATGGGGAATCAACAATAAGGTGTGATTTCCTTTACATAGTTCAAATTAACACCATTAACTAAATGATGAGAACACCTCTTCACTTTTACAAATAATACACATACACACACACACTAACTTGCATGATTACCCAAGAAATTCTTACCACATCAAAGAGGAGTTAAGTAAAATAAATTCTACATACCTTGAGCTTCAAGAATCTCCAAAACCCTCCTAATTTCATCCCAATTCTCCTTTCTTGTTGAACTTCCCCTTTTCCTTATTCTCTTATTCTTTTATTCTCTCCCAGGTGTTATTTACGAAAGGAATTTCCCCAAAACAAGTGTTTAAAGAGCAAGGATATATAGATATACACAAAAGTGAATAGGACAAAAATCATTCGTTTAATCATCCCAAATTGAAATTTCACAGAAACGCTTATTATTACCTAAAAATTATGCCGAACACATATATAAAATCAATTTCAGATAATTAAGCCCCTAAGGCTTCCAATTTTTGATTAGAACATTCTAGTTGTGACAGATACTTTTCTTATTCAATAGAAATGAACCTATATTCATAGGATCCACTTAATCAAACTTAATTTCATACGAAATTTCTCAATAGGCATATAAATGCACAGAATAAGGGACTAAAAGTATACCAGAAAGCACGTACGAGGGTCGGGTTATTACATTGAGGGTATTTATTTGTTTATTTTGTTGTTGTTGGTGTAATGTATTGTTGCATGAAGAACTATTGTATCATGTAATGTAAGTTTGGAGATTTATATTCGGTTTTTCTTGAAAGAGCCATGATTGTTGTATTATTATTTGGGCTAGAAATTTGGGGCGTTACAGTATTTCACGCCCAAGCAATAACTTCTTACACTTGAGCGGTCACATCTTTTGTGTCTTACGCTCGAGCGTCACTTCTTGTGCTCGAGTGGACTGCACGTATATCAGTTCGTAAAAGTCACTTTTTACATAACTTTTTCATTTCACTCTCTCTAAACTTTTTAAAAACCCTAGATCTACACACACCCTCTCTCTCTATAACTCACATTTTCTCTTCTAAAACACCTAGATCCATTGATTTCTCTTTCCTTTTCCCTTTGAGAATAAGGTAAATCTCACTTGGAGCTTCATTTTCATCCGAACAAAGTTAGGTTTTGGCATTGTTGAAGTTTCTTCACTCTATCTTGTCTTTTAAGCTTAACGTAGGGACTCTTCACACTCTTGTATGAGTTTTACCTTAGTTATTTATTATTTCAAAAGATTATAGTGGTTTGGGGGTTTTTCGTAAAACCTAGGGTTTGAAATCAAGATGAAAAAGAGAAGTTTTCAAATGGTTTCTTGGAAAAGCTTGTGGGTATGGAATTGGAGTTGATATATGTTGAAATGAGGTATTTCCTACATTGAAATTGATTTTCAAAGAGAAAGGGATTTTGCCTTAAAATGTGAATGTTTGAGATTGTAAAGGGGAAATGGGATTGATGTTGAGAATTATGAAATTAAATTAATATTGATGATGATGGCAGAGTTGGATATGTATTATTACTCCCATCTTAAGATTTTGGAAAAGTGTATATTTATTGAAATTTATTTATTTGTTTAGAGATATTTATTTTGGGCTATCGGTGGAGGATAACTATGAGTGTTGTAGAAATTGCCTAAGAATTAGGTGAGCTAAAACTAATTTCTCATCCATGTACATTGAACATTGTTGCTCATTTAATATATTGAAAATGTATATGATTTTGAGAAAAATGGGTGAACTTGGGAAAAAGGTGTGTATCACCAAAGTTAAGTAAGCTTGTGTAGTTTGCTTTTCGTACTCCTTTCGGATACTAGCCCTACAGTTCAGACTCCTGTGGTTCTGAATTTGATTCCATAAGTGCAATGTAAAATAGATAAACACAAATGAGTCCAAATTCGGCAATTCTTTTGGAAAATCGATTTTGAATCAAAATGCTAAAAATAGACTGCTTTGCCAGATACAGAGTCGC
>NW_021025358.1:1201152-1254697 GCF_004153795.1 Camellia sinensis | reverse complement strand
AAAAAAGGCTTTGTTTCGAGGAGGGGTAGCAGGATAGCTAGTGGCATCAGCAAACAAAAGAGTGTAGTCGACAACCTTAGCTTTCAAAGAGGTGCCATTTTCAGAGCTACGGCAGCAGCAGTAGCTTCCTCCTTGTCATCCTCTCAAAGTCACTCGAAGAGTAAAAGAATAAGTTTAATTGAAGAAGCGCAGTCAACTTTGAAGGTAGGAGCAGTTTTGGGGTTGCAGTACCAAGGTAGAGAGAAAGAAGTTGTGAGCAAAATAGTGGAGCTAGAGAAGAATGATGTGGAAAGACTTGTAGGTGTAGTTGGGGCAAACAGAAGCTAGCTGGCTGCAATTTGGGGAAATGAGGGTGTTAAATCAGTTTAATCATGCATATTTTATCTTGGAATGTTAGAGGGTTGAGAAGGTTAGAAAAAATAAGGAAAATTAAGCAACTGGTGAGTGAAAGGAGTGTGGATGTATTATTACTACAAGAATCTAAAAGAAGTTCGGTGGATGCTAGTTTTATGAAGACTATATGGCCTTATGAAGAGATGGAGTTGATAGGAGTGGATTCAGACGGTAGTGCAAGTGGTCTTTTGTGCATTTGGAGGCCAGAGGTCTTTAAGCTTAGTGACTGTTGTTGCAGTAAGAATTTTATTCTTCTATCAGGTACATCTGGTCTTTCTTTTGAGTGTACCATAGTCAATATTTATGCCCCAAATGAGGTTGTAGGTAGGAGAAAGTTATGGGAAGTTTTGATTAATTTTTTCCCCCATTATCCAAACCCTTGGTGTGTGTGGGGGGGGGGGGATTTTAAGATTGTAAATTGATCTGGGTTGTTGATGTAATTGTGTTTGAAGCACTTAATTAATTTATTTTTTTTGTGTGTGTCTCTGTTTTTTCTGATTTTTTCAGGGTTAGGATTGATCTTCCCACCATTGAAGTCCGATAGAGGCAAACCAGGAAGAAGAAATCCAGGAATAAGAAGAAGAAGAGGAAAAAGAAAAGAAAGAGTTAAACAGAAGATAACACTCTCTCTCTCTCTCTCTCCTCATTTCAGATTGCAAATTGAATCGGAGAGAGGCATGGAGGAGGAAGAGGAGCAACAATCATTGACCCAAACCACCCCTCTCCTCGGCCTTCCACGGTGGCGCCACCGCCTCACCACTCTCCCATGGGCCACCAACCTCCGCCTCAAAACCACGATCCGGTCCGAACTTGGGGGCTCCATCGGCGACCTCACCTCTCTCATCTTCACCTCCCTCTACAACATCTCCACCGGCCTCCTTTTCGGCACCCCCATGCCCGTCCAACCCATGAAATCCATCGCCGCCGTCGCCATCTCCAAATCCCCTCACCTCACTATCCCCCAAATCGACACCGCCGGAATCTCCACCGCGTCCTCCACCTCCACCTCCATCAACAATACCCAACAAACCCATATTAACACAACTTTGCAAACTTTATTACAAGGAAGAGAGAGAGAGAGAGAGAGCGCGTAGCAGACCAGCGTTGGATTCGGAAAGAAAGAGAGACAAGAAAAAAAAACCCTCCAAAACGTCGTCGTTTTGGAGGACGACAGGAATGCGCAGCACAGAAGTGCGACCGAGGATCCGAATTCATTAAATTGATTTGATATTTTTAATAAACAATCAACATATATACACCTCAAACACCAATGAAATGCATCATCAAAATAGGCAATATGGTAGGCCCACAACTAAAAACTGGATGGTCCAGTCCTTTACCCGAGGCAAGCTGCATTCTTATTTGTTTTTATAATAGAGTAGTAGTATTAGCACTTTATGAATTATTTTGGATCTTCTATTTTTTTAGATCTTTACTTATAAATTTTGAAATTTTTAAAATTTATTTTCCCCTTCAAATAATGTCAAAATTATCTTTAAATATTCCACTCATTGAATGCATACTTTCCACACCTCAAAAAAATCTCCCTTCCAAAAAATCCTAACAAAACCTACTAAGAAGAAGAATAGTTTCATCATTTTCAAAACCCAAGAAGAAGAATATTGTCTCTGATGGTTTAACCATTGTCACAATTGGTATGCGCGCGCTCTCTCTCTCTCTCTCTCGCATTGCTTCTTCAAAACTAATATTACAGTACTTGAAAAAATAAAATTTCTACGAGAGTAAGAATTTTAACTGTTGAAAGTGTTAACAAATTTCTATGTTCAGACCTGTATTCCCAAACAAATAATATATGTTTAGAAATGTGTTCACGAACAAATAAGTAATGTTCGGGCTTGTATTCACGAATTTAAAAAAATGAAAACTTCTGTAGGCGTTAATAGTTTTGACCGTTCAATGTGTTAAAAAATTTTCATATTCGGACCTACATTCCCGAACATTACTTCTTTGTTCGGGATAATATTCCTGAACAAATAAGTAATATTTGGGCCTGTATTTCTAACTTGAAAAAAATGAAAACTTCTGCAAGCATTAACAATTTTGATCGTTTAATGTGTTAAGAAATTTTCATATTTTGACCGTTCAATGTAATTAATTAAATGGTTGCAACTGTTGCTGCCGAAATATTACCGCCAAATGGTTTTTAAGGTTTTGAGGGTGAATAGGTTTTGAAGGTAAGATTTGAGAAAGATGAATGGGTGGTGATGGAGGTGGGTGCTCTCATAAACCCTAATTCATGATCTAGTTGGTGTGTAGGTTTAATTGTGAGATGTGGTGCCTCAAAATTAATGATATCCTTTGTAGTAATTTTATTTAAGGTTATTATTGTAATAAAAAAAAGAGCTAAAAATTGGGGGGTTCAAAATAATTTATGAGGTGCTAATAATAGCACTCTTATAATAAATGCATATAAAAAAATATGCGAGAGAAGTATAAAATTACCCGAATGCCCCTCTACGATGGTAGCATGCAAAGCTGTTTGGCCATCTGACCCGCCATAAGCGGAAGAACAAGCTGCCATGAGTATGCGCTTCACAATTGTCAGCATTCCATCTCTAGCAGCCAGATACAACGGGGACTCACCCGTGTTGTTCTCGAAACAGGCCAGCCCAGGATCAACCTTTATCAAAAACTCAGCCACTCTGAGATTATGGTTCCTCACAGCCTCATGCAAAACTGTGTTGCCCCACTTATTTCTCATCCTTAGAATCGCAATCCCTCTGTTTCCTCTGTTTACAATGTCTTTACACGATGAAGATAGCATCTCTTCGATCAGAAAACCAACAATGGAGATGCGGTCAGCTCTTGCAGCAACATGTAGAGGCGTGTCCCCATCCAAGTTCGGCTGAGCGAGGAGAGACTGTTGTCGATTGTAAATCTCAGCAACAACGTTTTTGTGTCCAAATTGTGTGGCGATATGAAGTGGTGTGTTTTCATGAGGCGTTAGTTTTAGAAGTAGGCTTGGATTTTCATTGAGGAGTTGTTTGCAGTGAAGAATGTCTCCTGATTTTGCAGAGTTGTATAGTCTCTGATCCATGGTGGGTTTTCTAGGAAGCCACTTACATTTGGTTTCATGTTGGGTTCGTTTAATTTAAGTTTGCTTTAATTGCTTATGTGTAAAATGTGAATGCGTTGACCCCTTAGGGTTTAGTGTTTTTTATTTTTGCTATCTGCTCTGATGTAACATATTCAACAAGTTGGTGCAATGAAATCCATATCGAACCCATTAACAGTAGTCGATATGCTATGTAATAGTATTATCAATTAATAAAAAAATATATATTGTGATAGTAGAGATTATAATGGTTGCAAGAGATAAATTTTTCATATTAACCCGTTTACTTTTCATAATCGGAACTAACGAGGGGTACACGTGATACGTGTAATTAAGAGAACTAATAATAAAAATAAAGAATAAAGAATTTAATATCATAATATGTATGTTGCTTAAAGATCTTAAATTCAAAATTTACTTATGCTATGTATAATAATTTTTTTATTTATAAAATTACCGTGTGCCATGAGGAGAATAAGGTTTACTAAACTATTTTAGCCGTCACTTAATAATAATATAGATATAGATAGATATAGATGTTTGTCAAAAGTCCTCAGCAGTATACTTTCTGGTATTCAAACTAATTCAATATCAAAAGTTTTGACCTGTGAGACTTTGAGGCCATGTGTTATTTTTGATTCATTCAAAGATTTATTTTTTTCAAAGGTGGAGTTAATTTGAACACGACGCTTAACTGAAGAATGTCCAATTCCAGTCAAAATGCAAATTTGACAAAACAGCGTTAGGCAAACCCCAAATATGGGACGGCATTCACATTTGTGGTTTAGAATATCTGTTTGTTACTATAGTCTGTATTTGTTAAAATAAATGCAAAAATAAAATTCAACATTATGTCTATTTTTTAGAGAAGAGAAAATATACCACCCGTATCCTATTTTTTAAGTCAGTCAAATTATTGTGTTCATATTGGATCATATTTGATATGTTGTTTATGCACTTAGTGTTAACGTGACATTTATAACTCTTTTAAAAAATATATAATCATATTATTTTTTAAAATAATATTTTCACATGATTATATTTTTAAAAATAACAATGGGTTGGAATAAACAGAGATGCAATAAAAATTGAGAGAATAAGTAGAGATGGAGACCTCAAAACAGCAGAAAATCCCTTTTGCCTAGCAATGGAGGCTAAGTTAGATGTAGAGAGCGAAAATAAAAATAGACAAAATACCTCTTATGATGTAGAGTGTACGGGGACGAAATATCCTCTGCTTTCCGTACTCCTTGTACTCCAAGCTTCTCCTGACGACGTCTACCTAGCAACACAGAAACGATGAGCTGCCCGGTGGTGGTGTGCCAGATAAACCCTCCGACGATCAAGTCAGTCCACTTGAAGAAGAAGACTGTTGGAGAGAGAGTATTCTTTTTGGGGAAGAATTTGCATACCTCTAACGTTCGTCCTCCTCCATATTTCAAGGCTGGCCATGCAGCCTCAAGATTATGCGCGCACTACCTCTGTTGTCCTTCCCAGGACAGGTGGCAGTGATCGCCTCTCACCACCTTATGCGTGTAAAGGCTTAGTCCTCCCACCAGTACACGCAGAACTGTCCAACGGTATTGGCGCATGCTTGGAGCAGATTTCCTCTATCCCTCACGCCATTGGTCCAGGTGGCACACTCGACCAGAATACCACAACCGGCCTATCACTTGTGGAGAGTTGCCATCACATGCACTCAACCGAGCTATACACCACCGGACTGTCCCTTGCGAAGGGGCCAAAGGGCGATAGTCAAAGCCAAGCTGACATTGATCGGTTCATTAGGCTAACCGGTTGTGAGGTATGCCAGCCTCCACCCGTCCTACCTTTATTCTCGGTCACACGAAGCCCACTTATCTCGGCTGGTCAGTCAGAAGCGTGCCAGCCCTAACCGCGTCCACAGTCTAGCCCAAGTTGCTCTTAGCTTGGTCATCAGACACTGCTACGCGCTCGGCCGCGTTATAGCTCAGCCAGGCATTGGTTCGTGTCTGGCCAGTCTTCTGCTCAGCGGCGTGCGGTTCGTCATGATCGGCGTTATCGTAGCTCGGCCGTACTAACGCGCAAATCTCGCGTCTCAATTGCCCCTTAACCCCATCCGACCTAGTCTTGATTGGGTTTACCATCGTGACCGAGCTAACGGATGAGTTGCGCCATCACCAAGCCGAGCATGATTGGGGGCATATCTATCGCCGAGTTGTCCCGTTTGGTCGGCCATTTTCTCCGCAGTCTCATCAAAGGTCGTACAGCCGTACTGACAGTCGCGTTTCCAGTGCCATGTGGCTTCACGCCATTGGGTTGTGCAGCCAGCTGTCCTGCACGCGCAGAATTCAAACGGCACAGCCGTTTGGGGTTCGTTCCCCCCTTTTTTGTATTCCAACGAAGGGCCTACAACCCTTCACTTTTCACCTTCTCTTCCATACAAACCCTAAACCTCTCAAACCTTCGAACCCCCAAGACCACTGCCATTACTGTCTCAGTGCTACATCCTCTATTTCAGATCCTTTCGAAGGCCGCAATCGAGCTCTCGAGGTTGCGTTCACCCTCGCATCTGTCCCCCCGGTAAGCTACACTACCCTCCCTTGCATTTTCTGTTTTCTATTTCTCAAAATTCTTTATGCATGTTCTTCGTGTTTTTTTTTTTTGTTTGTGACCACCAGTGCCCCCTTTCTTTGCTTAGAACCTGCACACCCTAGGGCAAATGGGAACTTTGAGAATGGAAGGGGCCTCTGAGCCCCCTGTTCCTCCTTGGTTCAAATGAGTTCGCCCCACTTCTGGGATGAACAGTTTAAATCTGGGTAGAACCGAGCTAAACGCTCATTTAGATCCATAGGTAGAGCTATAGCCGAGCAAAAACTGGTTTGTGGCTTCTTACCGAGGTCGTAACCGAGCTGAATACTCTAATTAGATTGGTAAATAGGAACGCACCGAGCTGAATACCTTAACCGAGCTGAATACTCCATTAGATCTGCAAATAGGAATGAACCGAGCTAGGAAATCGACCAAGTGGTCTAGCCGAGATAGGGGTCAGGCCGGTAAAACACCAAAAACCCTTCACGTAGCTATTTCCAATAGAAGCCGTGGAATTTATGCCGCGCTAACCCTTGGCCTCATTTTTTAACAATGCAGAACGAACTAGGACCGATCAGTTTAGTCAAGAACCATCACTGGTGGAGCTCAAAGACCGAGCAATTACACCAAACATTTTTTTCCGAGGTACAAGTTAGTTCACCAAATAAAACCGAGGTAGATGGGCAAGTACCGATTCATGGTGAGCTCGCCCGGTGTGATGGCCGAGTTTCGTAGGGAGTACAACATCCCAGATGACGTCGTCTTAGAGCTCGCCAAAAAGGGAGACACCCCTTGGGGGGATCTAGATCGGTGCCCCTTTACCGTCGTATCAATAGTAGAGGGAGGGCTCCGCTTCCCGGTTCAACCCTTGATCTGTGAATTTTTGAGGCAGACAAGGCTTTGCCCGACCCAAGTTTCAAATAACACTTACAAAATAATAAACGGGGTCGCCGAGCTGAACCGGAGGCTCGGTCTCAATCTCGGTTTGGCCAAAATTTTCCATCAATATAGTCTAAGTAGAAACAAGAGTGGGCTTTGCTGGTACATCAAAGTCAAGAAAGGCCGAGCAAAGCTAATAGAGGGCAACCCGGACAAGGAGACCAACGACGACGACTTCTTGTGGGTGTCCGGTGGCTATGAGGACACCGAGGCACCCATACCGGGATGGTATATTAGAAAGGATTTTGGCAGTGCTGGTGAGTCGCTCGGCTAACCGCGCTATTTTCTTTATGCATCAATTACTTTCCATGTCAATCTAACACTTGTCTTCTTTTTGCAGATAAACACCTAGCAGCAGACTACTACCGGGCCAACCAAGAGGCCATCAGAGTCCTGCTGTGCCATCCTGCCGAGGAGAGGGAGGCCTCGAAACTGCTCAGCTTCGAACAGACCTAACACTACACCGCACTGCGCAAGAGCCGGGTTACCGATTTTCTGCATGCACCAACCCCAGAACCAGATCCAAACCTACCACCGATCAGGCTTGTTCCACTCACTGCCGAGCGGGAAATGGCGAAAATCAGGGCCATCAAGTCCATGATCACCGGGGAAGAAGACGAGTCCCAGAAACCAAAGGCAACCGGGGGGACATCCTCCACACCCACCGGGCAACAAGAAGGGGCAGTACTGGCGCTCGCCAGCGAGCAACCGGCTGGTCGGTCCAAGAAGCGGCCGAGGAAAAAGCAAACCGGGCCGCGTCTGGCCGATGAAGACTGTACCGATGGCGTCTCCACCGAGCTCGGGGACCAGACCGAGCAACCACAGACCGGCAAGTCCAAGGGCCCAGCCACCCCCCCGGTCTGGGCGCCCAAGTTCAAATACCAAGGCCGAGCAGTTTCTGCTGGAGACTCCGTCTACGCGAACAAGGACTACTCGTTTGGTTTCAATTTGACCAAGGGGTTGATCTTGCTCGCTGACATGAAAAAACACGACGAGCTTTCCGACCTCAAGGTCCTCCGCTCGGCGGCGAAATCCATAGTGCTGGTAAGTTCTCCATTTTTTTACGTCAAACTTTTTGCTCGATTTTTGCTCAGTTCACCGGATACTGACCATCTCACGCTTGTTTTCAGGCCGCGCAAAAGAACTATTTGGCCCACGACCGCATGATCAAGGTGCGACAGAGCCTGCGGGATGCAATAGCAGAGAACAAGGCCCAAAAGGTCGAGATAGCGAAGCTTAAGTCCACGCAGGAAGTGGTTGAGGCCGAACGAGATAACCTGGGCCAAAAGGTTGATCGAGCTGAAGCGGACAAACAGCGGGCCGTGAAGTCGACCAAAGCCTGGTATCTCGCCGAGCTGAGGAAGCTGCGCGATGCCCATAAAGAGGAGAAAGATAAGGCGGTTAGCGACGCCGAAGACAAGGGCTATGCTCAAGGCGAAAGAACGTATGAACGGCAGGTGCAGGCGACCAAGGACATCTTTTTCCAGTGCGGCTGGAAAGCTGCCGTGGAGAAAGTTGGCCTTGGTCAGGATGCTGACATGTTCCTATATCAGCTTCCGGCCTTCATACCGCACTATATGCAGGCCTATGCGAGCGCCGCGCAGAAGAGGCTCATAGAGGAGGCCAAAAAGGAAGCCGCGGAAGAAGCCGCCGCCGCACAACAAGCCGAGCAAACTTCTCCTGAAGCGTCTCAGGATGTTGAAGATCACGTAGCCGATCGGGAGGTTGCCGCGGTGGAGGTCGCGGATGATGAGTTGGAAGTAAGCCTGCCCGAGCACAATCTTGAGGTGGCCGAGCAGGCTCTGGAGGTCGCCGAGCCGACGGTTGATCTGGAACTGGACTGAAATGCCTCCTCTTATTTCTTACTTTATTTTCGTTTCTTGTTTTTTTTTTGTTTTTTTTGGTTTAATGTAACCGGGCTAGGGCCCCACAATTGTAACGCAATTTCGTTAATCAATGAAATTTTAACTTTTTGCCCGTTTAACTTCTATTGCTTTTTGGCGTCGACGTGCAAAATTTCCATAAATGCGTTCAAACTTCAACTAGCAGCTCGGCTCTTTTGGAATTTCAGATGCACCTTTTAAAATGCCGAGCAAAATATGCTCGGCTCGAAATTAAGGGCTCATGAACGCGGCCGAGCAAAACCCAGCTCGCCCTTTCAGTTGGGTAGATCGCCAACACTTCACTTCTGCCGAGCAATGTCAGCTCGGCTTCTCATTAGTTGGACAAAACACCAACATGCTAAATCTGGCCGAGCAAAGTCAACACGGCCGCTACATTGGGCAAAACACCAATGTTTCATTTAGGTTGGTCATGTCGCCAACATTTCTTTTCCGCCGAGCAAAGTCAGCTCGGCTTTTTATCGGCTCGTTTTCCATATTGGACAAGACACCAATACGCCGTCTGGGCCGAGGGAAATCAGCTTGGCCCTTACATTGGGCAAAACACCAATGTTTCAGTTTGGCCATGACGCCAACATTTCGACCGGGCGAGCAAAACCAGCTCGGTCCCAATGCGAATTGGTCCATACACCAATTATGTCGTTGGACAATGCAACTGTTTGTGCGGTCTGCTTCCATTCCGACAAGTGGGAATCAGTCCGGTCCCATTCAGGTCGATCCTCGTGCCCCTGGCATCCATAATTGCCTTGCGTCCTTGCGAATTCATTGTACAAAGATGTAATACCAAACAACAAGAGGGCTATTTTTCATTACAAAAGCATTGCTATCTTTTACATTAAGTGCCAAAAGGCTAAAGGTCTAGAAAAGCTAAACAACACAAGCAAATTACATCTTAAAAGTAAAAGACCTTAAGGTTGGCCGTATTCTATGGTCTGGGGACAGCCTTGCCATCTATATCTTCCAGATGGTATGCCCCTTTACCAGCAAGACCAATCACCTTGTATGGTCCTTCCCAATTTTCACTGAGCTTTCCTTCGCAAGGGACCACTGTGTTGCCAAGCACCTTTCTTATTACCCAGTCCCCAATCTTGAACAGCCTGGGGTGCATAGCCTTGTTGTACTTTTTGGAGAGTTCTTGTTGATAAGCCGCTAAGTGGATCAATGCTCGCTCCCTCCTTTCTTCAGCAAGGTCCAACTCCAATGCCACCGCATCATTATTCAGATTTGGCTAGAAACTTTCAGAGCGGATGGTTGGCATGCCAATTTCCAACGGGATGACGGCCTCCATGCCATAGGCCAAAGCAAATGGTGTTTTCCCGGTTGACCGCCTTGGCGTAGTGCAGTATGCCCAGAGCACATTAGGGAGTTCTTCAGCCCACTTGCCCTTAGCCTTCTCAAGTCGCTTCTTCAGCCCGTCCATGATGGCCTTGTTTGAGGCCTCTGCTTGACCATTTGATTGAGGATAGGCCGGCGTCGAATTATAGAACTCGATCTTCAACTCTTCGCAAAATCCGCGAAAGAGTTTATCATCAAATTGAGTGCCATTATCCGAGATGAAGGCCTTGGGTATACCGAAACGGGTGATGACGTTTTGCCATACAAACTTCTTCACGTCATTTTCCCTTATGGTCGCTAGTGGCTCGGCCTCAACCCACTTGGTGAAATAGTCGGTGGCGGCGATGGAGAACTTGCGGTTGCCCGGTGCAGCTGGGAGTGGCCCAACAATATCCAACCCCCAAAGCGCGAACGGCCAAGGACTTGTGAGAGCGAGCAAATCTCTAGCCGGCTGGTGGATCTGGTGGGCGAACTTCTGACACTTCTCGCACCTGCGAACATATTTTTGCGCATCTGCCTACATGCGCGGCCACCAATAACCCTGAGAAATTGCTCGGTAAGCCAAGGATCTGCCCCCAGTATGGCTGCCACAGATGCCCTCATGTATCTCATAGAGGAAAGGCTCTACCTTGGTGGGGTGGACACATTTCAAATACGGCCCGGTGAAAGATTTCTTGTACAAGGCCCCGGTCGGGGAGAGCCAAAACTGCTCTGACTTTGCCCGGATCTTGTGTGTCGCCTTTTTTTCTTCTGGTAGAATTCTATCTTTCAAGAAGGCGATGATAGGATCCATCTAAGAAGGGCCCAAGTCGGTGCAGAGTACCTCGGCTGATTCTGGTTCCTCAATGCTTGGCCGGGTTAAAAATTCTATCATCAAGGGGTTAGGAAAAGCTGTCTGAGCAGAAGCAAGTCCGGCCAATTCATCAGCCGCGCTGTTTTCCTCGCGGTCGATTTGTTCCATCCTTATTGCAGCGAACTTCTTGATCTTTGCGCGTACCAGCGCCTGATACTTGGCCATTCTTTCGTCCTTTGCCTCATACTCCCCTGAGACCTGATTGACCACCAACTTGGAATCACTAAATACCATAAGGGCTGTGGCTTTCATTCTCAGCACGCTTCTTAGTCCAGCAAGGAGAGCTTCATACTCAGCCTCGTTGTTGGATGCTGGGAAGCCGAGTGTAATTGCCTGCTCGATGATCAGCCCGTTTGGCGAGTTCAGCACGATGCCCAGCCTGGCCCCATGTCTGTTGGACGCCCCATCAACGAAAAGCTTCCACATCTCGCTAATAAACAGTTTCCAGCAATCAGAGGGGTTCTGGGAGCTTCTCAATTCCAAGTCTCTGGTTGGCTCATTCTGGTCTCTTTCCTCGTCTTGCGCACCAACACTTGTTTTTGTTGTCAGAACCATGGGTTGTGCTAAATCCGCGCCAACCAAATCAATTGGGCAGACTGTATGCATCCCAGGGGCAAATTCCGCCAAAAAGTCAGCAAGTGCTTGAGCCTTGATTGCGCTGCGCGGTCGGAACTTGATGTCATATTGCCCTAATTCCACGGCCCATTTCAAAATTCTCCCAGTGAAGTCTGCCTTTTCGAAAAGCACTTTGAGCGGGAACTCGGTTAACACAACTATTGTATGGGCATGAAAATAGTGTGCCAGCTTTCTTGACGCCATCATTAGGGCCAGCGCCAATTTTTCCAACGGAAGATATCTCGTTTCGACTGGGAGCAGAGTCTTGCTTACATAGAAGGTCGGTAGGTGCTGGATGCCTTCAGCACGAACCAATACCGCGTTGCCTGCGTGTTGAGAGACAGCCAAGTAGAGGTACAGCTCTTCGCCCGGCTGAGGTGTTACCAAAATAGGGGCTGAGGAGAGATATGCTTTCAGGTCTGCTAGTGCACGGTCGCACTCGTCGTCCCAGAAGAACTTGGACTTTAGAGTTTTAAAGAAGGGCCTGCAACGATCAGAAGAACGGCTGATAAATCTGTTCAACGCGGCTGCCATCCCGGCAAGATGTTGCACGTCCTTCGTGGAGTTAGGACGCTCCAGGTCTTGTATAGCCTTGATCCGTGATGGGTCAGCTTCAATCCCTCGATCTGTGACCAGAAAACCCAAAAACTTCCCGGTGCCGACTCCGAAGGCGCATTTGGAAGCATTCAAACGAAGCTTGTGGCGTTTAAGTATAGCAAACATCTCTGCTAGGTCGGAGAGGTGCTGAGCTTTCTCCTTACTTTTCACCACCATATCGTCGATGTAGGCCTCCATGGTGCGGCCCAGCATTGGGGCGAACATCTTTGTCACCATCCGTTGGAAAGTTGCCCCGGCGTTCTTTAGTCCGAACGGCATGACTTTGTAGCAATATAAGCCTCTGGGGGTTGTGAACGACGTGATCTCTTTGTTCGGTTTATACATGGCTATCTGGTGGTAGCCGCGATATGCGTCCAGGAAGCTAAACCTCTGATGGCCAGCGGTTAAGTCCACCAGCTGGTCTATTCGTGGGAGGGGAAAGCTATCCTTGGGGCAAGCTCGGTTGACGGTCTTGTAGTCAACGCAGACTCGCCACTTGCCGTTCTTCTTCGGAACAACCACCGTGTTGGATATCCACCGAGGGTATTGCACCTCCTCTATGGCCCCAGCTTCCAACAGATTCTTCACTTCTTCTGCCACTACTTCAACATGATGCAAGGCTGAGCGGCGCGTCCTTTGAATGACTGGCCGTGCATTGGGGAAGACATTCAACTGATGACAAATGAAGCTCAGGTCGATGCCAGGCATGTCGTAAGGCGTCCAGGCAAAGGCCTCCAAATTGGAAACCAAGAAGTCGACATAATCCATCCGCTCAGCGCTAGACAAGGATGATCCCAAGAGGAAGAATTTAGTTGGATCGTTCTCGTCAATGCGCACTTCCACCAAATCTTCGACCGACTTTTCCTCGGCCTTTCTTTCTACATCTTCAAGGACCTCTTTACCCTCGGGCCCTTCAATCATTTGGACGAACCCTTTGGCCGCTTGGCTGCCATTTACCGCAACAAAGCATTGTTTCGCCATCACCTGGTCCCCCCAAACTTCCTCTATTTGTCCGCTTGGTGCCGGAAAGCGTATGACTTGGTGGAAGGTCGAAGCAACTGCTTGCATGGCGTGCAGCCAACCCCTGCCTAAGATCAAGTTGTAAGTCGATGGAACTTTGAGCACCCAGAACTCTACTTGCTTTACGACCGATCCCACTTTGACCGGCAAAATAATCTTTCCGATTGGCCATTCTGGCTGTGAGTTGAAGCCGACCAAAGGGGACGTTGCGGGGGCCAAGTCCTTGTCTTCCAACTTCATTTGTTTAAACGCGTCATAATATATAATTTCAACCGAACTCTCCTGGTCGATCAAGATCCTCTTGATGTCAAAGTCTTTGACGCGAAGAGTGACTACTAAAGCATCATTGTGCGGCATCTGAACTCTTTCCAAGTCCTTGGTTGAGAATGAAAGGATGTTCCTTTCTTCGGTCTTTCCCTTCTTCACAGCGGGCTGAACAGAGAGTACCTCCCTTATGTGCTCAGCCTTCTTGATCATCCCTCTCAGCTCGCAGACCCTGGCCGGTTCAATGACGCCGTGGATGACGTTGATTACACCTTGCGGGGGCGCTTCTAGGGTGGCCAGGCCGTTTGGCTCGGCTTGGTCCGCTGGCGTAGCCTTGATGCCCCCATCTATGTATTGGTCAAGATTCCCCGCCGCCACCAACTCCTCTAAGTGTTGTTTGAGCGGCAAGCAGTCCTCTGTTCGGTGCCCCCGCTCTTCATGAAAGGTGTAGCGATATTTTGAATTGAAGCCCCTCTGCGCACTCCCCAACTTGGCCGACCAACGGACGAAGGGTTCACCTCGAATCTCGCTTAAAATGCGGTAGATGGGGATTTTAAATACCGTGGTGATTCCCGTCCGTGCCTTTAGTTTTCTTTTGGCATCCTCTGCTGCATCACGGGGAGTGTCAACCCAGTCGGTTCAGCGGCCCTTGTTTCTGTCATCACGGTTTGAACCATGGCGCTGATCTTTTGATCGATTGTTTCGGCGGTTGTCCTCCTGCCCAACCGAGTGAACTTTCCCCGCCACCCTTCTGTCCGCCGCGACCGGATTAGCCTTCTCGGTCGCGGAGGCGGCATCATCCTTCACACGAATGAGCTCATTGATCCGCTGCATCAATGACCCCATGGTTGTCGGTTGATGCATCGTGAGTGAATCTCGCAGCCTATGTCCGACTGGGAGACCCCGTTTGTATTGAGTGATCGCCAGATTGGTGGGGCAGTCGAGGATCTCATTGTAAGTTTCCCAGTATTTCGCATTGTATGCCTTCAACGAACATCCAGACTCCATCTTGACACCCAGGAAATGGTCAACCTCCTTCGGCGTTCATGTGTTGGTTTTGAATCTGGTGACGAAGGCTTCCGCTAGCTGCTGCCACCCCTCAATACTCCCCTCCGGGAGCCTTTCGAACCACTTCAAACCCAGCTCTCCCAAGCTTGCCGGGAATATGAGGCACATCAAGGCATCGTTGCGCCGGTGGCCAGCCATCACTTGCTGGTAATGGCTCACATGCATGTACGGATCCGTCTTGCCGTCGTACAAAGTGAACTTTGGCTGGTGAAATCCGGCGGGGAGTGGTGTACTCTCAATCTCTGGAGACAACGGTGTGGCTGTAAGTCGCGCCAGCTCTTTGTCCACCAGCGCAGGGGCCATCACTTTGGGGGCTGGCATCGCCACTTCCTCACTACAACGAACTGGAGCGCTCAATCTCTGTAATGCTGGCACTCTCCGAGCCTCCCGACGGCGTGCCCTCTCCTCTAATACATCCCTCAAGTCCCTGGAACGTGTGGAGAAAGAGGATCCCGACGTCGGCGTCGGGCGTGAGGGGCGGTAGGTGCTGTCACGAGAGAGGGACCTGCCCTCTCTTTGGTCAGAATCTCTAACCCCATAGTTCCTGGTGATGGAGAGAGAGTGAGTCCTCCCCTGGCGGCGACTGCTACTACGAGGGGACGGGGTGCGCTCACTGAGGTTGCCCTCTCCAGCAACACCCTTCCCTTTAATCTGGCGTTTCAGCAGCTCCATCTCCGCCGCCATCTTGCGAATGAGGGCGTCTTGGTCCTTGAGTTTGTGCTCCAGGCGCTGCGCGCGGGACTCCCCTCGGCGTCGGCGGCTCTCCGGACTCTGTGAGCGATCAGTACTCCTCCCGCGTTTGTCTCGCGCACCTCGCGAAGGAGTCTCTAGGCCCGCCATGGCTGGAATATTCGGAGGACCTTCTCTTAAGCGGGCGTACTCAGATGTGACACCATCGACGACGGACAGTGGGGCTTTGCCGTTGTTGGCCATGGAAATGGTTGAAGAAGCTCAAAGAACAAGGGTTGAGTATCAAAGACTTCCCACAGACGGCGCCAGTTGTACGGGGGCGAAATATCCTCTGCTTTCCGTACTCCTTGTACTCCAAGCTTCACTTGAGGGCGTCAACCTGGCAACACAGAAACGGTGAGCTGCCCGGCGGTGGAGTGCCGGATAAACCCTCCGACGATCAAGTCAGTCCACTTGAAGAAGAAGACTGTTGGAGAGAGAGTATTCTTTTTGGGGAAGAATTTGCATACCTCTAACGTTCGTCCTCCTCCATATTTCAAGGCTGGCCATGTAGCCTCAAGATTATGCGCGCACTACCTCTGCTGTCCTTTCCAGGACAGGTGGCAGTGCTCGCCTCTCACCACCTTACGCGTGTAAAGGCTTAGTCCTCCCACCAGTACATGCAGAACTGTCCAACGGTATTGGCGCATGCTTGGAGCAGATTTCCTCTATCCCTCACGCCATTGGTCCAGGTGGCACACTCGACTAGAATACCACGACCGGCCTATCACTTGTGGAGAGTTGCCATCACATGCACTCAACCGAGCTATGCACCGCCGGACTGTCCCTTGCGAAGGGGCCAAAGGGCGATACTCAAAGCCGAGCTGACATTGATCGGTTCATTAGGCTAACCGGTTGTGAGGTATGCCGGCCTCCACCCGTCCTACCTTTATTCTCGGTCACACGAAGCCCACTTATCTCGGCTGGTCGGTCAGAAGCGTGCCGGCCCTAACCGCGTCCACAGTCTAGCCCAAGTTGCTCTTAGCTTGGTCATCAGACACTGCTACGCGCTCGGTCGCGTTATAGGTCGGCCAGGCATTGGTTCGTGTCTGGCCGGTCTTCTGCTCGGTGGCGTGCGGTTCGTCATGATCAGCGTTATCGTAGCTCGGCCGTACTAACGCGCAAATCTCCCCTCTCACAGAGCTTGTTAGAAGAAGAAAAAACCAACTGTACTAACAAAAATGCTTTATGTGGTCTTTTTGCCTCCTCCCTTGGAGATGCTTCAACATATATAAAAGCTGGTTTCAGTTCTGCCTTAAACCAAGTGATTGGTCTTAAAACTCTCTACATTAAGATTAAGTCAAATTTTGAAGATTTAAGGAGGAGGACAAGTGGCAATGTAAGAAGGCGAAAGTTATATGAGTAGTTAGATGATGGTTAATATAAGTTTTTTCCTACATTTCTTCCTATAAATTGTCATTGATGGCTCTATTGTAAGGATCACCAGCAAATCAATACATGACTTGATTTTTTTTTTTTTTTTTTTTTCTATCTTAGGAGTAGAGCAAATCTACATAGGAGTAGTTTAAACTTAGATAGGAGTAGTCTTAATGTACTTATAACTTGATAGTTCATTCAATCATTTACATCATCATATTCCTTTTCTCTTTCTATTTTTCTTATTTGTGTTGCCATTATTTTTACTCCAATGAAGTCCTTGAATTTTCAAGGCATAGAATCTCATCACAACTACTTGATCATTGTATTATTTGGTGAGATTTTGGTTAAAGCTTTGATCTAAGCCTAACAAAAATTTTACTAAGAGAGGCATAAGCATATCATCCGTATATGACAAGCCTTTGCCCTTGAGCCAAGTCGCACTTTTAGTTGAATAATTCAAATAATAACATAAATGATGGAAGAATTTTCTCCTTTCCATAATCAATCAATCCCTGTCAATCAGTCTTAGCTCTTTGATATTTGAAAAGTACTCTAGTTTTCGATAAATTTGCAAGACTACTTCTTCATCAATTGATAAATTTGGTCTTAAACTTCTACAAAAGACAAGTATTGAACCACGTGAGATGTTTGCTTGATAGCAAAAGGGCTAACCCTTGAAGTGGTGTGTTTTCATGAGGTGTTAGTTTTAGAAGGCTTGGATTTTCATTGAGGAGTTGTTTGATGTAACGACCCTATCACGTATAATGACTAGTACTTGGATAGTTAAGAGGATTTGAAATTTAAGTGTCGATTATTATAATTTAACCTGGGATTCACGAAAAGTATGGAGATTGATTCATTTAAGGTTCTATTAAGTGTTTATTTTGGGAATTGGAAATTAAGGGTCCAAATGGTTTAAAGAAGTGAAATTAAGAAGTTGAGTCAATTTAATCTTAATTATGGACCCATTTGGGAGTTTAATTAAATATTCGTTCCAGTTTAGTAAAATTAAGGTTCAATTAATTAGATCCAAATTGGAGTTAATTAAGCTAATTAAATTATGAAGATTGAGAATTGTGATTATTACGAATTAAATTTATTTATGGGGTGTCCTATTTGAATATGTAATTTAATTGACGGAAACTTGGAGTTTGATCAGAAATTGAAGACCTAAATGATTTAAGAAACTAAAATTGAGATTGGAAATAAGTTTAATTTAATAATTGAAGCCTTTTGGGTTATGAATGAAAAATCTGATTTGGATTGATAAATTTAAATATATTTAATTAGGTTCTAATAGAAGTCAAATAGATTAATTAAATTATGAGAGATTTATGATTTGTTACAATTAATTTAATTATGTGTTAATCAGTATTTATTTAGATTAAGTGTTGCCTAATTAAGTTAATTTTAATCATGAATTGAATGGTGAAATTTGAGGGTGTATGTACTAAGCAATCTGTGTGTGTGTGCGCGCATGTGAATGATGTGTTGGTATTCAAGGGTGAGTGCACGTGTGCAGTGTAAGGATTGGTGTGTGTGTATATGAGGAGAGAGTAGGCAACTCTTTTTTTTTATTTATTACTTACTGGAAGCACTCTTGTGCTGGCGTGAGATTGAAATCAAGAGAGTGTAGCTTCATCTTTGTGTGGGCAACCCGTGAGAGAGAACCAAGAGAGAAGGGAGAAATTTCAGCTCAAGAAGCGAAGAAACTAAGGAAAGAGAAGCTAGGGAAAGTAAAGAACTAAAGAAAAGTTCAAGAATTTGCCAAGAAATTCATCAATTTGAAGACTTAAGGTAAGAAATTGAGACTTAAATTTTGTAGATGGTTTATTTACAAGCTGAAATTGAGGGGTAATTGGGTTTAATTTCATGACATGAGAAAAGAATGTAGAAGGTTTTTGTTAAGTTTGACAATTAAGTAATTGATGTTGTGATTAAATATTTGAGTTTGATTTTCTTCATCCTTCACATATTTGAAGTTTATCATTACATGCATGGTAAGTTTTCAAGATTTTAGAATTTAATTCATATTTTAAAGTTTTTGAGCTTGAGATTAAATTGTGATATAAATTAAGAAGTCAAATTATAAATTGAGCTAGATGATGTAAAATTGGTTGGATTTGATAAGTGTTTTATACATGCATTATGGATTTTAAGGAATTTAAGGTAAACAATTTCATGTTTTAAAGAGAAGAAGGAAAAAAAATTATAAGAAAAATCAAGTTTATGGAAAATTAAACATTGATTTAATTTTGAATATAGAAAATTAATCAGTTTTAATCTTGTAAGAGGGGCTAATTTGAGCCCACTAAATTATTTAGGCCCAATAGCCCAAGATTAGTGGGCCCGAATTTATCGCAAGTCCAAGAATCGGTGGGCCCAGATTTATCGCCATCAATCCTATAACTTCAATTTCATGTACATTAATGCTGTGTTTGGTTGGGGGATTTAAGGAGGGATTTGGAAAGGGAAATGGAAAAGGTAGGTGGAATGTGAATAAATCATGCCTATATTTCACATAGTTTCACACACCTTTTCCCTTTCTCTTTCCAAATCTCTCTCAAAATCCTCCAACCAAACACAGCATAAAAGGAATTAGTAAAATGGTATAGGAATTGAATTAGATTCAAAACCATAGAAGTTAATTTGAAAATAACCATTTTGGGTTTGAATTTATTTGTCTTATATGAAATTAAGTATCAATCACACATGCATCATGCAATTTCAAGAATTAGAAAGCCTAATTTATATCTTAGAATTGTGGGTTGATATTAATAAGATGAATTAAAACTAAATTTGGGCAATTGGAACATGATTTTGAATGAATGTTTTCTAATTGGAAGTGTTTACTAAATCATACAGTGGTTCTCCATTTTTATATATCAAAAATACATGTTTTGAGGCTTTGATTACCAAAATTGAATTTAAATTGCAATTCTGGAATTTTCAGAATTTACGTTGTCCGCTCGAGCGAGGAAAGTTTCGCTCGAGCGTTGAAATCGAGCTCCCAGAAGTTTTCAAATTTTACAGTCCGCTTGAGCGACCAAAGTAGCGCTCGAGCGGAGACCCATTTTCGGCATATTTTGGAAAATTGCATTTGGTTCACATTTTTATTCTCATCTCTTTCCAAGGCATTCTAGACATGATTTATGACTCAATAAAGATTAATAAGCTACCAATCAACATGGATTAGTTAGTTAAAGAATGAATCATTGATCTAGTGGTAATTGTTTAAGAAGCCAAGTAAAAGATCAATCTATTTGGAAGAAGGACTTAGTAATGAAAGAATATGTGAAATAAGAACCTGACTTATTTGAATGAGAAAGAATCAGCGTAGTAGAACTTCGGACTATTTAGATGGAAAAAACACTAAAAAAGTCGAGTTTGATCAAGGAAGGTATTTCAATGTGTTTATGTTATATGCTTGTGTAGGTCATGCGCCATTGTCTGTCTGATTTATCTGATATGTCCGGTCTATCTGATTTGCTTCTGCGGCTATCTGTGAGTAATAACTTAGTAAAGTTATGTTCAACTGTATTTATTTTCTGTGTGATAAAATGAGATCTATTTTCTGAAATGATATGTTCTGTACAATGAATGATTGTCCAATTTTCTGATATGTATTCGTGACATCCTCAGCATCATGTGATATCTGTTAGCTGTTACCCGGTATCGGAGGTTCCTTTATAGAACTTATTTCTGTCTGCACTCTGTTACCCGTACCGGAGGCCCTGTCACGGGGACTCAGCTTCTGTTCTGTTACCCGGATCCGGATGTTCCTTTATAGAACTGGTTATTCGTAACCTCACGTGTATACGTTCTGTTCTGTTCTGTTAATGCTAATGGATGTATCACGTATGTTTGCGCATGACTTATGATTTCTGTCTGTATATGATCTGGACAAATTATGATTTTGATATGAAACTGAATTATAATTTTTGAATCTGTACGGACTCATTCATTGAAACCTCTTTACTCTGTTATTGTTCACTGAGCTTTCGCTCACAGTTTATATTATGTATGTAGGTGAGCCAGTGCGTGATCAAGGCCAGAGTTGACGGCCTTCATTTCTGTTTTTGTCAGCCAACCGTTGTGCCTCCCGTGGAGGTTCCAGATATGTCAAGTGATTGTTGCTATGTGATTTAAAGTTTTAGTTCTGTCTTCTTGTTTGGTTAAATAAGTCTTGTGTATTTTATAAAAGAGGCTAAGTCTTTTTGTCTGATCTGTATGTATATTATGACAACTTGAAGGTAATGTGTATAGGTGTATATAAAAGTTTAAAATTTTTCTGACTCATATAAGTCTGCACAGCTCAATAGACGTTGTATATTTGTTATTTGCTTCCCCTAGCCCCTAATATTATGTTAATCTGTCTCAGAGGCCTTCGGTAATCCTAGGATTACTGGCCGGTTACGATGCTAAATCTATAGGGGCGGGTTTAGATCGTGACATTTGAAGTGAAGAATGTGTCCTGATTTTGCAGTTGTATAGTCTCTGATCCATTGTGGGTTTTCTAGTAAGGCGATAAGATTTGGATTGATGTGGGGATGCTTTTATAAGTTTTTAATCTTTTACGTTTGTTATAAAATGTCAGCACATTGGCCTCCAGAGTTTATAATATTTGATGCCATTATTTAGGTGTAGTTGACTTGGACAAAGTTGCCAGTTTGGCATTTGTCTGGAGGAATTAGACCATCCCCGGTTCTTAAAAACAATTTCATCAAATTTAATTGAAAATTTTGATTACGAACTTGATTTGATATTAAATACTTCAATATCTTTTTTTTTCATCGACGGTTTTGAAAAAAAAAATCCAAACTCACACTAAAAACTTGTTTTAATCATTTTTTATGGGAAAAAAAAAACATCTCAAATCCTAACTTCTCCTTTAAAAAAAATTTAATTTAATTTAAGTAAAAACATGGCTATTAAAAATTTGGTAAAAGATTTGGTTCATCATTGATTTGATGAAAAAATTATCTTTCCCGCGATTTGATTTGGAATTGATAAAATGGTTGGAGTATATTTTTAGTATTTTTTCACCAAATTTAAATCTGATGAAACAATTGATGAAGAATTGAAAATGCTCGTCCGAGGGATGCAGATTAGATTAGGGGAAGTGTCACGACCCAAACCTGTCCCTATAGGTTTAGTGTCGTAACCGGCCAGTAATCTTTGGATTACCAAAGGTCTCTTAACAGAATGACACATGATAAGGGGCTGCCGAAGCAATTATAAAATTACACATTGTCCATAGAGCTGTGATAACGCATATAAGACGGAAATTTTCAAAACAAACTTATATACAAATATATATAAATATGATGTCGTAAATACATTAGTCTTACGTCACCTGTATGCACAGATGTAATCAAAAAGAAACTTATCTCTATATACAGATAAGCAAAAACAAACTACAAAACATCTTTGTCAGGTTCACAAAACTTAACGTCTTCAAAAAGGGAATCTCCTCGGGAGGCACAGTGGTTGGCTGACTCAACACTCCAGGTAGCAACTTAGGCCTGGTCACGCGCTTGCTCACCTACATACATAAAATAAATAGTGAACGAGAGCCTAGTGAATGATAACAGAGTAAAGGGTTTTAATGAATCCATGACAGATTCATAAATCAGAGTTCATATCAAATATAGATTTATAATCATGTTCTTGTTCAAACTACATACAGAAACTAGAGTTCATGCTTAATCATACGTGGTACATGCATTAGCGTTAACATGCTTGTTAGTTCCTTTAAGGAACCTCCGGTACCGGAAACTTGTAACTTGCTTGAACCACGATATTATTATCCACGAGCAAGGGCCTTGAAAACCACGGTATTATTACACCCGGGTAAGGGCCATGGGAACTACGGTATTATTACCTTCGGGCAAGGGTCTTATACTTGTAAACCATGGTCTTATTACCCTTGAGCAAGGACCTTGTGCTAAGGATGCCACAAATACATTTCAGAAATTTAGACAATCATTCATTCATTCAAAACATCATATTTCAGAAAATTGTTCATTTCATAGCATCAAAAAATAATTAAAGTTAAACATAACTTTACAGAGTTATTATTCACAAATGGCTCCACTTGCAGAACAGACAAATCAGATAACTTGTGGCGCGCGACCTACACACACATAGCAGAAACATATAATGAAACACACACTCGGTTGATACTTAACTTCTTTCGTTTTATTCTTAGTGTGTTCCTAAGTCTTAACTTCTTATTGAGTCTTACTCATGGCCTAGGAATGCCTAGGATGCGATGTGGATGCCAAAATGCATTCCAGAACCCTTAACATAACTTACTGAAAACAAGGGTCCCGTTCGAGCGTAGCATCCCTTGCTCGAGCAGACATGCAAATATGTGAGGGTCCGCTTGAGTACAACTTCATTCGCTCTAGCGGTTTGCAAACTTAGAAAAAGTACTGGTTATGTGATTTTCACGCTTGGCGGACGCTCGACGGTCACTCGAGCGTGAGACTCAGGACCTCACTCGAGCGCAAATCTTGTCGCTCAAGCAGTCTACAAAAACACGAAAGTTTTGCGTGCTCACATTTCACGTTGGTGCGGACTTCGGGTCGCTCAAGCGGAAATGTAAAATCACACAGTGGTCGATTGAGCATAGATTCTACCGCTCGAGCAGAAGTGCAGAATCTGTAATTTCTAAATTGCACTCCCAAGCTCCAAACTTGAACTACACACTTCAAAACTCATCTTTTTGGGCCAAATTTCTAGAAAACATTTAGAAACTTGTGAATTATTATGATTTGAAAATCATTTCACTAAATCAAGGCCCCAAAGCATGCCAATTGACCAAAACTCCAACTTGAAATTTATGAATGTGCCATGAACATGACATGCATGAATTATTTTGAGCTTAAGCTTTCCAAAACATGATCAATTAGGGTCAAAAGGTAAGAAATGTGATGAATTCTTGAAACCAAGTTAAGATAGACACATATATGTGAAAATTCTTTAGAATTCTACTCAAAACACCATGATATATGGATGCATGCATGATATGGTTGATATCTCTTCATTCTTAGTTCAATTCTTGCATTATCCATCATAATTCTCTAGAGTTCATGTCTTACACTTCATAATTGTTCAATCTAGGGGTTGAATTCTTGCCTAGGCTTGTCAAGATAAGAGCTATAAGCTTGATTCTTGCGTTTCTAAGTCCAATTTCTTCAATTTCTAGCAAGTTCTTTGGTTGAGCTCAAATCTCTCATTTCTCTCCCTCTCTCACGTTTGTTTGCTTGTGTAGGCTCAAAGTGTATTGAAATAAAGGAAAAAGGTTGAGTGGTGTTACAGTTGGTGCCTTATATAGGCTTGGATAATCGTGTAATTAAATTGTTGATCAAACTAATCAAGTAGACATTAAATTATTCTAATTTAATCATTCCGAATTGAATTTTAATTAAAATTCCCATAATGTTCTAAAAATTCCAACTAACACATAAATCAAGTCAATTTCGTGATCAGATGTCGATAGGGCCTTCAATTCGTAAAATGAAACAGAAACGGAAACATATATTTCTACGATAAATAGATATAAGTATAATCATGCAACACACACATGCAATTAATTTAGAATTTCACCTTAATTACTGATTAGACTTCTTTGATCATGATTTAACGTTAATTAAAGGTCGGGGTTGTTACAGTCTTTCCCCTTTAAAGAGTTTGGCCCTTCAAACTGAAGTTACCTTTATTTTTGTCACAACCCAAACCGGCCGGTAATCCGTGATTACCGAAGGCCTGTTTAACAATAATGACAAAAATACAATATAGAGGGGCTGGCGGAAGCCAATCAATGATAAGATGATGTCCAATGAGCTGTGACATCCTGAATGAGAAAAACTTTTGTAGATATAACCACTTTAATAGCCATAGATATATATATATACACCAAAGAAACATATACAAAGTAGCATATGGATTAGGGACATAATCCCCTCATCATAACCGCACAGTCCAAAGTCTTACACATTTATTACACTTAACAAAAAGGGTGGATAGGAACACCCAAAAGCCTTGGCTCGTGCAGACTCGGAACCTCGAAGTGAGGCACAATGGTTGGCTTAACAAAACAGGAGTTTAAGTCGGCACCTCTAGCTTTGGTCTGGTGCCTGGCCACCTACATATATATATATAAACTGTGAGCCATAGCCTAGTGAATAACAAATGTGTAAAGAGGTTAAGAATGATGTCCTTACAGTCTTTGAAACAATCGATTAGCATTAGAACATTTTCAATCAATATCATTCAATTCAATCAATTCGAATCATCATATTCGTAGGTCATACGTGCTACATCCAATAGCAACAATACACTAGGTCTTAAAAGACCGAACAATCAATTGATGGCCATCATACAATAGTTCCAAGATTTGGAACTGACAGAGATCTCTGTAACAATAACGATATCAATAACAATAACAATCACAATACACTATGAATGCCACGAATACAATTCAAAATAGGATCATCATTTAATCGATAAAAAGTATCATTTCAGAAAGCAATATGATTTATCAATCTGAAAATAAATAGGATTGAACATATCTTTACAACATTGTTGCTCATAGAGAACAGGGCTATAAGTAAGCTATTCAGCTTTCTAGAGGCGCGTACCCTACACAGTTACAGAACGAACGCAGACTAAATTACACATCCCACACATTGATAACTTGGTCCTTTCTACTTGGGTTGATGTGATTCTACTACGTTATCTCCATTAAGATGTCTTAAACATGGCCTAGGATGGGAAGAGAATGCAAAAATGTACTTGAAAATATTTTTCAAAATTTGCTGAAAATAGGGGGTCTCGCTCGAGCGTGGATTCCTTCGCTCGAGTGAGCATACCGAATGTGAGTGGTCGCTTGAGCGTAGACTCTTTCACTCGAGCGGTCTGCAAAAATGTGAAAAGTTCTGGTTGCTTGAAATCTTTGCTTGATGCTCACTTGATGCTCGCTCGAGCATGAGATACAGTTCCTCGCTCGAGCGCAAGTCTCGTTGCTCGAGCGTGCTTCTGCACACGCAAAAATTCTGAGAGCTTATAATTTGCGCTCGAGCCAGCCTTCTATTGCTCGAGCGAGAGTATGAAAATGCAGGTGGTTGCTCGAGCGTAGAATCTTTCGCTCGAGCGAGGAAACAGAATTCTAGGTTTTCCAGATTTGTTCCCAAAGTTCAAACCATGGATTTAACATGCCAAAACTCATCCTTTTGGGCCAAAATTCTGGAAAACACTTAGAAACTCATAATACTTCATGATTTAAAAATCATTTCTTAAAATCAAAGCCCAAAAGTATGCCAATTGTACACAAAATCAACTTGAAATGGAAGAACATGGTGTAATTATGCCATGCATGTACTTATTTGAATTCATGACCTCCAACACATGATCATATGAGTTATTCTTTCCAAAAACATAATGAATTCTTAGATTACAACTATAATATGAACATGCATGTGAGAATTTCATGAAAACAACTTCAAAATTCCATGATATGGCCATGCATGCATGAATTAATTCTCAAATCTACTCTTTAAACTATTTCTTGACTTTAGTCCCTAATTTCCATGAATCCATGCATTAAACAACTTCAATTCAAAATTAAAAGGGTAGATTCCTACCTTAAGTCTTGAATTTCCAAGTGTGGTTGCTCAATCTTCCAAATCGTCTCCAATTTCCTCTAAATTTCAAGCAATTGTCTAGTTGAATTCAATTTCCTCCTATTCTCTCTCTCCCTCACCTTTTTATGCATGAAGGTGGAGGCTAATGGTGTGCCAAACAAGTATGAAATAAGAACAAAACAATGGTCTTGAGGAAATCCACTAAATGGCAAACATGTAAATAACTTAAACTAAATCAATTAGCATTATTTATTCTAATTTAATTGCTCCAAATCAAATTTCAATTAAACCTACCACAAAATTATATAATTCCTAATTAGCATATAACACAAGTCAATTTCTGAATCAGTCGCTGATAAAGCTGTCAATTCGCAAATTGAAATCAAAACATGAACAAGTCTTTCTATATCAAACAGATAAAAATGCAATTAAAACAACACACTTACATAATTAATTTAGGATTTCATCTTAATCATTTACTTATTATGCTTAATCATGAATTAGCGTTAACCATGAGTCGGGTTGTCACAATTTTGGAAGAATGTCGGGTCTAACGGAAACAAATTCGAATATCTCTTTGCCATATATTCTTCTGTTTCCCATGTAGCATAAGTCCCTCCATGATTTTATCAATCAACTTTCACCAATGGAATTTCCTTATTCCTCAATCTTTTGATTCTACGGTCCACGATCTGAATTGGTCTTTCCTCATAGGTGTAGTCATCTTTCAAAAGCACATGTGTCGGCTCAATAACATGTAACGGATCTCTTAAATAATCCCGAAGCATTGAAACATGAAAAACGCTGTGCATATTTTCCATAACTAGAGGCAGGGCTACCTGATACGTCACCGGGTTAATTTTCTCAAGGATTTCATACGATCCAACATATCTCGGTGCTAACTTGCCTTTCATTCTAAACCGTGTTTGGCCCTTCATCGGAGTTACTTTGATAAATACTTGATCCCCGACTTCATATTCTCTGTCTCTTCTTTGCATATCAGCATAACTCTTTTGGCGGCTTTGTGCAGTTTTCAATCTTTGTTGAATCAATTTCACATTTGCAGTCGTTTTTTGCACGAGTTCTGGTCCCAACAAAGGTCTATCACCTACCTCAGCCCAACATATTGGAGATCGGCATTTTCTACCATACAAAGCTTCGTAAGAATCCATACCGATACTCGAATGGTAGCTGTTATTATACACAAACTCGGCCAACAGTAAGTAGGTTTCCCAACTGCCTTGAAAGTCTAGGGCACACATCCGTAACAAGTCTTCCAACGTTTGAATGGTCCATTCGAATTGGCCATCTGTCTGTGGGTGATAAACACTGCTTAGTCTCAATTCAATTCCTAGAGCCTACTGTAGACTCTGCCAGAATCTTGAAGTGAACTTAGGATCTTTGTCAGATACAATAGATAATGGCACGCCATGTAATCTCATAATCTCATTAACATACAAGTTAGCCAATTTATCCGTATTATACAAGGATTTGACAAGGAAGAAATGTGCAGACTTAGTCAAATAATCAACAAATACCTAGATAGAGTCCATACCTCAAGGAGAGCAAGGTAATCCCATAATGAATTCCATCGTGATATGTTCTCATTTCCATGCCAGTATTGGAAGCGTTTGTAGCAAACCAGTGGGTCGTTGATGTTCAGCTTTAACTTGTTGGCAGTGCAAACATCTAGCCACAAAATCTGCAATCCACTTTTTCATTCCCGACCACCAGAAATTCTATTTCAAGTCATGATACATCTTTGTATTTCCTAGATGCATAGCAAATTTCGAATTGTGAGCTCTAGTCATGATGCGTTTCCTCAAATCAAAACAATCCGACACACAAAGGCGATTTTGAAATCTTAACACATCATTTTCAATCACGAACCCGTGCCTCGATTTTGAGTCAATTTCATCAAAAATTTTCTTCCAGAACTCATCTTCATGTTGTTTCTCTTTAATCTCTTCAATGATTGCAGGTTGAGTAGAAATGGTGGCTAAGATCCCGCCCTATTCCCACAGTACAATTTCAATTTCATTATTTTCTAGATCATATATTAACTCCTTTTGACCAGTGAGTAAGGATGACAAATTACCCATGGATTCCCGGCTCAAGGCATCTGCAATGGTATTGGCTTTTCCCGGATGGTACAAGATTTGCAAGTTGTAATCCTTGATTAACTCAAGCCACCGTCTCTGTCTTATGTTCAACTCTTTTTGAGTGAAGAAATATTTGAGACTTTTATGATCTGTATATACTTCACAAGTTACTCCATACAGATAATGGCGCCAAATTTTCAAAGCAAATACCATAGCTACTAATTCAAGGTCATGGGTTGGATAGTTCTTTTCATGAGGGTGAAGTTGTCGAGAAGCATAAGCAATCACTTTTCCATTTTACATTAACACACACCCCAAGCCTTTATAGGACACATCACTATAAATTTGAAATCCATCAGTACCATTAGATAAGGTCAAAATTGGTGCAATTACTAACCTAGTCTTTAACTCTTGGAAAGCAGTCTCTCTTTGATTAGTCTAATCAAACGGCATAGTTTTCTGTGTCAATTGTGTGAGTGGCAAAACAAGTTTGAAGAAATCTTTCACAAATCTACGATAGTAGCCTGCAAGTCCCAAAAAACTTCGAACTTTCGATACATTTGTTGGTCTAGGCTAGTCCACAATAGCTTCAATTTTCTGTGGGTCAATGGAGATACCATTCTTGTTGATTACATGCCCCAGAAATGCCATACTGTCAAGCCAAAATTCACATTTGAAAATTTTTGCATATAGCTTCTTCTCCCTTAGGGTTTGTAAAGAAATTCTCAAATGATTCTCATGTTTTTCCCTGCTTTTAGAATAAATCAATATATCATCGATAAACACAACAATAAACTCATCAAGGAATTGTTTGAACACTATTCATTAAGTCCGTGAATGTTACAGGTGCATTAGTTACCCCAAATGGCATGACTAGGAATTCATAATGTCCATATCTAGTTCTGAATGCAATTTTCTCTACGTCTTCTATCTTGACCTTTAACTGGTGATACCCAGATCTAAGGTCAATTTTAGAAAACACTTAGGCTTCTTGAAGTTGATCAAACGGGTCATTTATTCGGGGTAGTGAGTACTTATTCTTGACAGTTACTTTATTCAACTCTTGGCAATCAATACATAGTCTCAAAGACCCGTCTTTCTTTTTGATGAATAACACTAGGGCACCCCAAAGTGTAGTGCTCGGGTGGATAAACTTCTTGCCTAATAGTTCTTAGAGTTTGAGTCTTTAATTCTTTCAGTTCAGAAGTGGACATTCTCTATGGGGTCTTGGAGATAGGTTGTGTTCCAGGTACTACATCAATAGTAAACTCAATTTCCCTATTAATTAAGTCCCCAGGTAGGTCAGTAAGAAATACATCAGGAAACTCACGGACTATAGGTATCGTTTCCACATTAGTGCTATCTGAAGATACAGTTAATACACAACACAAGTAGCCCCGACAACATTTCCTTAACTATTTCCTAGCTTTCATAATTGAGATCAAATATGGTAGAGAAACTATCCCATTTCTAGTAAAAATAAACTCAGGCATACCAGGTGGTCTAAATACAACAGATTTACTCACATAGTCGATGGTGGCACAGTATTTAGTCAACCAATCCATACCCAGAATACAATCAAAATAATCAATGTTTAAGGGCAATAAATCAACGCACAATGTCATGTCACCAATCATAATATCACATGATGAATAAACATAAGCACATATCATAGAATCCCAAGTCGGTGTAGCCATAGATAGTAAACAGTTCATGGGTTCTAATGATCTAGCTAATTTTCGAGAAAAAGCATGCGATACAAATGAATACATGGAACCAGAATTAATCAGTACATAGGCATTCTGAGCACATATAGAGATTATACCTGATACCACTGACTCAGTGTTCTGTACATTCCCAGGCGCTAATGCAAGGACTCGGCCTTGTCTCAAAGTTTCTCCTCCAGTATTGGCTCTTACATTGGTTATTGGTGCAGGAGCAGACCCGGCTGAACTTGTCACTGGACGGGTAGTCGTGTTGAGTCTCATTGGACAATCTCTAATCATGTGATCTGTCTTGCCGCATCGGAAACAAGCACCAGATGCACGGTGACACATGCCCTTATGCTTCCTTCCACATTCGGGACAAACTAACATAGACCCACTATTTTGACTTGAACAACTTGAAGACCCAATATTTTGCTTCTTCAAAAATGATCGACCTTTCTTGAAATTGAATTTGGCCCTTTTACCCCTCCATTCACTTGTTGGAATTGTAACGTGTTTCTTTGCTGCTAGTATGGCCTCTGCCATCAATGCCCTATCAAGTACCTCCATATAGGTAGGCAATTTCAATACACTTACTCGATCATACATATCTAGGTCTAAGCCCCTTTCGAATTTTCGGACCTTCTTATAATCTGTATCGACCATATGAGGAGCAAATCTGGCCAACTTGGTAAACTTAACCTTATACTCGACTACAAACATCCTGCCTTGCTTCAATTCTTGAAATTCAGAAACTTTCCGATCCTGAAAATACTGAGGAAAATACTTGTCATAGAAGGTCACATTAAATTGAGCCCATGTCATATTCCCATTGCTATTCCGGATCAATAACCACCATCTTCAGGCTTTGTCTTTCAGGGTGTAGGTGGCCAAAAAGACTTTTTGGATCTCTGAACAAGGAAACACTTTGAATAATTTCTTCATTTCCAACAACCATGTTTTAGCCTTTAATGGTTCAATACCACCAAGGAAAGTCGACGGTTTCATCTTCATGAATTTTTTAGTGAGGTTGATTATATCATTGTTTTCTGGTTCAATTTGCACCGACGGAGGTGGAGGTGGTAAAGGTTGTTGCCTCAATTGTTGTGTCATTGCTTCGGTCAAGGCTGTAAGCATCTGTTCTATTCTGTTCATTCAGGCCTCAAAAGATTCACTTGTATCATTTCCCTTTGCCTTCTCCATGTTGCTATAAAGAGACAAGATAATAATAAGCATAGGAATAATCTTGTTCATTTTTTTACATTTCATTTGTTTAAGTTCAAATTAGCATACACTCACACATGCAGATGAAATGTCACTAATTCTTTTCTAGGACATCATCTAGCTTGTATGGACTTGTGTGTGTGGTATTACACGTGCCCTAATACCACTCTGTCATGATCCAAACATGCCCCTATAGGTTTAGAGTCGTAACCGGCCAGTAATCATTGGATTACCAAAGGTCTCTTAACAGAATGACACATGATAAGGGGCTGCAGAAGCAATTATAGAATTACACATTGTCCATAGAGCTGTGATAACGTATATAAGACGAAAATTTTCAAAACAAACTTATATATAAATATATATAAATGTGACGTCGTAAATACATTAGTCTTACGCCACCCATATGCACAGATGTAATCAAAAAGGAAACTTATCTCTATATACAGATAAGC
The DNA here is from genome assembly GCF_004153795.1 of Camellia sinensis. Lineage (NCBI taxonomy): Eukaryota > Viridiplantae > Streptophyta > Magnoliopsida > Ericales > Theaceae > Camellia > Camellia sinensis. The sequence continues at coordinate 1,222,819 of NW_021025358.1, read as the reverse complement.
AAAAACAAACTACAAAACATCTTTGTCAGGTTCACAAAACTTGACTTCTTCAAAAAGGGAACCTCCCCGGGAGGCACAGTGGTTGGCTGACTCAACACTCCAGGCAACAACTTAGGCCTAGTCACGCGCTTGCTCACCTACATACATAAAATAAATAGTGAGCGAGAGTCTAGTGAATAATAACAGAGTAAAGGGTTTTAATGAACGATGTCCATGATAGATTCAGAAATCAGAGTTCATATCAGATATAGATTTATAATCATGTTCTTGTTCAAACTACATACAGAAACTAGAGTTCATGCTTAATGATACATGGTACATCCATTAGCGTTAACATACTTGTTAGTTCCTTTGAGGAACCCCCGGTATCGGAAACTTGTAACTTGCTTGAACCACGATATTATTATCCACGGACAAGGGCCTTGAAAACCACGGTATTATTACCCCCGGGCAAGGGCCGTGGGAACTACGGTATTATTACCCCCGAGCAAGGGTCTTATACTTGTAAACTATGGTATTATTACCTTCGAGCAAGGGCCTTATGCTAAGGATGCCACAAATACATTTTAGAAATTTAGACAATCATTCATTCATACAAAACATCGTATTTTAGAAAATTGTTCATTTCATAGCATCAAAAAATAATTAAAGTTAAACATAACTTTACAGAGTTATTACTCACAGATGGCTCCACTTGCAGAACAGACAAATCAGATAACTTGTGGCGCGTGACCTACACACATATAGCATAAACATATAATGAAACACACACTTTGTTGATACTTAACTTCTTTTGTTTTATTCTTAGTGTGTTCCTAAGTTTTAACCTCTTATTGAGTTTTACTCGTGGCCTAGGAATGCTTAGGATGCAATGTGGATGCCAAAATGCATTCCAAAACCCTTAACATAACTTGTTGAAAACAAGGGTCCCGCTCGAGCGTAACACCCCTCGCTCGAGCGGACATGCAAATATGTACGGGTCCGCTCGAGCGCAATTTTATTCGCTCGAGTGGTCTGCAAACTTAGAAAAGTTACTGGTTGTGTGATTTTCACTCTTGGCGGACGCTCGACGGTCGCTCAAGCGTGAGACTTAAGACCTCACTCAAGCGCAAATCTTGTCGCTCAAACGGTTTGCAAAAACATGAAAGTTCTGGGAGCTCGCATTTCATGACATGCATGTGATGAATTAGGGTCAAAAGGTAAGAAATGTGATGAATTCTTAAAACCATGTTAAGATAGACACATGCATGTAAAAATTCTTTAGAATTCTACTCAAAACACCATGATATATGCATGCATGCATGATATGGTTCAATTCTCTTCATTCTTAGTTCAATTCTTGCATTATCCATCATAATTCTCTAGAGTTCATGTCTTACACTTCATAATTGTTCAGCCTAAGGGTTGAATTTTTACCTAGGCTTGTCAAGATAAGAGCTAGAAGCTTGATTCTTGAGTTTCTAAGTCCAATTTCTTCAATTCCTTGCAAGTCCTTTGGTTAAACTCAAATCTCTCATTTCTCTCCCTCTCTCACGTTTGTTTGCTTGTGTAGGCTCAAAGTGTATTGAAATGAAGGAAAAAGGTTGAGTGGTGGTACAATTACTGCCTTATATAGGTTTGGATAATAGTATAATTAAATTGTTGACCAAACTAATCAAGTAGACATTAAACTATTCTAATTTAATCGTTCCGAATTGAATTTTAATTAAACTTACCATAATGTTCTAAAAATTCCAACTAACACATAAATCAAGTCAATTTCATGATCAGATGCTGATAGGGCCTTCAATTCGCAAAACGAAACAGAAACGGAAATTGATATTTCTACGATAAACAGATATAAATACAATCATGCAACACACACATGCAATTAATTCAGAACTTCACCTTAATTACTGATTAGACTTATTTAATCTTGTATTAACGTTAATTAAAGGTCGGGGTTGTTACAGGAAGTGTGGAGCTTACTATTTAGATTTTGTCTCCAATTCTTCTCAATTCAACACGTATTTGGATAGTTTTGCAATTATGTGTACATTGTTAATCCTCAAGACAGTGAACTATTAAATCTCATTCCTTGGAATCTTCCCAATACAATCCAATGGTTGTAAATAATCCTTCAAATCTTATCTTATATATCTTTTACTCTGCATTAACCAAACAATGTGGTGGTATTCAAAATTTCAAACTAGCTAGCTAGTCTAATCGTGACATTCTATGAGAGCCCAAGTAATGAACTTGGTGAAAAGCTTCATAACAAGATCAAATTATATGTAAGTAAACTCTTTTAGATTTTATTTCTTTTTGATAGTTCTATAACTAATAAATTATTGCTGTGTTTTTTGTTTCACTATTAAGTATAAAAAAAAACTCATAATTTTATCAATCTTTGAATTTCATGTGCCCACAGACTATTAACCCAAAATCGCCAGTTGAAGGCTCTTAGGGGGTTAGTCATTTAGGGACACGGGTATCGGAGCATCCGAGGTTTGAGACTTGTTTATGTTTCATTCATTCTTGAAGTTCTTTCATGGTGTAGTATATTTTGAAAATGTTTATTAAGTCCAGTCAAAGTGAACTTTTAAACAGCAAGTTGTCAATATTAAGATTAGAGCAATGCTATGTATCATGAAAATAATCATGAAAGTTTTGTGACCCTTGGATTACACTTAGAATAAAGCACCACGCACTAATCAAGGTAATTCAAAGATCATAGCACTTTCATGATCATTTTCGTGAAAAAATTTTCATGATCCCTAACTTTTCTCTTAAGATTAAGAGGACAAAAACCATTCATAGTCCTGTTTGGCTTCCACAAAAAAATGGGGCGGTAGAGTCATTATTATCTTCGACTGAACAAAAAAATTGGACCTTACTGGCCGTAGAAATCGCTGAAACAAAGTCAATTTGAGATGTATGCATATTTGCTAGAGATGTTATTCATCTTTTGACAAATTTGGTCTTGATCCTACAAAGCATATAAATCAAGAACAGAAAGCAAAAAAAAGAAGAAAGTTTCCGACTTGGAAAACTAAAGCTATTATAACACATGATACGAACAAAAGTCTGATTGGGCATAATAGCAATCAATCCTGTCGTGAAGGCGATACCAGTTGAAGACAGTGCAATATGTGTTAGCATAGTGGCACTAGCAAAGTAGTAAAAATAGTTTTCTTTGGCAATAATAGCTCCCCAGAAGAGTATGCAAGCTATAACCACAGAGCTGCTCATAGCAATGGAGTCCGAAACAAGGAACCATTTAAGGTATGGGCTCGATTGCAGAAGAGCTTGCCCTTGATCGGGGCCAACGTTGTTATTGAAGCCTCCGGGAATTGTGAAAGCAGCTGCAAATGTGAAGGTGGCGATTAGTGTGGCAACCATTAAGAGGGTGTGACCCATTTGCTTGTAAGTTCTCATTTTGTCAATAGTTGCTACTCCGTCCTCGATTGTGTTTGGGGAAATGTTTTATCTGGTGATCCATGTATTCTAGGACCAACATTGTCTCCAAATTCCTGAAGTCTAGATACAAAATACAAAGATAACCATGAGTATGATGCCATTCACCTTTATAATTACAGTTGCAAGTGAACAGAACTTTATTAGAGTTAGCGAACCGAGCTGAGTTTGAGCTAGAGCTAGATTTTTGAGCTCAATAAACAGACAAGCTCGGGTCAACTCATTTGCATCCTTATTTGTAATGCATACTTTTTGTACCTAGTAATGGTATGTGCAAACAATCAAATAAAATTGGGAATAAGATTCTCTCCAATCCACTAGTGCAGTTTGGGCCAGTTGGCTAATCACAGGTCCACTCTTGTAATCGAAGTTGTTCATATTGTGAGTCTATGTGTGTAGATCATCCCTACAAAAATCAGATTGTTTTGATAATTGTAACCAAATGATTTTACCTTGTTTGTATTTAGAAAAAAAATGGACGATAATTATGATTTTAAAAATAAACCATTGTCATTCATTTTATTTAATACAAACATGATAAAATCATGAATGTACAATTGTCGGGTCAATTTTTATTTTTCAGAAATGACTAGACTGTGGTGAATCTCACAAACCTAACTGGATGCTCCAATCTACTTTTGTTGACTGGTGAGAAGCCTCTCCCAAAAAAATTAATGTACCTAACTAAATATTTACATAAAAGAAATTATAAACACTACATATATAATTACCACTGGAAATCTCAAGTATGGCTCTGTACTTGACTCATTGTTGATGGATTTTTGGCCAATGTTTTTCTTGGCTCTTTGATCTACTCTATCATCCCACATTAAATAACGTGCTATCCAACTTTTTCCTTCTATGGTAGCCAAGTGTAAGGGTGTGTTTCCATCATTATCAGCTTGGTTTATAAGCCCTTCAAGCTCTGTTGTTTCTAAAATGTGCCTAACCACACCTAATTTTCCACCTAAGACAGCAATGTGAAGATTGTTTTGGCCTCTCAAGTCCAACAATTCTCCAGAATCGGGGCAATATCGACTGATCTCTTTAATTATATTTGTATGGACTCTATATGCTGCAACATGAAACGGTGATAGGCCCTCTTTATTGGACATGTATGCTATGTCAGTGTCAAGTTGAAGTAATCCTTGAACTGTCCTGTGGTCTCCCATAAATGCTGCGCAGTAGAGCGGGGTTATACCATGGTGATCGGCTTCTTTGATTAGTTTTGGGTTTGCTCTTACAAGGGCTTCAATGACATCTAAATGACACATATAAAGGAAGCTTGATTATGAACAGAACCAGATACACTGGTGAAATGTACATTGTTATGAAATCATATAGTTAGTCCTTTACTCGAGGTAAGTTGCATTCTTGTTGAATAATTTTTAGTAAATTACACCAGTGGTCCCTTCAGTTTGCCCCTTGTATTGTATCGATTTGATCCCTATAGTTTTATTTGAATCAATTTTGACCTTGAATTTTTCATATTATGTCAAATTAGTCTAATTGGTAACAATCCTTTAGAAATTGGACCGAAATCAAAGACCAAACCAATTTGTTCACAACTCCAAAAGTGATTGAGTGGTTACTGTCCAATTTAAATGGTCCATTCCCTTTTGGATTGGCCATTTTACCCATGATTTTTGTCAAAATTATTAGCAAATGTTATCAATTTGGTTAAATGAGAAAACATGAAAACTTGGAGGGCAAATTTAATGCAATTAAAACTATAGGGATTGAATTGACACAAGAGACAAATTACACGGACTACAGATAAAATAGGCCAGCCCAGGATTAACCTTCATAAAAAACTCAGCCACTCTGAGATTATGGTTCTTCACAGCCTCATGCAAAACTGTGTTGCCCCATTTATTTCTCATCCTCAGAATCTCAGTCTCTCTGTTTCCTCTGTTTTCAATGTCTCCATAAGATGAAGATAACATCTCGTTGACTAGAAAACTAACAATGGAGATGCGGCCAGCTCTTGCAGCAACATGTAGAGGCGTGTCTCCGTCCAAGTTCGGCTGAGCAAGGAGGGGCTGCTTGTTGGAGGTGACCCCATGTGAAAGGGGTGATCCTCATGCTGCAGGCCAATTATTGTTCCAACTCCATGCAAGCAAAGGAAGGACTTCCACCACAGGTGAAGTGAAGATCTAAGCTGGGCACTTCTCCATTCTCTTCCCGTTGTAGCCATTGTTGACTCTCACCATTAAAGAATGTAGAAAATGGTGGTGAGTTTGTCTCCTCTCCCTCACTCTCTGTGTATAAATAGAGACGGAAGGGAGAGAGGGTGATTTGTATCAGAAAAGAGAGAGTTGTGAGAAGTCTATGAGAGCTTTGAGTTGAGTTGAGTAGAGAGAGTGAGATACTCCTCATCTGTTTTGTATTTTGCTCCATTTTAGTGAAAATTCTCATTTCTGTCCGTTGATGTAGACATTAGGCCGCTCCACGTAAATATTGTATTCTCTGTGTGTGTGACATAAATTTTTGGGTGTTTGATCCTAACAAAGTGGTATCAGAGCTGGTTGAGTCTTTTTCAAAAAAACAAAGTCCATTTTTCAGAAATGCCCAGAAATCAAAGTGGTCGAAATCACTTTTGATCACACCACCTGAAAGCCCTTGACGAGACGAGCACAACGGTGAAAACCGTGTAAAAAACGGAGAACGGACGTCCTCGCACGCGCCACACCCGCTATGTGACGCCGTTCCCACGTGCTCCCACCCTCACACGCGCCAAACACGCTTCCAGAGGAAGAAGACGCGCGATTTCACGTGCAGACACGTGCCACACGTGCGCGCGCCAGACGACGTCATCCGCTGACATCACCCAAGCCGAACCGCCAGCCGACGCCGAGCTGGAGCCGATGACTAGCCGCGCCACTGACCAAACCGTTGACTCAGCTGCTAACGTCGCCTGATGCCAGCCAAATCGGAGAAATAATCTGGTGCTTCTCAGGCGCTCCAGAAGTCACCGATCTGAATCGTTCAACTTGTTTTGGCTTTATCTAAGCCATTTGAGGTCTGATTTGGGTGATCTAATAGTGCTTTCCAACTAATTGGAATATTTTGGGCACATCCGTATGGCCAGATTTTGCAAATTAGCTTTCAAAAATTTACAGTTTTTATTTTGGCAATCCGAAGTACTTTTCCGGCTAATTTGATCAGTCCGGACTTAATGACGAAGTTGATGGAGGAATCCACATCAATTTCAGGGCTGATGATTCGGTTGAACGCTTCTAATTATGCGATATGGAAGCCGCGGATGGAGGACATCCTGTATTGTAGAGACTTGTTTAACCCTATAGCGCTAAAGGGGGTTAAACCAAATGGAGACAAGGATGAGGACTGGATAAAAACCAACCAAAAGACTGTCGGTCAAATCAGACAGTGGATTGACCATAGTGTGTTCCACCATGTCGCCCAAGAGACGGACGCCTATGTCCTATGGATGAAATTAAAGGACATATACCAGTCCAAGACCGCGCAGAACAAAGCCTTGATAATGAGAAGGCTTATAAACCTCAAACTGAAGAGTGGTGTGTCTGTTGTTGAATACACCAGTGAATTCCACAGCCTTGTGAACCAGCTTGCATCAGTCAAAATGGAGTTGGAGGATGAGATGCAAGCATTATTATTACTCAGTTCCTTACCAGACAGCTGGAAGACGTTGGTGGTTTCTCTCAGTAATTCTGCACCCGAAGGGAAGCTAACCATGGGGATGGTCACAAACGCCTTATTCAGCGAGGAGGCAAGGAAGAGAGAGATGAGAGGAGAGCAGTCCCAAGCCCTTGTCACAGAAAGTAGAGGCAAAGATAGAGAAAGGGGCAGAGGTAGAGGAAGAAGTAAAAACAGAGGGCGTTCACAGTCCAGACAGGACAATATGAGGAGGTGCATTTACTGTGATCAAGAGGATCACGTAATAAGAGATCGCCTAGAGAAAAAGGCGGACAGACAAGCCAAAGAGAAGGCCAAGGGACACGGAGGTCCCTCAACTACAGCAGTTACAGTGAATTCCTCTGACGATGAAGATGTGATGTTTACAGTCTCGTCAGAGTTGGAGACACCCGGCTGGATTTTGGATTCAGGGTGTACGTTCCACATATGTGCAGATAGGAAGCTTTTCTCCACTTACCGAAGAGTCAGCGGTAACATTATCCAGATGACCAACAACACAGTGAACAGAGTAGTTGGCATAGGGACAGTGCGGTTCCTTACTAAGGATGGAAGAAAAGTGGTTTTATCTGAGGTCCGACATGTGCCAGGAGTACGGAGGAATCTAATCTCCCTGAGTATTCTAGATCTAAAAGGAAATTGTTTCTCATCTAGTGGCGGGTTCTTCATGTACACAGAGGCGATAGAGAAATGTTGCAAGGCAAGTTGTGCAACAAACTATACAGACTGGAAGGAGAAGTTTTGACAAAGATGAGTGTTGTCAAACGCCAGTCGAAGGGTACAAAAGGAGAACATACACAACCAAAGCATATGACTAAGCAAGGCTTTCATCAGGAATGGCAAAAAAGGTGCACGAGAACGCAAGGAGGCAGTTCGAAGGTGCACAGATCTGAGCCAATGATGCCAATCTTGAAGGAAGTTCAGAGCAAAGAAACCAAGTCGATAGAGACTGTGCCAGTGAAGAATAAAGTTTCTTTTGCTCCTGTGTTAGAGACATTTTGCAACCTCTCAAAAGATGCATGGAAGGGAGGGATGCAATCTTGAGTCGCAAAGTGAGCTTTGCACGACACCCCAATAAGGGGGTGCAAGCACTATGCACGGAGTTGCATAGTGGTAGCTTGTATAGACCAGTGGAAGATGTCTTGGCAGAATGGCTAACTGTCAAACATCAGTACAGACATACAAGTGAGACAGAACCGAACATCAGGGATTGCAGCACAGACAATAGGCGTATGAGATCGCTGGGAAGTTGGTCTGAAGTGCAGAAAGCAAAGGCTGGTTGTTCAGAAATAAGCTCTGAGCAAGGAAAATTGAGGATGTTGATATGTCAAACTCTGAAGTTTTCTAGTTGCTCCCGTGTTCATCATGCAAGGAGTTGCACGGCAATACAGGGTATCCCGAGCAGGGGGTGCAAGGCATCCAATCAGGGGGTGCTGGATACCTTGGCAGCAGGTTTTGTTACGGATCACCTCACATGGGCTGAGGGGGTGATTGTTGGAGGTCACCCCATGTGAAAGGGATGATCCTCATGCTGCAGGCCAATTATTGTTCCAACTCCATGCAAGCAAAGGAGAGAGTCAATGAAGGATGGCGTGCAAGGACTTCCACCACAGGTGAAGTGAAGGTCTAAGCTGGGCACTTCTCCTTTCTCTTCCCGTTGTAGCCATTGTTGACTCTCACCATTAAAGAAGGTAGAAAATGGTGGTGAGTTTGTCTCCTCTCCCTCACTCTCTTTGCGTATAAATAGAGACGGGAGGGAGAGAGGGTGATTTGTATCAGAAAAGAGAGAGTTGTGAGAAGTGTATAAGAGCTTTGAGTTGAGTAAAGAGAATGAGATACTCCTCCTCTGTTTTGTATTTTGCTCCATTTTAGTGAAAATTCTCATTTCTGTCCATTGATGTAGGCATTGGGCCGAACCACGTAAATATTGTGTTCTCTGTGTGTGTGAGATAATTTTCTGGGTGTGTTTGATCCTAACACTGCTGCCGATTGTAAATCTCAGCAACAATGTTTTTGTGTCCTAACTATGTGGCGATATGAAGTGGTGTGTTTTCATGAGGTGTTAGTTTTAGAAGTAGGTTTGGATTTTCATTGAGGAGTTGTTTGAAGTGAAGAATGTGTCCTGATTTTGCAGAGTTGTATAGTCTCTGATCCATTGTGAGTTTCTAGTAAGGCACTAATATTTGGATTAATGTAGAGATGGTTTTATAAGTTTGTTTTTAATCTTTTATGTTTGTTCTAAAATGTCATTACATTGCCCCCCAGAGTTTATAATGTTTGATGCCATTATTTAGGTGTCGTTGACTTGGACAAAGTTGCCAGTTGGCATTTGTCTGAAGTAATTAAATCATCTCCAATCCTAACCTTTTTTGCTTTTTCATCAAATTTGATTGAAAATTTGATTACCAACTTCAATCTTTACTCTCTTTTTTTATCATCTGTGGTTTTTCCATCCTAATTTCTTATTCTTTTTTTTCTTTTTCTTTTTTTAATTTTAAATTTAATCAAATTTGAGTAAAAATATGACTGTTGAAAAATGATAAAAGATTTGGTTCATCCTTAATTTGATAAAAAAAAAAAAAAATTATCATTCCCTAAAATTGATTTGGAATAGATGAAATGGTTGGAGTAGGGTTTTAGCATTTTTTTTTACTAAATTTGAATTTGATGAAGAATTAGAGATGCTGTTAGATGGGTCTAGATTGGACTAGGAGACATGTGGAGCTCACTATCTAGATTTTGTCTCTCAATTATTCTCAATTCGACATGTATTTGGATACGTTTACAGTCCTTAATTTGATAAAAAAAAAAAAAATTATCATTCCCTAAAATTGATTTGGAATAGATGAAATGGTTGGAGTAGGTTTTTAGCATTTTTTTTTACTAAATTTGAATTTGATGAAGAATTAGAGATGCTGTTAGATGGGTCTAGATTGGACTAGGAGACATGTGGAGCTCACTATCTAGATTTTGTCTCTCAATTATTCTCAATTCGACATGTATTTGGATACGTTTACAGTCTTGTCTAGATTGTTGTGAATTATTGAATCTCATTTTTTTGAATCGTCCCAATAAAATCCAACGGTCACAAACAATCCGTCAAATATTATCTTATTTTTTACTCAGCCATAATCAAACAATGTGGTGGTGGTATTCAAAATTTCAAACTAGCTAGTTTAATCATGATGTTCAAGCATCGGAGTATCCCAGGTTTGAGACTTGTTTATGTTTCATTCATTCTTGAAGTTCTTGAATGGTGTAGGTTATTCTGAAAATGTCTATCAATTCCAGTCAAACTATACTTTTAAACTGGAAGTAGTCATTATTAAGAGCACAAAAAAAATATTCATAGTCCTCTTTGGCTTCTACAAAAATACAAAAAAATGGAGCAGTAGTGTCATTATCTCCCATAAGTCTTCAAATTTGAAAATTTGTCAGAATAAAAAAACCCAACTCTGATGCACACCGTACATTGATGGTTTGGATCATGTAGAGTTGGATCGAAATCATGGATTCAAAGATCGAATCACAGATTCCAATAGTTTTTCTTTGTTGATTTACATGGAATGATCAATTTGGGATTATGCATATTTGCAAGAGTTCATCTTTTGATGAATTTAGTCTTGAGCCTACGTAGGCGAAAAATCAAGAACTGACAAACTTCCCCTGAAGAAAAAATCTGTGCCAACCGGAAAAAAAACAGGAAGTTTCCGACATGGAAAAGTGACCCTATTATACGACACATGATGCGAACAAATGGTTGATTGGGCATAATAGCAATCAAGCCAGTTGTGAAGGCGACAGCAGTTGAAAACAGTGCAACATGTGTAAGCACAGTGGCACTAGCAAAGTAGTAGAAATAGGTTTCTTCGGCAATAACAGCTCCCCAGAAGAGTATGCAAGCTGCAATCACAGAGAAACTCATAGCGATGGAGTCCGAGACAAGGAACCATTTAAGATGTAGGCTTGATTGCAAAAGTGCCTGCCCTTGATCTGGGCCAACGTTGTTGTTGAAGCCTCCGGGAATTGTGAAAGCAGCTGCAAATGTGACGGTGGCAATTAGTGTTGCTACCATTAAGAGGGTGTGACCCATTTGCTTGTAAGTTTCCATTTTGTCAGCAGCAGCAGCAGCAGCTGCAGCTGCAGCTCCCTCCTTGCTTGTGCTTGGGGGAATCTTTTCTTTGGTGGTCAATGTATTTAGGGACCAAGGTTGTCTCCAATTTTTTGATTTCTAGATGCATAATACAAAGATAACTGTGAGAATCCGTGCAAAAAATTAAGTTGATGGAACATCAATAGCCAAACAACACCTCTCGGTGATCCAACTGAAGAGAAGCCATCTCCAAAATCAATGTACCTAATTAAACAGTTAATTATATGAACTATGAACTCTACCAATATTAATTACCTTTGGAAATCTCGAGTATGCCTTTCTAATCGACTCCTCATAGTCGATGGCTGTTTGGCCAATGTTATTCTTGGCTCTTTGATCTACTCTCTCATCCCAAATCAAGTAACGTGCTATCCAACTTTTTCTTTCTCTGGTAGCCAAGTGCAAAGGTGTGTTTCCATCATTATCTGCCTGGTTTATAAGCCCCTCTAGCTCTGTTGTTTCTAAAACGTACCTAACAACACTTAATTTTCCACCAAGGACTGCAAAGTGAAGAGTGTTTTGGCCTCTTAAATCTAGCAGTTCTCCAGAATCCGGGCAACATTGGATGATCTCTTGGATTATGTTGGTATGGCCTCTGTATGCCGCGACATGAAGTGGTGACAGCCCATCTTGATCGGACATGTATACTATGTCGGTGTGAAGTTGAAGTAATCTTTGAACTGTCCTGTGGTCTCCCATAGATGCTGCGTAGTAGAGTGGGGTTCTACCATGATGATCAGCTTCTTTTATTAGTTCTGGCTTCGCTCTAACAAGGGCTTCCATGGCATCTAAATAACATATAAAATGAAACGGTAAAATGTGGGTTTATTTATGAAATCATATAGTTACGATTATCAAATTGATTTGATATTTTTGATAAACAATCAACATATACCTCAAAGACCAATTAAATGTATCATCAAAATAGGCTCTATAGTAGGCCCACAACTAAAAACTGGATGGTCCAGTCATTTACTGGAGGCAAGCTGCATTCTTGTTTGTTTTTATAATAAATGCATATAAAAAATAAATGAGAGAAGTATAAAATTACCAAAATTCCCCTCTACGATGGTAGCATGCAAAGCTGTTTGGCCATCTGACCCGCCATAAGCCGAATAACAAGCTGCCATCAGTATGCGCTTCACAATTTCCAGCATTCCATCTCTAGCAGCCAGATACAATGGGGATTCACCCGTGTTGTTCTCGAAACAGGCCAGCTCAGGATCAACCTTTATCAAAAACTCAGCCACTCTGAGATTATGGTTCCTCACAGCCTCATGCAAAACTGTGTTGCCCCACTTATTTCTCATCCTCAGAATCTCAGTCTCTCTGTTTCCTCTGTTTTCGATGTCTCCATAAGACAAAGATAACACCTCGTTGACTAGAAAACTAACAATAGAGATGCGGCCAGCTCTCGCAGCGACATGTAGAGGTGTGTCTCCGTCCAAGTTTGGCTGAGCAAGGAGGGACTGCTGCCGATTGTAAATCTCAGCAACAATGTTTTTGTGTCCAAACTGTGTGGCGATATGAAGTGGTGTGTTTTCATGAGGTGTTAGTTTTAGAAGTAGGCTTGGATTTTCATTGAGGAGTTGTTTGAAGTGAAGAATGTCTCCTGATTTTGCTGAGTTGTATAGTCTCTGATCCATGGTGGGTTTTCTAGGAAGCCACTGACATTTGGATTCATGTTGGGTTGGTTTAATTTAAGTTTGTTTTAGTTGCTTATGTATAAAATGTGAACGCATTGATTTGGAATAGTTTGAAGAATATATTAGGTTTTAGACTTGCCGTGTTTTTTTATTTTTACTATTCCATATGATGTAACACATTCAACAAGTTGGTGCAATGAAGTCCAGATCAACCCCATTAACAGTTGTCAATCACCATCTTTAAAAAAAAAAAAAAAAAAAAAAAAAAACAGTTCAAAAAAATTTATATTGTGAATGTGATAGGAGAGATTATAATGGTTGGAGGAGAGAGATTTTTTCATGTTAATCAGTTTATTTTTCATAATCGAATTCATGTTAAAAAATAACCAACTCTAATCCACTAATTTTGTATTTATCAAAAATTCTCACCAGTATACTTTCTAGTATTCAAACTAATTTCAATATCAAAAGTTTTGACTTGTGAGACTTTGAGACCTTGTGTTGTTTTTGATTCATTCAAATTTTTTTTTTTTTTTTTTTTTCAACGGTGGAGTTAATTGAACAGGACGCTTAACTGAAAAATGTCTAATTCCAGTCTAAATATAAATTTGACAAAACAGCGTAAGGCAAACCCCAAATATGGGACGACTTTCAAATTTGTGGTCTACATGATCTGTTTGTTTGTTAAAATAAATGCAAAAACAAAATTTCAACATTATGCCTATTTTTTGGAGAAGAGAAAATATACTACCCGTATTCTATTTTTTAAGTATGTCAAATTATTGTATTCATATTGGATCATATTTGATATATTGTTTATGCACCTAGTGTTGACGTGGCATTTACAATTTTTTAAAAATAATATATAATCACATTATTTTTAAAAATAATATTTTCACACTGTTATATTTTTAAAAATAACAATGGGTTGGAAGAAGCAGAGATGCAGTAAAGATTGAGAGAGCAAGTAGAGATGGAGACCTCAAAACAGCAAAAAATCCTTTTGTCTAGCAATGGAGGCTAAGTTAGATGTAGAGAGCAAAAATAAAAATGGACAAAATAGCTCTTGTGATGCAGAGCCCGTTGGAAGAACAGATAACCAACTGCACTAACAAAAATCCCTCATGTGGTCTTTTTGCCTCCCTCCTTGAGATGCTCCAACATATACTGTTAGTGTATTATAATGTTACTGTCATATATTGATTGGTCTTAAAACTCTGTACATCATAGGATTCTTCTCTCAATCTAAATTTGGAAGGATAGTGCAAAACTTGATTTCTTGGATTGGACTGATAATCGGATTGGATCATGTTGATCCGAATCCAGTCCATTAATAATCGGATTTGTATGCAATTGGATTAGATATTCATTAACGAATTGGAATTTTTGGATCAGATTCAGATTATATATCCGATCCATTGACAGACCTAGGTAGGAGGCATAAGCATATCATCTGATATGTCAAGCCTTTGCCGTTGAGCCAAGTCGCACTTTTAGTTGAATAATTCAAATAATAACATAAATGATTGAAGATTTTTCTCCTTTCCATAATCAATCAATCCCTATCAATCAGTTTTAGCTCTTTGATATTGAAAAGTATTCTAGTTTTCAATAAATTTGCAAGACTACATCAATTGATAAATTTGGTCTTGAGCTTATAGAAAAGACAAGTATTAAACCACTTGAGATGATTGCTTGATAGCAAATGGGCTAACCCTTGAAGTGGTGTGTTTTCATGAGGTGTTAGTTTTAGAAGTAGGCTTGGATTTTCATTGAGTTGTTTGAAGTGAAGAATGTGTCCTAATTTTGCGGAGTTGTATAGTCTCTGATCCATTGTGGGTTTTGTAGTAAGGCAATAAGATTTAGATTAATGTGGGAACGGTTTTATAAGTTTGTCCTTAATAAATTATGTTTGTTATAAAATGTCAGCACATTGCCCCCTAGAGTTTATAATAGTTGATGCCATTATTTAGGTGTAGTTGACTTGGACAAAGTTGCCAGTTGGGCATTTGTCTGGAGGAATTAGACCATCCTCAGTCCTTAAAAATAAAAATTCATCAATTTTATTGAAAATTTTGATTACGAACTTGATTTGATATCAAATACTTCAATCATTTTTTTTCGTCTATGGTTTTGAAAAAAATCCAAACTCGCACTAAGAACTTGTTTTAATCAAATTTAAAACCATCTCAAATCCTAACTTCTCCTTTTTTTAAAAAATATATATTTATATATTTAATCAAATTTAAGTAAAAATATGGCTATTGAAAATTTGGTAAAAGATTTGGTTCATCATTGATTTGATGAAAAAATTGTCTTTCCCTCGATTTGATTTGGAATCGATGAACTGGTTAGAGTACATTTTTAGCATTTTTTTTACCAAATTTAAATCTAATGAAACAATTGATGAAGGATTGAAAATGCTCGCCCGAGGGATGCAGATTAGATTAGGGGAAGTGTGGAGCTTGCTATTTAGATTTTGTCTCCAATTCTACTCAATTCAACATGTATTTGGACAGGTTTGCAATTATGTCTACATTATTGTTAATCCTCAATACGGTGAACTACTAAATCTCATTCCTTGGAATCTTCCCAATACAATCCAATGGCCATAAATAATCCTTCAAATCTTATCTTATATATCTTTCACTCTGCATTAATCAAACAAGGGATGGTATTCAAAATTTCAAACTAGCTAGCTGGTCTAATCATGATATTCTATCAGAGCCCGAGTAACGATGTTGGTGAAAAGCTTCATAAGTTATATGCAAGTATACTCTTTCAGATTTTGTTGAAGGCTCTTAGGCGGTTAGTCATTTAGGGACACGGGTATGGGAGCATCTGAGGTTTGAGACTTGTTTATGTTTCATTCATTCTTGAAGTTCTTTAATGGTGTGGTTCATTCTGAAAATGTTATTAATTCCAGTCAAAGTGAACTTTTAAACAGCAAGTAGTCAATATTAAGATTAAGAGGAAAAAAAACATTCATAGTCCTCTTTGGCTTCTACAAAAAAATGGGGCGGTAGAGTCATTATTATCTCCGACCGAATAGAAAAATTGGACCTGACTGGCCGTAGAAATCGCTGAAACAAAATCAATTTGAGATATATGCATATTTGCTGGAGATGTTATTCATCTTCTGACAAATTTGGTCTTGATCCGACAAAGCATATAAATCAAGAACTGAAAAACATTGAATAAGGGAAAGATTTGCACGAATAGGTAAAAAAGAAGAAAGTTTCCAACTTGGAAAACTAAACCTATTATAAGACACATGATACGAACAAAATTCTGATTGGGCATAACAGCAATCAATCCTGTCGTGAAGGCGATACCAGTTGAAGACAGTGCAATATGTGTTAGCATAGTGGCACTAGCAAAGTAGTAAAAGTAGTTTTCTTTAGCAATAACAGCTCCCCAGAAGAGTATGCAAGCTACAACCACAGAGCTGCTCATAGCGATGGAGTCCGAAACAAGGAACCATTTAAGGCATGCACTCGATTGCAGAAGAGCTTGCCCTTGATCGGGGTCAACGTTGTTATTGAAGCCTCCGGGAATTGTGAAAGCAGCTGCAAATGTGACAGTGGCGATTAGTGTGGCGACCATTAAGAGGGTGTGACCCATTTGCTTGTAAGTTCTCATTTTGTCGACAGTTGCTACTCCGTCCTCGATTGTGTTTGGGGAAATGTTTTCTCTGGTGATCCATGAATTCTGGGACCAAGGTTGTCTCCAAATTCCTGTAGTCTAGACAAAATACAAAGATGACCATGAGTATGATGCCATTCACCTTCATAATTACGGCTGCAAGTGAACAAAACTTTATTAGAGTTAGCGAACTGAGCTGAGATTGAGCAAGAGCTAGATTTTTGAGCTCAATAAACAGACAAGCTCTTGTCAGCTCATTTGCAGCCTTATTTGTAATGCATACTTTTTGTACCTAGTAATGGAACGTGCAAACAATAAAATAAAATTGGGAATAAGATTCTCTCCAATCCACTAGTGCAGTTTGGGCCAGTTGGCTAATCACAGGTCCACCCTTGTAATCGAAGTTGTTCATATTGTGAGTCTGTAGATCATCCCTACAAAAATCATATTGTTTTGATAATTGTAACCAAATGATTTTACCTTGTTTGTATTTAGAAAAAAATGGACGATAATTATGATTTCAAAAATAAACCATTGTCATTCATTTTTTTAAATACAAATATGATAAAATCATGAAAGTACAATTATCGGATCAATTTGAATTTTTTTTTTTCTTACAGAGATGACTAGGCTGTGGTGAATCCCACAAACCTAACCGGATGCTCCAATTTACTTTTGTTGACTGGTGAGAAGCCTCTCCCTAAAAAATTAATGTACCTAACGAAAGACTTACAGAAAATAAATTATAAACTCGACCTATATAATTACCATTGGAAATCTCAAGTATGGCTCTGTACTTGACTCATTGTTGATGGCTTTTTGGCCAATGTTGTTTTTGGCTCTTCGATCTACTCTATCATCCCACATCAAATAACGTGCTATCCAACTTTTTCTTTCTATGGTAGCCAAGTGTAGGGGTGTGTTTCCATCATCATCAGCTTGGTTTATAAGCCCTTCAAGCTCTGTTGTTTCTAAAATGTACCTAACCACACTTAATTTTCCACCTAGGACAGCAATGTGAAGAATGTTTCGGCCTCTCAAGTCCAACAATTCTCCAGAATCCGGGCAATATCGAATGATCTCTTTAATTATATTGGTATGGCCTCTATACGCTGCAACATGAAACGGTGATAGGCCCTCTTTATCGGACATGTATGCTATGTCGGTGTCAAGTTGAAGTAATCCTTGAACTGTCCTGTGGTCTCCCATGGATGCTGCGTAGTAGAGCGGGGTTCTACCATGGTGATCGGCTTCTTTGATTAGTTCTGGTTTTGCTCTTACAAGGGCTTCAATGACATCTAAATGACACATAAAAAGGAAGCTTGATTATGAACAGAACTAAATACAATTAAAACCATGAAAACTAAGAGTTTGTCAAAATTCTTAGCAAATGCTAACAATTTGGTTAAATGAGACAACATGAAAACTTGAAGGGCAAAATTGAAGCAATTAAAACCACAGGGACTGAATTGACACGAGACAAATTACAGTGACTACCAATAAAATTTGCCCTATAATTTTTGGATTAGAATAACATTACTCATTCATTTTTCTTTTTTTGATAATAAATGCATATAAAAAAAGAGATAGGAGAAAGAACAAGATTACCAAAATGCCCCTCTGCGATTGCAGCATGCAAAGCTGTCTGACCATCTGATCCACCATAAGCAGAAGATCGAGCTGCCATCAACAAAAGATTGACAATTTCCAGCATTCCATCTCTAGCAGTCAGATACAAGGGGGACTCACCCATGTTATTCTCAAAACAGGCCAGCCCAGGATCAACCTTCATCAAAAACTCAGCCACTCTGATACTATGGTTCCTCACAGCCTCATGCAAAACTGTGTTGCCCCACTTATTTCTCATCCTCAGAATCTCAATCCCTCTGTTTCCTTTGTTTTCGATGTCTCCATAAGACAAAGAAAACATCTCGTTGACTAGAAAACTAACAATGGAGATGCGGCCAGCTCTCGCAGCGACATGTAGAGGCGTGTCTCCGTCCAAGTTTGGCTGAGCAAGGAGGGACTGCTGCCGACTGTAAATCTCAGCAACAATGTTTTTGTGTCCAAACAGTGTGGCGATATGAAGTGGCGTGTTTTCATGAGGTGTTAGTTTTAGAAGTAGGCTTGGATTTTCATTGATTAGTTGTTTGAAGTGAAGAATGTGTCCTGATTTTGCTGAGTTGTATAGTCTCTGATCCATGGTGGGTTTTCTAGGAAGCCAGTGACATTTGGATTCATGTTGGGTTGGTTTAATTTAAGTTTGTTTTTATTGCTTATGCATAAAATGTGAACGCATTGACCCGCTAGTTTGAAGAATATATTAGATTTTAGACTTGCCGTGGTTTTTTTAAGTTTTACTTTCTCATATGATGTAACACATTCAACACGTTGGTGCAATGAAGTCCAGATCTGTTGAAGATTGGCTCTAATTCACTTTGTCAACAATAGCTGCTGATTGTTGATTGAAGACAAATGAAGAAGCTGAAGATTTGGGCTAAAGATTCAGCCGAGCTGATCTTCAGATCTTGTTGGTGGCTGCCATAAATGTTGTCTGTTAACATATAATATACACATAATATATCCCCCACTATGTATAGCTATAGCTTTGCATCTGTAAAGGCAACCTTGCATCTGTAAAGGCTCCATGTGTAGCTGTAAAGTCCAGGCATCCAATGCTAATTGTCTCCCTCTCCTCTCTATAAAGAGAGGGAGCTTGCTCTCTTGTAATTACACTGAAACATAATACAATAACACCAACTTTCAGTTCCTCTCTCTCCCTCGTTACCACACTCACATTGTCGATGGCTTGTTGAAGACTTTGGCTCTCCTATTGCATCTATAAATGGTTAGTGAATGGGAGGGGTTCAGTGTGGCAATCAGAAGAGAGCGTAATCAGGGTGTAAGCAACTGAGTGAGTAGAGTGAGAATATTGTCTTCTCCTCCGTTGTTTTAATCTTTGTGTTTCTCTCTATATAATGAAATCCACTGCCCGTGGACGTAGGCGTATTGCCGAACCATGTAAATCTTTGTGGGTTTATGTGTGATTGTTTTCTGCCAACAAGATCAACCTCATTAATAGTTGTTGATCACCATCTTTTTTTTTTAAAAAAAAAAGGTTAAAAAAAATTATATTGTGAATGTGATTGTAGAGATTATAATGGTTGTAAGAGAGATAAATTTTTCATGTTAATCCGTTTATTTTTCATAACCGGATTCATGTTAAAAAATAACCAACTCTAATACACTAATTTCGTATTTATCAAAAAAATTCAGCAGTATACTTTCTGGTATTCAAACTAATCCAATGTCAAAAGTTTTGACTTGTGAGACTTTGAGACCTTGTGTATTTTTGATTCATTCAATTTTTTTTTTTCAACGGTTTAGTTAACTGAACACGGACTCTGCACTGAAAAATGTATAATTCCAGTCAAAATATATAAATTTGACAAAACAGAGTAAACCAAACCCCAAATGTGATGACAATTCACATTTGTGGTAGAGGATCTGATTGTTACCTACTCATTTTATGGGAAAGTCTATAGTTCATTTTGTTCAAAAAATGTACGGTACATGAAAAATCAATGGCTAGGATTGAGCCACATCATTAAAAGTGACCTGCTAAACAGGTCACTTTTTATAGTTATGAGTTAAAATCATATTTTTTTATAACTATAATCAAATTGATCATAACTTAGTTATAACCACATCTCATAACCAACACCATTTTGTTCATAACTAATATCACATATTTCATAATCATAATCACATATCTCATAACCAACACCACTTTAAACATAACAAATATCACACATCGCATAACCATTGATCACATATCTCATAACTACTACCCACATAAATCATAACCACATCTCATAACTAATCCCTTTGAGTCATAACCAACATCACATATCTCATAACCACTAGTCACATATCTCGTAGCTAATACCTTTTTGTCATAACCAACATCACATATCTCATAACCACTAATCACATATCTTATAATTAACACCTTTTTACTCATAACTACACCACTTTGATCATAACCAACATCACATATCTCATAACTACTAGTTACATATCTAATAACCAACATCACATATCTCATAACCACTAGTTACATAACCAATATCTTATAACTCATAACCATTAATACATATAGCATAACCTCATCCTTTGACACCACTTTGCTCATAATCATTACCCACATATCTCATAACCACTAACACATATAGCATAACTAAACACCCTTTGACATCACTTTGCCCATAATAATTACCCACATATCTCATAACCACTAGCACATATAGCATAACCAAATACCCTTTGACACCACTTTGCTCATAACCATTACCCACATATTTCATAACCACTAACACATATAGCATAATCAAACACCTTTTGACACCACTTTGCTTATAACCATTACCCACATATCTCATAACCACTAACACATATAGCATAACCAAACACTCTTTGACACCACTTTACTCATAACCATTAACCACATATCTCATAACCAACATCACATATATCATAACTACTAATCACATTTCTCATAACCAAACACCCTTTGACTTGTAACTATACCATTCTGCTCATAACCAAAATCGCATATCTTATAATCACTAATCATATATCTCATTACCTTTACCCACATATGTTATAACCACATCTCATAACCAGCACCTTTTGTTTCATAATCAATATCACATATATCATAACCACTAATCATATATCTCATAACCACTACCCACATATAGGGATGTAAATTTGGCCCATGAGCTCGCGGCACACCCCAAGTCTACTCGTGTCCTAGGTAGGCCCAACTAGGCTTGAGGCTAAACCCAACCTAAGATATGTGTTCTAGAGCCCGGCCCGACCCTGGTGTGTTATGGAGTGTGACCCATCTCGTGAGCTCGTCCTGAAATTTTCTTCCCCATCTGGCTCGACCCGACTCCAATGGTTCCCTACCCCCTTTGTCAGTGCAATGGTAAAAAATTTAAATCAAAACAATTTGAAAGAATCATATAACCGTTAATTCCACCAACAATCAATTTTTATTTTATTTTATTATATATATATATATATA